>NGKG01000001.1:2341951-2490355 GCA_002162505.1 Myriosclerotinia scirpicola
TTTACAATATTTTCAAATTTGTATGTGATTTACATATAAATTTGAAAACTTGTTTTTCAACTTTTTATAACTTTTTATATAAAATAGCTAAAAATCTGAAATTTGGTAGTATTTTTTAAAATTATACAAAGAATCTATAATAAAAATTTCAATTAATTTTATCCATTAATAAGAAAGATATAAATAGCTAATTTGTTGTTTTTTGGTGAGGAAAGTGGCCGAGAAGAGGGGGTGGCCGAGAAGTGGGGTAGGGGACTTATGCAATGCAATCCATGGATTGAATGGATTGCAATCAATTATGGATGAGAGAGGCTTAGCTTATTGATTTTTCTCCACAAACTTTCCCAAGTTGCTTTTCGAGTTTTAAAGTTTGTATGCAGAGTGAGAAGAAATAGATATGAGTGGTGGTGCAATAAAAAAGAAAAGGTTAGGTAGGTACCAGTGTTGTATCGTATACTCACTCCGTAGTACTGGGAAGTGAGTGACCTAGCAATTCTACCCGATAAGCCAAGTACAGAAGAAGCACAATGGATACTGGAGTCTGGCTGGTAAAGTAATAACTTGTAGGGTAGTTGTGCGGAGTAGGTAGTATATCTTCAGCAAATGATATGGTCAAGTTATCAAGTTAATCAATCGAAAGCAGATCAGCCATTGAGGCAATAATGAATGGTACTAGTGCCGGGTTCGGGAGGGGTTTGCTTAATGAGACAGGTGGAATTCTCTCAAGGACAATGAATTTCATCACGTTAAGGAGAGATTTCTATACAAGTTTCATGGATGCCCAGGTGGTCATGATGAAGTAGATTGGTATGTACTATATGTATAACTTCTGCCGTTTGTTTTTTGTGCTTCACTTCAAAAGACTCGTAGTAATAGACTATTACTAGTAGTTGCTCCTGGTTGTCACACCTTCGACTTTTGGCTTGTATCTCTCTCACTCACTCTCTCTCTCTCTCTTATTGTCATGTTCATTCGTACTTAATGCTTGTAACAAATAAGGAATTGAAGACTTTAGATTCTATCTTGAAAGGTTCAGGTACCTAGTAAGTCGTAGAATGATTCATTAATAAGTCACCCGTGACTATACTGAATGCATACATAGGTACCTACCTAGGTAGCATGTACCACATGTTTCCTGATCTACACAGCGGTTGATCTCACACCTTTCTTCCGAATGACTACAGTATTAACCTTGAAAGTCTCCAAAAGCCGGATAATTGATCAACAAGACTTTTTTAACTTCCGAAATAAATGGTTTCTACAGTCTACTCTGTATAGACTTACAGTACCAATATCTTATTTTTTGAATCAGATTACCGTATTGAAGAAAGGTTTGGTTCATGATGAAATGAATGACCTTGACAACAATAGCCGACTTAATCAATGTTATACATACTTAATACCTAGGTAGAATACTATAAATCTTATTAATAAGAAACAAACCTTGAAGCTTTATACCGGTAGTTCATTAGATACCTGGGTATTCATATATACTTTTTCTTCTTCCAAGGTTGTCTTTTACTATCCCCCCCCCTAAGCAAAGGTTATTTGGTGGGACAGGCCCACAATGTTGATATGAGTTGCGTAGCCTATACAAGAGCTCACCGCTTTCCCAATTAGACAATAGTACAGGTTTTGATGTAGTATATCTTCATTTTTTGCCGTCAGCGACGACGCATAGGCCTAGCGATGATGCATAGGCCAATTGAAAGGTATATTCTAGTAGATTCTATTGGCCCAACCACCCATATACTATAAATTGCATATCAGTGGATAAAACCCACCAAATAACCTTTGCTTAGGGGGGGGATAGTATCATCATCATCATCATCATCATGGATCTATCTACTGGGTATTAACAAATCAAGTCTTATCGGTTATCGATAAACATATTGGGAGTATTGATCCGAATAGTATTTTCGGCTATTCAACCAATGACAGGATGGATTGGATTATAATGGAATACATCTGGGCCGGCCCGGGACTTCTTCCTTGTGCTCCAATTTTGTTTTGGTTCAACCTCATCAATTAAAACAACCTTGGAACTCCTTGCTTGTGCATTGTTATAATCATTGATGTCCCAATCCCAATCCCAATCCCAATCCCCTTACTTCATATCCATGGATATTTATGTATAACTTAAAACCTCAGTACCTAATACCTACCTAGGTACCTAGGTACTGTTGCTCATTCGTCAGAATATACAACAATAATAACAATTCTGAACTCAACTTTCTCAGCCTTGTAACTCTATAAGGCTGCATAATTAGTCGGGTACTAGCAGTCTTGCTGCAGCTGTCTGTCTCCATCCAACAGTGTTTTGCTTGACAGATCGACATCTAGTCTACTCTACTGCATCTCAAGGAACAAGAATGACCACTACAATCAAACACCAAAACAAACTTTTCATAAAATACTAGTGTGGTCAATCAAGAATAAACATCAACAAAATTAACTGCTTAACATGACTAGCAAGAGAAAGAGAAATCGTGCTGGCACTGGCACTGGCACTGGCCTTGGAGATCTCAGTAAACGCCAAAAGATCTATGGAGACTTTCAAAGCAAGGATCCTCCCATAAAGCAAGCTTTGTTGACCAAGTATTACCCCAATGTCTTATGTCTTCGGGATTATCTGCTATCAAAGCTTCCAGCTTCCTCCAAGGTTCGCAAAAAGAAGTTATTATCTGTAGGTCGCAAGACTCCTGCAAAAATTGAAGGTCAAGGTCAAGATAGTGGTGAGATTGAGGCTGAGGCTGAGGATGGGGATGAGGATGACGACCATGTGTTGGGTGCTTTTCTTGATGGCACATTGGTAGGTGTATCATCAAATAATGGACTTTCACAAGAAGATAGGTTGAAAGAGTGGAATTCCTTTTCACAACGAGGAGATATTTCTCTATCAACCATGGCAAATTCCAGTTGTACAGATCTTTACTCTCAATCAGAGGTGGGTGTTTATCAACAATCTTTCTTCCGGAATGTTCTTGTCTCAGACTACTAACAACCTCATCAGATTGTTGATTTTACAATTTGGTCACAGTTTTTAAAATCAAAATCGTCAAATGGAAGACTGCAGCATTTACTTTGTCAAGGATATCGCAAACATATCAGCTCTCAGTCTGTTCATAGGGATGAAAACCTTAGGACTCCTATACCAGGTGTCAATTCAATATATCCCAATAGTCATGTGACAGCTATGAAAGCCTGGCCATGGCCTCATGTTCTTGCTCTGCTAGGCAAAGCTGGGGAAGATGTTATGGTTGACTTGATTCTTGATTGTGGTGTTTTCCTCCAAATAGAAAATACAAATGGTAGTTATTATCAACTGAGTGGTGAGTTGAAATGAGTTACGCCCTCCCATCTTGGCTGTCCCAATTTTGACTGATGAGTATCAACAGGTCAGCCTTTAGGTGAACTTTCAACTCTTACAGTTGCAAAATCTCTTGGAACAACATCACAGACAAACAATTGTGCAAAAAAAAAGCAGCAATCAAGTGTTTTGCACAATCCAGCAGAAATCAATTTTGTAAGAAATCGCATGTTATATGCAAAAGCTGCTTTGAATGCACAGGGTGAAGTTCAGTTTGGGCTTCGACACATTCGTAAGTTATTTGCATGCCAGGATTTCCAGGTTGGCCACAAACTGACTGTCTGGGGTCTAGATATTTTCAACCGATTTCCATGGCAAGCCAATGATGTCCCTATGATTAGTGGTAGAGGACCAGAGGAAAACATTACCAGGATTCTAATGTATATATTCCCTCGACAATTTGATCTTCATAATGTCTTTACCTCAGAGGTTGACAACCGAGAAACTGTTCAACCATTCAAAGATTACACAAAGCGTGAAGAAGAAATTGATGCAAAATATCCCCCCAAAAAAGCCCTCAAAATTCCCAAAAGACTTCATGGAAAAACCAAGGACCTGGTCAGAAAATTACAGGTTCTGCACTCTAGGTGCTCATATAACAACTTGTTGGAATATTATTGTCCAGTAAGTCTCCATAATGTATTCTGTGGCTCCTATTAATGTGTACAGAATCGAAAGCATCAAAATGACAATGTTGAGGGCACACAAGAACAGCCTTCATCTAATTCGACATTATTCGAAACCCAATCTTCTGATAAAAGCTGTAGATCCGCCATAATATCATCCAGTCTCCCCTCAATTCCAGCTCTGAAACCAACTTTGATGGACCATGCAACTTCTGCGGCCGATGTGTCTGCTTTCTGTCGTGCAGTGCTTCGAAATATAATACCACATGAATTCTGGGGCACTGGGGATGTACAGGCGCACAACGAAAGTATCTTTCATAGAAATGTGGATAAATTCATTAGACTGAGAAGATTTGAGGTTTTGTCACTTCACGAAGTTACGCAGGGAATTAAGGTACCTTCTTTTTATCATTATTGGACTTCAACCTGCTGACGCTTAGAAGATCGCCGAGATAGAATGGTTGGGAACACCAAGTATCTCGAATCAAAAATTGTCGCTGACTGATTTTAATAAACGTCGCGAAATCTTCCTTGAATTTTTATACTACTTGTTTGACTCGGTTCTTATTCCACTGGTTCGATCGCATTTCCATGTCACTGAGTCCAATATTCATCGTCAGCGACTTTTCTTTTTTCGTCATGATGTTTGGAAATCAGTGGCCGAGCCAGCTCTGGCTTCCTTGAAACGAAAAATGTTTGAGGAAGTAAAGTTGGAAGAGGCCCAGCAGATACTTGCTTCACGAACTTTGGGCTTTAGTCAAATGCGATTGATACCAAAGGAGAGTGGTGTGCGACCAATCATGAATTTGAGGAGAAGAGTAATGCAGAAGGGAAATAAGCATCTTCTAGGTGCCAGTATTAATAGCGTGCTAACACCAATTCATAATATTCTCACCCATGAGAAGGTAAAGACCATGAGAAATCCTGTTCAGCAAAAAACTAACATCTGCAGGCAAATAATGTAGAACGTCTTGGATCAACACTTTTCTCCGTTGGAGACCTGTATCAGAAGGTCAAATCCTTCAAAGCCTCGCTCGACACATCAACACAACCCCTCTATTTTGCCAAAGTCGATGTTCAAGCTGCATTCGACACGATCCCTCAAGCTGCAGTGATCAAGCTCATGAACACTGTTCCTTCTGAATTGGAGTACAGGTTCGCAAAACACGTTGAGATCAAACCTACGGAAGCCTATACAACCGATCCTAATGTTCCAAACAAGCCCATTCGACGTTGGAAATCCCAGGCCAAGTCTCTCCATCATCTTGACAATTTTGATGAGGATCTCGAAAACTATATAGCTGTTGGTAAAAAGAATACCGTGTTTGTCGAAAACATCGTTAACCAAATCCGTGATACCAAATCCCTTCTACAACTCCTTGCTCAACACATCTCCTGCAACATGGTGAGGATTGGTAAGAAATTCTATCGCCAAAAAGAAGGAATTCCACAGGGCTCAGTTCTTTCCTCTCTACTATGCAATTACTTCTATGCGGATCTCGAGGCTAAACATCTTTCTTTTCTACAATCTGGGGAAAGTCTATTGCTAAGATTGATCGACGACTTTTTATTGATAACGCTCAATCCTTTGCACGCGAAACGTTTTTTACAAATTATGCATGATGGAATACCTGAATATGGAGTAGGTGTGAATCCGGACAAAACACTTACGAATTTCGAGGTGATGATCAATGGGAAGAAAGTTAGGAGGGTGGTGGGTGAGAAGATGTTCCCTTACTGTGGGAATTTGATAGATATGAAGACTTTGAATATTGCGAGGGATAGAGACAGGAGGAAAGATTTTGGTGAGTTTATTTTTATATTTCATACATTTACCTTGTCTTGGGAAAGACTTATTACTCGCCATATAATTTTTACTAATATGTGAATGAATAGCAATACAAGATTCCCTTACCGTCGAATACTCCAAGATCCCGGGTAAAACATTCCACCGGAAAGTTCTTAGTAAGTCATCATCATTACCAATGGATATCACAATATCTTTTGAAATATAAATTCTATCAAAACTGTTTCCATCACATACGACCATAGACTGAAGAGAATTGGGCATCCCGTCCGCTCTGCCATACACAAGCTTCAGATCGGTGGATTAGTAGTTGGGTGGGTGACCACCAGCGAATCCCCACTGTTGTATGTTTCTTTTTTTGTTTTATCTTTTGGTTCGAAAGGGCTTCATTGAGATATCTCTCTTTTTGTTTCCTTCCCGTCTCTCCAATTCACCCCTCATATTGCATTTGCATTTCTCCCCCCTCTCATTCTCCCCATATTATATTTCCATTTTTGTCTTTTTCTCTTCGCACAAGACGAACACAACACAAACAGAATACAAAGTTTCGAAACTAACCTTACACCCTTCCCAAAAGATTCTCTCACTCTCCAAACTCACCCCATGTACCTCGACACCACGCACAATTCTCTCGCCACCGTACATCAAAATATTCACAGCTCATTTAGAGAATCGGCTACGAAAATGATGGCGTATATCAAGTGTCTGCCGATCGCGAAGAAACCGAAGTGTGGGTTGGTGGTTAGGACGGTGGGGGATTTGTTGGAGTTGGGCTGGTGTTTGAGTAGGAGGAGGGGGGTTGGTGGGAATGGGAATGCAAAGATGAACAAGTATGAAGGATATAAATGCGAAGTTTCAAAGAGGGAAATAAGGAGGTTGGGCGTAATGGCTTTTTTGGAGGTTATGAGGAGGAGGCAGAGTGGGTATGGTGGGGTTGTTGAGTGGTTGGAGGGGCAGTTGAGGGAGGAGAGGGGGAAAGGGAAGGGCAAGGGAAAAGGGAAGAATAGGGAGTGAAGGTTGGTTTTGTTTGGATGCGGATAGGGGGAGGAAGGGGGGGGGTTATTTGGTTTGTGGCTTACTGTATTGTAATTGTATTTCTTATACTTAGCATAGATACCCACAGGAATTCCGTTTTCACATATGCCTCACCACGCCATGTATAAAACATAGTACGTCCAGACTTCCACCAAATCCTCACGCAAGCATCTACAATACGCAAAACTTGTAAAGTAGTCATAAAGTAAACATTATCTATGGAGTTCGGCTCTGCTTTGTATATACATACATACATACATAAAGGTAGCAAGAATATTGCAAGTTCTAGCAAGCAAGCATGCTGCATTGCATCATTTCCCATCTCCAACTTCGACTAGATATCAATAAGTCCAGTCATCACACGCAATCCCTTCATCCATGCTTTTCGGGGACGAAAAAGAAAAGCCTACAATTTTCCCAAATTCCCACGCTCGAGCTCCCAAGTCCAGAGGGACGGGGTCCACTCCCCGATATATAATTCTCCGTAATCCGTAATCCATACCCCTATAGCCCATACCGTATTTATAACACCTTTCCTATGTGTGATCCCTTTTTGACCTACTGAAAACCAAACCCATGCAAAGAAAAGCAGTTCAAAGTACCAGTGTATCATCGATTCATCAATTGTCCCTCTGCATCTCGTAATTGTTGAGATGGTGGCCATTACCATTACCATTAATGTGCGATGAACCTACTTGGGCATTTGCATATTGAGCATGAGCATGCCCATTATTACCGCCATTACTAGGCGATGGACCCCCGTGATGATTTGCATATTGGGAATGTGCATTGCCATTCCCATTCCCGTTGCCGTTACCGAGGATATGCGAAGGACCCGCTTGGTTTCCGTACTGCACATGAGGATGCCCATTGCCATTATGCGACGGACCCACCTGTGGGTTTCCGTATTGCGTTTGAGGAGATATCACTTCGTATCCGCCCGTCCAATTCCCGTAAGGTTGTTGCGGTTGCTGCGGTTGCATTTGTCCTTGTATAGTCGGCATAGTCGCCATAGTCGCGGCCACGGCTTGCTCATCCATAATAGGTACGTCCCGACTCATGAATGGGTTCATCAGCGGGGCAGAGACCTGTGGGGAATGCATCAAGCTATCCGGTCCAACCTTCCACGGAATATTGACGTGCTCTCCTTGTAGAAAGAATTCAATGATATTTCCCTCCTGCGAGTTTCCAAGGAAATCGATGTCGGGTATTCCTTGGACGTTGGGTTGCAGATTTCTAAGGTTGATTTGTTGAGCTTCTGCATTGGATGCGTGATTCTCCACGATGCCTGCAATTTCGGCGAGTTGGAAAGCCACTTGAGTCAACATGGTGAAAAGTGGACAGAGGGGAACTTTGTCTATCGCATTTTTTATGTCTACAACTGCGTTTTTGCGAGAAGTATCTTCCTCAGTATCTAGTGAATCTTTGGCTAGGGTATCCAAGGCAATGATGAGGACACCATGGTATACGTAGTAGGCGTCCATCCAAGTTAAACCGTCGAATTGGTTTGAAGTGATAAGTTGATGAGCGAGTATGATGCCTTGCTTTGCATAGGAGCCGCATTCGGAGCCGAACCTTAATTCTTCCTCTTCGAGCTCCTTAGAGGACACATCCTTTCCTAATCTTCGAGCCAGCTGTGTAGCTACTTTTCTCAATACGAATGGCCGACCTACGAGCGATTGCGTAAGATAAAATTGAAGATGTAGTAGAGAAATGGCTCGCATGTGGGTAGGTGATGATGTTAGAGATTCGAGAGCAAGATGTGGTGGTAGTCTGTGTTTCCAATCGTCCAGGTCCGAGAACAAGCCCCTGGCGAGACGAGTCTTGTTACCTTTCGACTCTAGAGCAATCGCGGGATACATTTTTTTACTAGTTTCCGCCATTATTTTCGTCAAACCAACCAACTGCTCAACGTATCCCATAGGCACACATTCACAGCCATCTAGTATGTACTCGTTGGGATAGCTAACACTGACTTCTTCTGATTTGATGATACAGGGTCTGCCTAGTATCGTGCATGAATTTTGGTTGTGTACAAAAATCGTCCAGAATACACGACGTCGCACCTCTCGCTCGATTGGATCGAGGTCTTTGATATCTCCTTCCCGATGCATCCCAAGGTTCATTGCCATTATCGAGGCTAACCCTAACATCAGAAAAGCCTTGTTGCGTTCGGACGAATTGTGTTGGTACAGCTGTAAGAGTAGTAGAGCTTGAATATTGATCAAGGAGCTTGAATACTGCAATTGATACACTCGTTCCTCAACCCATTCAATATAGCGTGGAATCAATGGCAAGTATATATTATCGTGTGTCCCCAGAGCTTGAGCTCCAAGTATCAGCACCATAAGAACAGAACATAGCCATCCGGTTTCGAAATCGTGTACTGGAACATTGGCCTTGCTCCACATCGAATCAAAGCGCCTTTGAAAAGACTGACGACGAAAAAGCAAAAAGCTTTTGTGGACACGTTCAAAGAATGAGTCGACCAAGAGACTCGCGATATCTTGAGAAGGTAAAAGTAAAGATAGAGGCGAATCGTCTGAGAATTTACCCTCCATGATCGAAATTGCGTGAGAGTTTATTGGTACTCGAGCAGCTCGCTCGAGATCTGCTGGTCCAGGCGCAGTATGTTTTTCTTCGGCGACTTTTGGTTCTAGACCTTTGCTCCATCTGGATTCCGCGAAGGCCTCCATTAACTGCAATCTTGGATCGTTTGGCTGAACAAGCCTCAAGTGCTTGACATACTCCTGTACAAAGCTACGACAGGTGAGCACGAATCCGAAACTAGATGAAGGTCCAATGTAATGGAATGATTTCCCTGAAGGAGTTGGAACAAGTCTTTCTTTTGGTGAATTGGGCAAGGACATTGAATTATCTCTTGGTGTCGGCTCAGCTGTGATGGTTTGTGGGCTGCCCGGGGGCGATTCCAAGCCTTTCTTTGAAAAAACATCCGTCAGGGGGGTATCGTCCGTGGATTTAGGTAGGGATATCTTGTGATTTGCAGCAATTTCGTATAGGACTTCCATATCACTTGTGTCCTTGTCAGGGAAAATGCCTTTGATTAATGCTTGGAGAACGCGGAAGCGTTCACTGAGGGATTCCTCACTTCCATAGATTCGTTTCTTCCGAGGAATTTTGCTTTCGCATATTATTTTGTTTGCCACACAATCGTTACAGGGTTCCCCTTCACGAGGCCGTGTACATTTTACTCTACGATGCTTGCAGCGGTCACAAGAAACGAGAGTTCGTTGTCGCTCGTGATCTGCAACGCGGTTCTTCTTGCCAGACTTTTTCTTCCGGGTGGATGGATTCATCTTCAAGGGCGGGGAAAGAGCAAGATCTGAGATTCTAGGGTGTCGAGAGATGAACTCAATAATCAGTGTGAGTGTGAGGGAATATTGTACAGTATCAAGTCTTAGAAAGACGAATATATAGGTTAACAGGATACAGAAGGCTTGGCTCCTTTCGGCATGATTGTATGGCTAAGGAATAATTTAGGAATAGTGTTAAAGTAGTGTACTGTCCGGTATATTGAGTTGTGTGTGTAGTAGATGTAGTGGATGTTGTGGATGTTGTGGATGGAGGTAGTCGATGTATTATTATTCGAGTAGGTATGGTCGGTATATGTTATATGTGATGCGCGTTCGATGGTATGTACGAATTATTGAATTAAAGGTAAACGGGTTGGTATAAAGAGGAGTCGAGAGAAATTATGGTTGTAGACTTGTAGTTCAATGACTGTAAGATCCTAGTCTAATAAGAGCCAGTGCTGACTTAAGCTATTTACTTTAATTAGGTAGGTATTTTATACCTAGTTTGGACGATTTTGGAGTACCATTCTTAGGTAATTTTCCAAATAGCGATTTATGCTATTCTATATCTATATCTACATCTACCAATACCTGTCATCAAAGTTATTCCCGACTCGACTGGTTATATATCGTACTAGCATTGATTATGTATTACTAAGTACACAATCGCTCGTATTATTATGTTATTATACCTACCTAGGTATCATTATATTATTTGATATAACTAGGTACCTTATCTTATCAGGAGGAGGTATACCGAGAATACTCTACCTACTTATGCTTACCTAATAATAATATGCGTGTTTGACAGTTCCAACCTTGGAAATACTAGGTAATAAGAATTGGGCCAGCCACGGTGCCACTACCACCCCTCGAGCCACCCATACCCATCCATACCTAGGTACCCATACCTCATACCTCATACCTACCTATTACTCCACAGTGAGTGCGTAAGCACCTGGGCAGTGTCTGTAAATGCTGCTTATAATTACTAGGTAGGCTAGGTAGGTAGCATTAAAAGACTTTGAAATGAAGTATGTGTGTAGCACCTGGGAACTCCTTCTTGTTGGACAGTTGGATAGCTTGCTAATCATCGTTTTGCAATCTAGATCGTGCGTGCTTGATGTACGAAATACAAGTTACCACCACATTGTACCTCCGTATGCTTCATTTCCTGTGTTGCAGAGTATAAGATGTGAGACTCCAAAGAATTTCTCTATATAAAAATGATATATATATGGATACATATATGGATATATATATACAGGCAAGGGGACTAATGTCTTCTTTTCATAGTACTATATCATTGCGAGCATGTAGTCTAGAGCTCACTCTCAAATCATCTCTCATATTACATTTTCAATTTAAGCTTTTTGGCCACCAATAATTTTTTCATCGTCTAGGATCAAGCAGGGCAGTTCTTGTCTTCACATCACCAAATTTTTCCAACATGTCAATGACTCAATCCAATATTGACCAATTTGATACTCATCGAAAGATTTCCCTTTGTGTGGAGGAGTCAGATTCGACCTTTCCAGCCCCAGACATCAAGCTTGATCAACATGGGTTACCGTTGGTACCCCAGCCCAGTCAATTTCTCGACGACCCATTGGTAAATAAATATCTTGTCTTTCCCATCATCATCCAATATTGCCGCACAGATTTCATCTCATCCAAATTTCATATACTCAACCAACAACTACAACGCTGATGATTAACAGAATTGGCCGGCATGGCTCAAGTGGGCAGTCCTCATTCAAGTTGGCTACATGGCCTTCCTGGGCCCTTACAATGCAGCCCTCATCAATCCAAGTTTGGTTCTCCTGGGTGATGCGCTTGAGGTCAATCCAAAAGTAGCTGCGTACAGCACAACCACGGCGATTATTATGGGTGGCATTTCACCATTCATTTACGCGCCTCTAGCCAACATTTATGGCCGTAGACCTATTACCCTATTCGCAATCGTCTTAACTATCATTGGAGGAGTGACATCGGCTTCCTCAACTACATTCCCACAACTTGTTGGTACACGTGCCATATGTGGCTTCGGATTTGGGGGGATGATGTCGGTGGGTACTGCTTGTGTAAATGATATGTTTTTTCTCCATCAGAGAGGTACGCACTCAATTCCAAAATCGCTACTTACCTACGCGCTCAAGATCTCCAAACAAATATTAATCTAGTTCGCAGGTGAGGCTACTGGTGTATACTCCATTTTTGTTACAAATGGTGCTCATGTAGCTGCGATTAGTAAGTTTACTCACCTTGATCCATAAATTCTGCATGGAAAAGATCACTAACCTCATCAACCTAGTCGGTGGCTATCTGGGCGCATCCTTAGGCTGGCAATGGGATTATTGGATCGGAGCCATCAGCACGTTCATCTCCCTCGTTTTCGCTATCTTCCTTTTCCCGGAAACTCTTTTTTCCCGTGATCCCTCCTACCTCTCCACCCGTACCAAAACCCGCACGTACTATGAACTTCTCTTTGATTTTCGCGGCAACACTCTTCCCAACCGCTCGCTTCACTTCTCCCACTTCTTCGAATCCTTCCACATGCTCCGCTACCCCTCTATCCTCTTCCCTTTCTGGTACTATACATGTGCATGGACTTTTATCAATGTTCTCCCCGCCATCTCCCTCGCCAGTATCTATACCCGATTCTACCACCTGAAATCTGGTACCATCGGTGCCTGTCTTGGTGTTTCTCTTATGATAGGTAGTCTGTTGGGAGAACTTAGCGCTGGAAGAGCAAGCGATTATATCATGTATCGTATGGCGAGGAAAAATGGGGATATCAGAAAACCGGAATATAGACTTTATCTTTGTTGTCTTTCAGCAGTGTTTATGCCGGCCGGATTGATTGTTTTTGGAGCTACGGTAGGGAAGACACATTATATCATTCCGCTTATTGGTTTGGCTATTGGTACGTTTGCTTCACTCTTTCTGTTCTATTCAATGTCTATCCACATTTCGATCTTCAATACCCTCAATGTCTCTCTTTCCAATCTTGTTCTGTCAACTCTCTTCTCCCAACCTCCCTCCGCCAACCCTCACTAACACCTTCATCTCCACTAGGCGTCTTCGGTCTCCAAATCGCCTCCACAACCCTCTACGCCTACGTCTCCGATTGCTACAAACCGCAAACGGCCGAAACCGGCGTTCTCTTCAATCTTTCACGTGGTCTCTCCTTTGTCGTAGGATTTTTCGCGTTACCGTTTGCTGAAAAGGTGGGGTTTACGTGGTCGTGGTTTACATTTGCCGTGATTTTATTTGTGTCTTTTGGGCCGGTCGGAGCGTTGATTTTGTGGGGGGAGGGGTGGAGGGAAAAGGGGGGGAGGCCGGGGTTTCATGGGTGGTTGTAGTGGGTACGTGGTATCTGAGGGTGTATTCTATGCGGAAGATGAGAAGGGGGTTGCGTATTTTGCGATGTGATATGGTTTTCAAAGGGCGGATCGATTTTGATGTGTTATGTGATGCATTTCGGTTGTGTAATTTAGTGTAAAAAGTGTACAATACCCAAGAAATAAATACATCATGTACAACAGAATGACTCGAGCTCAGGCTCTTGAAAAGCAGAATGAATTTATCCTATTGAAATTTGGACCCCCTGAAATTAAATAACATCGCTACTAGTATTACTTGAATAGTGAAGAGGAAGATAATGATGACCATGACAGTTACCACGGTGCCAACAACGATGTCCACTATGTTTATCATATATTCTCCTCACAGATTATTATGCGTAGGTTAGATGGTATGGTAGAGGCAGAATACGGAACTAACTACAATCCTCGAACACATATGTTCCTCTTTTTTTCCTTTCTTGGAAAGGATAAAATAAAATAAAATAAGAAAATAAATATCAATACATGATGTGATGTGATGTGATGTTGCAATACTTTTACAGGCCTAGAAGCCGACCTCATCCTTGCCGCGAGGTTGTGAGTGGAGAGATTTTTTCTGAGTCGACCTCATAAGCAAACGCAGGTACAACCAACAAATTGGCAATACCCCTTAATCAGCATAGAAGGAATTGACATCTTACGAAAAGTTGATTAGACCGTACCTACTGAGAGCCTTGAGTGCTGGGGAGGTACCAATGTAATACAATACGAGACTACTGGTATTCCAATTATATCATCAGAGCGCGCTGTGGAGCGAAAGCAAATTTAAGTATGTCAATGATTCAACACAAGTTCAGAGACAGCGTAAGTAGAAAAATTGTTTCAAAAGAGCATAAATTAGATTTATGAGAATCCAGGAAGCGAGCTAATGTGCTACATATCATATAGAAGTCGCAGGCTTTTAGCTGCAATCGAGCTGCTGGTTTCCTCCAACGCCGCCAAGATCCCCATATCATACCCCTCAATTTATGACCCATGAGAGCCAAACTCCTATTACCAGCCAATAAATCAAACCAAAGCTCCAGATATTCTAGTCACATTGCCATCCCGGGGGCCTGCATTCGATTCGCGCTCAACCAGTCAAAGCTACGGCTATCGGATATTGGCGAGCAGCATTGATCTACCCGTCTCGAGGCATTTTGAAATTGTGTAGACGTCGATAGGGGGTTAGGTCGTTGCAATACCCCTCGAGTAAAAAGCGACTCGATGGCTAGGTTGGTCCATTCTTGATAATGACGGAGTGCATTGGCGGGATCGATTTTCGGTGGTCCTGCTGTGATGGAGTCGCATACAGCCCGAACCTGCGAGTATTGAGATGGAGATACCGTGCCAATGAATCGACTGGTGTTGCTCGGTCGCTTGATTTCTTTGTGGGCATGAGCCATGCCGTTCTGCATATCACCGATTACTTGATATAGATGACCGCTGTCGCTTCCCCGTTCATCAGTCTGAACGAAGATGCCTCGCGAAATACCGAGGAATTCGACCGTGTAAACGTTGAAGGACATTTTCGACTTAGATATGATATATGCGGTATTGCAGAGAATAATAGTTTAACGATATTCTTCTAGTGTGTGATATAACGGTAGAATCGGGAGTTGATGACGAGGGTGAAATAAGTAATGACAAAGGTGAGAATGCAATTGAATATAGCCAATGCAAAGTACCAGTCTTTCATATATAATTGCAATTAGATTGAGTCTGTTTCTTTACAGGTAGTCCTGGGGACCGTACCTCAATCCTAGCAAAGGCAGTTGAGGCTATCTAGAGGTCCCAATCCTGGCGCGAATTGTCTGGGGGTGGTGAGGACGGTCCAGATGTTAAAGGGGTACTACCTTTAAACCGTTTACCTAAAGATTGACATGGAATTAGGCGATCGAATCGAGATACTGCTCAAAATACGCGCTGACATACTGTAAGCAATGAAATTGCCCCATAAATCACCTGATTCAGAACCAATGGAGGTGATTTGATGAGGCCGCAAAATTAATCCAGCGAGTCGACGACAAAAATAGGATAGGATTCTTTACCCAAGATTAAGATTGCAGAAGCTTAGCTAGAAAGACCAACTAGTCTGCTGTAATATGCATGAACTTGTCTATCGAATGGTAGAAAATCCAATAATTTTGTTCCGGGATGAAAAAAAAAATGCAAGACCTGGGCGTGAACTACTCTCACGCCAATAATCATATAAGCTATCATATTTGTGCAATAAGTGAAGGATAAATTCATGATAGAATGTTAAATAATGCGGAAAGTTTGAAAGAAGTTGGTATATAATCTTTCAAGTGATACCTGACCTGCACCTTAACATAGTATTCTCCAAGGCGATGCATTGAATGGCCGCCATGATTACGAAGGTTGGGATACACATTTTTCAAGATGCGTGCCTTGGTTCCTGCTGACGACAAGGCAGTTATATGCCGGCCGTCTTTTCCACAAATCCATCGCGAAGGATGAGACAGTACGTTTCGGCTTGACTTACAGATGACTTTTCGTGGTCTGCGAAGGCAATACCGTTTTAAGTGGCATGAAATAAGATCGTTTCCAAGGTGATAGTGAGAAGAAAGTGTTAGAAAAATCTTTCCTGCATACTTTGCAGGACGAAGAAGCAACTCGATAGGCTGAAGCGGTGGTGCGGGCTTCGTTGTACTAACGAGAGAGGCCATGGATTTGTTCGAAAACGTCGCAAGAAACACGAAGCTAGAAGGAGGTCGTTGAGTAGGTGAAACGTTGCTTTGTTCTATCCAAGATTGAGTGTAAAAATGATCCTCAGAATCCAGATCGTAATACCATGCTCGAAATAGTACCCGAGACCAAAATGGGACCGTGTCGTCCCGATGAGAGACCTATATCAGATCGATTTGTTTGCAGAGGTTGAAAGTGGGAGCCTTTTATGTGGCGATGATGATGTTTGTAGTGTAGTATCTGTAGACCACAGAGCAGAGTGACAGAGAGCGTCAGAAGCTATGCAACCGATTTTGAGTGGGATTAATGCTTGAAATTGTATGCTTGAAGAACCCAAGGTACTGATTCATTTAAATGCGAGTATGAGATAAACTCTTATGGAGCCATCCAATATATCAATATTGCAGTAGGGGTTTTCGACCTGTACGAAGACGGAGATGAAAGAACAGGCGTTCTTTACATCAAAAAGTGGATATTTCTTAACGCCAGGATGACGTATCCCAAATTGATGCTTGTACTCTACGGAATGAGGAAGATGGGCTAAATTTCTCATTTGGCTTTCGAAGAAATTTCATATATGCTGTATCGCTCGCAATTTCCGTCTTTTAGAATTATTGCTTTCCCCTGAACAGTTTCGTTTAACATTTCCTTGAAAGAGCCCACTCGAGTATCACCGATAATTCGATGGTGACAGTCTCCTAAGTTGCAGAAGAACTCTTGAACTGGAAGGATTCATCTTTCTTACTCTGAAGGATGAAAGGGTCGAGTCACGTGTGAGAATTGATTTCTCTCAATCTTTCTCCTCTCAAGTCTTCAGCAAGATCACTCTTCAACTGAGGTGGTATCGTTTCAGCGCCATTATTGATTCTGGTTCCAAAGTGCTGGGCATGGCTTGGTATTGCTCATGATAAGAGTAGCCGATGCTCTAAACGTGATATGACGCTTATTGCCTGGATGAGCAAACATAGAAATCATCATCAAGCTCAACTTCCTCAATACTCTTCGCGTGCTACACACACCGCTTCACTACACGTGTACAACTTTCGATAGAAGGATGATTTGCACGAACTAGGAGTTCTCAACATTCTTCTCATCAAAAATTTCATCTCATCTTTTTCATCTGGGCTAAAAATGTTCCGACCCGGACCCGCTGTCATCTCCGTACTTCGTAGGGGAAGGTAAACCTCGGAAGACATATACCGTTAAAATGAAGATTGGCGGTGAACCACGAAACTCAAGCGGTTCTTTGAAAATTTGAAAGGATCAAGGGACAAACCTGCAAACTGGAACAAGTCAATACTGCTATCACGTGTGGTTGAAAGGGTCGAGTTTCAGCGCCAAATTTCGAATCCACATACATGATTGGCCATGGAATGCGACGAACAAGCGCGTGTGACAATAATGCGACAGAAATGCATACCGAATGGAGCGTCAAATTCTTAAAAAGGAAAACTGGAGTTTCATCCAGCATATACTGCCACGAGGTTATTGGTGAGTCAAAAGACTCAAACAAAATTCACATGCAAAAACACGCAAATAAATGCAGAGAATGATTGGGATGTGTCGAACGTCAACGAGTCATTCAAATGCCAGAAGTATACGGAGTAGGTACTCTGTGTATATAGTGCATATGCTTTCTCAAACATTGTACGAGTAGGTGCTACACGGCTTCAACGTTTGATCTTCCCATTATCAAATTTACTTTACTCGGCGTCGACCGCAATTTCATTATCATTATCATCATCATCGTCATAAGAATCATTAGTTCGAATTAACGCCTAGCATACCTATCTCACAAACGTCTGATTGTCCAAAAACTACTCATGTACTGCCGCTTACAGGTAGTGCACCTCTGCCCGGGCACCTCTGCAACTCTTTTTGTGCAGTAGCGGTCTATCGATACAACGAATCCAATCTTCGGATTTGCTTTTCAGTATATCCACTATTATAAGGGAGTGCGAGAGGGTCAGAGAGACATTTCCTAATCAACTGTACATTCATTATTGACGAGAAACCATTGGCCAAAGGGTTCGGGCAATGTTCCTCTCTTTGACTACTCTCGATAGTTAAGGAGTACACAAATTTCGAGAACGAACACGAGTTTAAGGTTTCGGCAAGATCGCCTTCTCCTTTCTTTCGTTCGATTCCGGTCTATACGGTACTGTACTAGGTATATACGGTACTGGTACTGTACTAGTTTCAACCGATCGTATTTTTTCGTACAGTCCCTGGTAAGGTCAATTAGATCTTCATCGTTTTCAACTTTTCCCCTCGTTGCCAACTTGCCAACTTGCAACTTGCAACTTACAACATTCAACATTCAACATTCTTCAATTCCAAAAAAAAGAGAAAACAAAGGCTTAAAACTAGCACGCGTCTTCCAAGGTTAGTTCTGATACACTAAGATAGGGAGGAGACTCAGGAGAGTGGGGTTGACGGTCAACTGATGCGGAGCAGTCCGAGCATAAGCTTCAACAAGGACTAGAAGGGACATGGGCTTTATTGATTGACATCCAACGTCCAATCTCATTTACGCCGAATACTCATAAGTTGTTCTGGATCAATTTTTCCGCGGCTCCACTAGGTACTAGCGCAATAAAGTTGAATAAACTTAACGGTGGAAGTTTGGGAGATCTCACGAACCATTTTAGATCTCCTATTAAAGTCAAGTTAGCCGTCTTGGCGTACATACTAGGAGGGAAGTCATTGGGGGAAATTTGGAATTGACTTCTCGGTACATCTTTCTTTGGGTAATATTTGAAGAACCACTGTGGGGTTATCGCCCGTGGTCCGCATACATCTTCTTGAGGTGCCCGCAGCACAAAATTGAGAAGTTATTTCCCAAATTCACAGGAACTCCGCTCCCAGGTCATCTATAAAAGAGTTAGGGCCCTAGAGAAAAATTCGAGACACACCAATCGATAGGAAATACTTGATAATCGGAGTTTGTAGAATTGCAATCTTACGAGGGGATTGAAAACGAAGAGACGGCCACACACCCGAGCGAATCCAGGATACAAGGACGTCACGATTCGCATTACACAAAATCGTCATTACAATTTCGTATTAACCTCGCTTCCATCTCAGACATGTCTCCCAGAACCCAACGGAAGCTTTCCCCATTGACTGCCAATTGGAATAATAGGAGCCAATCAAGTATAAACTCTGATGCTGCGGTCTTCTATTCAGCTCAAACGCACCCTACACCAATTGAGCTCAAACAACGAGTTCCTCAATCGTATTCCTCCAGTGCTCATCCACGCGCCATATCTTCTCCTCAAGAATTTCAGCCTAGCAAGATGGATCGTCAAGATTCAGGTTTTGCAGAGAACGTTGCCTATATACCTAGCCATATGCGAACATCCTCACGGCCCAGCTCAAAATCATCCTCACAAAGCACTCGGCCTTCATTGAATTCCTCTCGGAAATCATCTTCGCGTACAAAAGACTCCTCTGGCCCCTCTTCCTCAGCCTCCAGCGCAACCAGCCGTTCAACCTCTAAACGCTCCCCGAAATCTCACCGCGCATCCACCTCCCATTCTCGCCCCAATCTCTCGTCTCGTCGCCACCACAGCCAAACATTATCATCACCACCACAATATCAATTTTTCCACTTTCCATCACTATCTGATGACCTTCCCCCAGAATCATCAAACTCTGTTGCAACCCCACCACAACCTCCACCAGCTACAATCTATTATTGGACGTCTAACCAAACACGAAGGTTGGAATACGCAGCCATTGATGCAGCAAGTAAAGGGATCCGAGGCTTTGTAGCTAGATGCATACCAAATTGTCTTCTACCGGTTGAGAAGAGAGGATCTAGATTCTGTGAAGAGGACATGAGAGAGCGAGACGATGATGCCGGGAGCGTGAGGAGATATCGTTTAGTTATGGAGGATGAGGTTGAAAATGAAATGAAGGGGGAAAAGATCGAGGAAAAGACCCAATCGGTAAAAAAACACAGAAGGCGGTGGAGTTTTTTTATTAGACGTTCGGGCTGATATGAGATTGTATTATTTTTTGGGGATTGCATTTACAAGGCGACGGAGCACGCAGGTGCGGCATTGGAGTTCAATATTCTTTCATTTGTTCTTGATACCCCTTTAAATAACGCCGGGATTTATGGTTTGGACGGCAAGATTTATGCTGCATATTGGAGTTGGATTGTATTCCTCGAGATTTGGTGGTAGACGTATACGGAAGATGAGCGATATTTGAGTTTGCCAGAAAGGGGCGTCTGGTTGCTTCCATTGTTTAAGTTGCAGCGAATTTTTTATATCAGAATCTGGTGACGAAGTCAGCATTTACATGGGTACCGATAGGATGGCCGTTGTTGGTGTATAGGAGAATAATTGGGCTCAGAGTGGGATGATAACGGCTGGAGCAATAGTAACAAACAACGTGAGAAAGGAGAAGATCCAAGAGTGTAAATACCCCTGGAGAGAAGAGAGAATAGTAATATCAAAACACTCAACATTCACCGGCCTAGCATTGCTTGATTGGTCAATTTCAATGATAGTTCAAAAATACAACAGGACAGACTTTATGGAAATGAGGTGTGATATTGAAAAACTCCTATTCCTAGATCCAATCACAAGTATTCCCAAACGCTGTTTCTTTACCTTTAGAAAATTGAGTGACGCTTATCTATTGTACAAAGGTCCAATAGCCCATCCTGAACTCCATGCTGAACAACCACCCCAAATCTAATAATCCTTTGCCCCTTCTCCTAATAATCTAGCAATTAAGACATACACAAAGACCACCGCTCCAGCAACCCAGTATTTGTTCCTACTCAACCAGCTTCTTCCCTCTCTACCGCCCTCTACCACAGCTCCCACAACAGCCTGGCTACCTCCTGGTCTTCTCATCGCAATTCCACTGCAGTCCCTTCCATTCCCTTCCTCATCTTTCTTCTCCTCGTTTCCAGTCATAATATCCACACCTCTTTCTTTCATCCACTTCCAATTCTCCTTATCCAAATCCTCCCACTCGCTCCTAAATTTTGCGCCTCCATCCCCCGCTTTAATATTGCCCTTCTGCGTTCCTTCTTTCTTGTAACTACCGCCTCCAGTACTATTCCACCACCTCGTCCTGCTCGCAGCCCATTTTCTTTCCGCCTCTGATGCGCTCACAGAACCCGTTGTCATTTCTTCACTTGTCATAAAACTTAATAGACCAATCAATATCGTGCTGACTTCCCACGCGGGATTAAAACTCTTAGGATGGAAATCGCTGATTGAGAGACAGAGGCGAGTAGAGGGTTGGAAACGACCAGATGGTGTATGCATTTTAATGGAGGGAGGCGCGAATGGATAATTAGGAGGAAACAGAAGTGTGCCCCAGTACTGTCCGCCGTGATAGGGAGTATCGGGGGGTCCGGTGAGAATGTAATGCCATTCGAGTATATTGGATTCGGAGGGGTGTGCTTCGATGTATGGAGGGGGGTTTTCGGAGATGGTTTTGTATTCACGGGTTAACTTTATTAAAATACGTCAATAGTTGAACAAGTAGAAGTAGAGCACCATATAGTAGTAATCCACGTACCCGTTTGTTGGCAGCTCGGCTTGCCATTGTCAAGTCGTACTTTGAGGATACGCTGGCCTTGTTGCAATTGCGACGACGACAGAGAACGTTTCGATTTGGGGGTACGCTAGAATTTATAATAGGAAATAACTTGTAGTTATGATGACAGACGTAGATAGAAGATTTTCGAGATCTCCAAGGATGTAGGATTGATTGATCAAGTGGTTGGTTGTATATGATGGGAATATTCCAATGGTTTGAGGTTTGGATGATGCAGGTAGGAGGCTCGCTTAGTCATCAATATGTATTTGATCTGGCAGAACAGAACACGCATGAATATTGATTTTGGATAGACTTAGAAAATATGACTTCGCCAAATGGGTCAAAGGGGACTGTGAGTTGAGTTCTTATTCTATAAGAATATCAGTAAGTTTAATTTGCTAATTCACCCGCTTGTAGCTCGTCGAGAGTCTTCTGAAAACCGATCCCAAATCTCAAGAAGAGCTAGAGAAAGCTATAGCAGAGAAGCATATGGGATATGCTCTAGAGGCCGCACAGAGAAATGGGGAGCTGGTACGTATATGTTGAAGGCTAGGCAATTACGATTTCACGGGCTCATGGAATAGATTGGCAATAACTCCACAAAACCAGTCACAATCTCCTCGATTAGACTCCTTGGCCCTGCACACACAAGGAGATCATTCCTCGACGGCATATTCGACCCTTTACTTAGTGCAAACAGAGATGGGCCATACACATTGTCAGAGGCGTTGCAGGAACTTAGCACAGCTAGCAACAAACTCCGTCGACATGGTATGTGTCACCAGACTGGATCTGATCAACATTATACTTATCTGTCTAGGTATCTTCCACGATGATATCTCCATGTTTATTGACAAACCTGACCCTACCGATCCCTCTTCTACTCCCTCCGATATCGATATATACATTCGTGCACGCGAGCGGGGGGTCATCACTTTGAAAACCGGCACTGATCTCGGGAATGCCGAAGGCTCAGCCTATGGAAATGCACAATGGCGCAACATTTTTGGGGGTGCTGAAACCCTGAATGTCAACGCTGCAACAGGCACCCGAACTCGTTCTGCGTATCAGGCCATATTTGAGGCGCCGATCTTGAGCGACCCCGACAAGAGGGTAGCTGTGGATGTTTTGTCAAGCTCGACCAGTAAGCCCTGGGCAAGCCATGAAGAGGTCCTTAAAGGTGGGGGTATAAAATATAGCTGGGCTTCAGGCGGCGGCAGCACACATCAAGTTGGATATAACGGGGTATGGAGACAAGTGACAAGTCTGGCTGCGAATGCATCACCTACGGTGCGCAACGATGCAGGAGATACAGTCAAGAGCAGCATTACACATACGTGGCTCAAAGACGTACGGAATCATCCTATCTTACCGAATCAAGGATACCTTCTCAAAACGATCTCCGAAATTGCAGGCTGGGGACCTTTGAAAGGGGATGTGGGATTTTGGAGATCGGAAATAGAATCTAGTGGTGCAGTCAAAGTTCCGGGTATCCCAGGCGCAAGCTTAACAGCAGGTATTAGAGCAGGAATGTTATATCCGTTAGGAGTTGGATTTGATACTGCAGCGAAGCCATCGCGCATAAACGATAGATTTCAACTTGGCGGCCCCACGGACGTCCGTGGTTTCAAAATTGGTGGCCTTGGACCTCGAGACAGACAAGATGCAGTTGGAGGAGACATCTATGCAGCTTCGTCCATCAATCTTCTACTTCCTTTTCCTCGCGTTGATATTTCTACTCCACTACGCCTTCAGCTATTCGCTAATGCCGGCCGACTCCTTGCACTCAAGAACTCAGAAGGGAATACAAGTAAAAAGGTATATGGCACGATAGCAGAGCTTGGTAAAGAAATTCCTAGTCTGGCGGTCGGGATAGGGATGGTGTATGCACACCCTGTGGCACGATTCGAGTTGAATTTTGGCCTACCCATCGTTGTCAGAAAAGGAGAAGAAACCAGGAAGGGCCTACAATTCGGAGTAGGCATCAACTTTCTATGATTTATGGAGCTTAGCGGAGCAGGAGTAGACGGAATATATACCACGAGAAGGCGAAAATGGAGCTTAGGTTGTATAAATGTACAATATCTTGTATACCGATAGCTTTAGCCAGCTAACGGGTTAAAAAAATAGAAAGAGAGTCACGACTTCAGATCTGATCATTGTGCCTTTAGGTCGTGGAACCTTGAAGATAATATTTCCTAATCAAAGGTGTTCAAGTGCTGCCGCCCCGCGGCGCATGAAATTTAGCTCCACCCTCGAGTCTTCCTCTAATCAGAGTCCCGACGGCGGCTCTTCTTTTGCCCCTCTTCAAAAGAAGGTGATCAATGCGGCCAGCGCAATGGGGTACGATACAACACAATGTGAAGTTAGTTGGTCCGATGACCACGATCCTTTTCAGCACGTGAATATTGCATCCTACTTACATTATGTCAATCAATGCACAACTCGGGAGTTTTAATCATTCGAGCCGTATTTGGGCAAGGAGAAGTTTCATGATACGATGAATTTTTGCCATATTGGAGTTATGGTTTAGACATACACTGTTGAGTTGAAGAGACCTGTAAAATTCCCCAGTCCGATACGAGTATGTTTGGAGATGTTTTTGTCAATGTTGAGGGTGATTGCTAGTATCATTAGCTTATTGTGGTGAATCATATCACTGAGGCCCTTTCAGATCGTTATATCGGCGTCACTTCGATCTGATCATTGAAACGGCAAGTTGTTGTAGCGGAAGGCAAAGCATGTGTGGTGTTTTTCAATTATGATCGAGGCATACCAGCGAATTTGCTTGAATCTGGATGTGCATTCAAGGAGTCAGCGATTAGAACGGGCGGCGGAGATAGCTGCAAAATGGGAGAAGGAGTATCCAAAGAGGGCGAAAGCCTCTCTGTAATTCAGCGTCCACCAGATATAGCGAGACGCAAATCTGTACGTCAAAATTGCAATGTTTGGAATGTACAATGCTCAAATATTGTATTTTGTTATAAGATTTGCTTTAACAAGTCGCAGGAGACTCACTTCACGCAGAACACATCCGAAAGTACCGGATTTACTTGGTTCAGGTCAATTAGACAGAAGCTACCCAGCGATCCGGAGTAGCAGACCAAGTTCAAGCTTTCAGTGTCCGAAAAGCTTTCAATATTCAACAAGTCAAATATTTGAGGATCATTTAACTATTTATATAGATTGAATCTTTCAAATGAGTTCAAAAAACCAGAATCTTTCATTACTGGACTGCAGTTGGGACTATTGGACACACTGATTAGACAGCAGCACAACAAAGTAAGCACATTTTGCTTTAAACCAAGCTCGCACAAACAATTCATGCTTCTGCCACATACTCTCTCAGGTCTAGGTCACCAGTACGCAAACTTGCCCTGGCAAGTATCTCACTCTTTTGCTCCTTCAATTGATCAGCTCTGCTCCAAAGCCAGACTTCTGCAAATCATCACCAAGTCTCACGATCAGGCGCTGTTACGATAAATGCCTCCGGTAGAAGGTCAATGTCTGTCTGGATTCCTATATTGACGTGAGATTTGATTAGAATGAAGGACAGTTTGTGGCTTACTGAGGATAATTACCATAGCTATGGTCTTGGCTATAAGAGAAACTGCTAGGAGAGGGGTTTGTAAACGCACAATGAAGAACTTCATTCAACTTTTGGTGTTAGAAAGACGTTTGGAAACTTTCTTAGATCCGGTTTACTGGTAACGGAGAACTTCTTACCTAAAGATGGAATCTGACTAGGTTCGAGAAGGATTCTAGTCGAAATCTACCTGGATATATAGCTCGCCAACAAACGACATGTCAAAGTTGTATTAGCACAAATCATTCACGCGCAGCTATACATCGTTACTTATACCAAACGTGAAATGTTGCAGTGTTTGTGCACTTTTGCATAAGCATGTACGCTATATGGTAAAGTATGGAGCTAGATACAGCGGGAGCTCTTGTATAGGGTAAGTAGGTGTACGAAAGTAATTCGTATGGCCGAGACAGTTCCACCAAATTCAGCCTTAAGCAGCTCTTATCATCTCCTATACCCCCATTTTATCACTGTGATGAATATCCCATTCTGAGATAGTATCTAAGCATATTTTCTAAAAGAAATCTACATTTTGAAATATTTGTCGAACATTTTCCATGCATCCAGATACCCTTGAAAATGCTGGGGGCTGCTTTCTGACGAGAAAGGTTATGGCAATGACGACGAAAATTGTCCTCATTGCGGAAAGCTGACTCCCAAATTGACACCTTCAAGGAGATTGCGACCTTGGAATATTCTAATCATGATGTATGGTATAGTCGCGGCATTTACTCTGATTGGCATGGCTCTCATTACTCTCCTCAAGTCGAAGTAATTTTTCAGACTGCCAGAAATGAAATCTAGTCATCGAACATCATTGTGGAGTACTTTCCAATGTTTCACAAAATGTAGTTTGTATCCATCGGATCTCGTTCTGGATTTGAGCCTCGAACCCACGGTTTTATTAAGCTTAATGTCGAGGTAATATTCTATTCGTTGTGATACCACTTATGACACTACGGCTCTTACCCGCTCTGACTTCGTGTTATTTTGGGTTCTGCGGCTATCACGTTCGTGCTTATGGTCCGGCTATAGTGGCCGATCTTATTCCGAGAGAAAAGAGAGAAATTGCGTTGAGTGTTATGTCTGTGGGGCCCGTTGTTGTATGTATTGTGCTATATGTTTATGTTAGACCTAGCTCTCGCTAACCCTTTATAGGGTCCGACCATAGGTTGGTTTTCGTTTTTTTTGGCTCGCGCTAATATCAATAATCTCATCAACTTACAGTAACCGTGCACTCCTATTAGCCAAATGTTAAAAACACACTTAAAATAGCTATTTTACTATATTTTCAATTATAAAAAAAATGCAACTAGTATAACTAGAATTTATTGAAATTTTGTATATATATTAAATTTTAGTTGAATTTTTATAAAAATAAAATAAAATATTTTTTAGAATTTTTCTAAGTATAAAATATAAGTATAAAGTTAAGATATTTAAAATTTCGAAAAAATGTACAATTTTACTAGTAAAATAAGCGAAAATCAAGAACTTTTTTTAATACAACTTTTATTAGTATAAAAAACTATATTATAATAATATAAAATCAATAAAACTTTAAAATTTATATTTATTAATATCGAATTAATATATATATTAAGTTTTAATTAATTATAATAACATTAATTAATATTATTTCATTTTTGAAAATATAGTAAAATAGCTATTTTAGGTGTGTTTTTAGAAATTGGCTAATAGAACATCGCTAGTACTGTAGGTTCTGTAATCGGTGGTTATATTGTGGAAATTATTAGTTGGAGATGGAGTTTCTACTCACCGTTGATTGCTGTAAGTTAAGGCTTGAAGCCAATATTCCCAATGATCTAACCATTCAGCAGTTTGGTGTTTCATTTTTACTCTCCCTTGCGATCGGGTTTGTGCCAATAGCATTACTGGTGTTGGGATGTGAGGAAAGAATCAGAACAAATCCACGCTTTCAACCGAAGCTGTGAAGTGCAACTTTGAGCAGGGTTGTGGTATAGTTATATAGGTAGTTGAGGTCTACTTGAAAGAGAGCATGGTTTAAAAACTTGTTATAAAATCTACTGGGGTGTTATGTATGCAATTGGGATGAACAAACCGTGCGAAGCTATCTCAGTAATGAAAACTTACCGAGCAAGCACTATCTTACTAGGAATTCACCCCAAGACCAGAACCAACCATGTCTTCCAGAACGCTCACAATCCGTACTTTTTCTTATATTCATCTTTCATGCCTTTTAAATCCGATGCAAGACAAGGCCCCACCCAGTCAGCTCACCATCCTTTGCGATGTGAACTCAAGCCAACCTCATGTAGCAAAGCATCCGTATACCAAACAAGCTCAAAGAAGAAACAATCTCCTTTTTGACCGCGACTAGGATATCTCCGTTTCGAAAAGGCGTGCATGTACGCAACTTCCTTCATCATTTCTTCCAATGGAGGCAAAGATATATTGCCATCGAAGTATGCTGTAGTCCAGATAGCTTGTGTTTCAGCAGCGCGAAAATAATTGGAAATATCTATGACTCCTAGAAACACGATTGATCTATCTCCAAGTGGTGCAATACCTTTGTATAGCTTTTGTGTTGTCGTCGTATAGGGGATAGGTTCTCGGTGAGGAGGAAGATGTTCAAGTAATGGGAATTTGGCGATTACTTGACGGTCAGCATCTTCATAAAGCTGCTCCCATATTCTCGATTCTTCTTGATTATAAATTACGCTGGATTGAGGAAGACCTAAAGATAGACCTTGCACTTCGTCAAGATTTTCTGCTTGGTTTCCCATCCTGTGCCTAGTAGAAACTCATCCACAAGAAGATCAGTGCCATCATCTAAAGTCATGAGACTGGGACCGTCTCTGTAAGAGTATTTGTAGGATATGATGTTTTTGCGATAAATCTGAAAACTCTGGGCGATTGTATCCCAGAAATCATCATGCTGCACAAGGCCTACTGGTACAGTACACCAGAATGTACTGATGATATTAGTAACAATTCCACATATGAGTGAGGGAGACTCACGAAGTCGTAAAGTTAAGGAGTGAGAACTATGGTAAGGATCCCGTTAAGGAAAGCCACCAAGACTTTGGCATAAATGGAGATGGACTGAAGAGTGCGTTAAACCCCGTTGCCGAACTTTCGATTGAATTCTTATAAGGGCCACACTCAGGGTCGGGAAAGAGTAGAGCCGGACCTTCGCCATTTGGTCAGATAATCCAACTAACATGCGTTCCCTCTTTAAATGACTGGTAGACCATATCTGCAGCAGACTTGCCACCACCGAGAACTACGACGTGATTTTTGAAGAAGGACCTTAACATTAGTCGTCCAAAATGTTTATGGTGTGTGAGAGAGTCAATACGAAGTGGATCCCTGGATCCTCAATCGATTGAAGGTATCTTGGGGAAAGAAGTACGACCAGTAGCAACAACAAGCTTGGAGCATCTCCATGTGATCAGACCGTCTGGATATTTTCGTCTGAGAAAAATTGGACATGTTGTTGTGACGTGCCATATATCATCCACTTTATTGACCAAAGTAGCCCGGTGATCAAATTTTATTCTTTCAAGGAGAGTCTTTTCATTGTATTTATGATTATCCGCATACCTCTCGAGATATTCAGTAACGTACCGGGCTGGAAAGGTGTCATAATATGTAGGCGCATGTTCAGGAATAGTAAGAGGGACGTCGGACGGTCGGAGAACCCAGACATGCGAAGACCACTTTGACACCAGAATTCTTGATGTCTTCGTTCTTGAAATCACACACCCGTTCGTATATACAGGAATATATGACAGAGACAGTAGCCGGCCAGAATGCGGCACTTACTCATATTCCAAACACCGCCAAGGTATTTTTCCTCTTCGAAGATAATCAGATTCCCTTCTGGATGAATATCTAAGTAGAATCTGGCGAAAGCTAAGCCACTTAAGCCTACGAGACATGGTAAGTCAATGGCTTGAATCCAATGTGTGCATTGTTCAAAAATGTAGCACAGAGAGAAGGAGTTTGTTCAGACCAGAGCCAATGATAATAATATCGAAATCTGTCATATTGCCAGACATTTCTGACAAGATGAGCTGTGGTACTCGATATTCGATATTCGATATTCGATCTTCGATCTTGTATTGTGTTTCGAGTTGGCTGGACGTACTAAAACACATAAAACGTCGAAGGGAGAAAACGAATAGAGCCACCTTTAGTTATCAACTAGTTTGTAGTGGAACAATGTGACTCCATCGCTCATGTCCCTTTCCTCTTTCGCCATCGTACCTGAGAATTA
This sequence comes from Myriosclerotinia scirpicola, assembly GCA_002162505.1. Lineage (NCBI taxonomy): Eukaryota > Fungi > Ascomycota > Leotiomycetes > Helotiales > Sclerotiniaceae > Myriosclerotinia > Myriosclerotinia scirpicola. Next base: position 2,371,620 of record NGKG01000001.1, read on the forward strand.
TCTAAGGTTACGCAAACGCAAACGCAAACACAGCAGTAATGAAGTACAATGATAGTATATAACGACAGTAGTGTGATTATTATGATATAGTCACGGTCTTAGTATTGATGCTCATTCTGAGATAATACTATTGCACATCATATTACTCATTGTCCTTGAGATGGTTATAGATGTGACAAGATCTCTCCGTTAATCAAGGATATTTGTCAACTACCATTTTAGTGCCCTGATATGCCTCAGTAACATACCCTTTCGTCTTTGATGGGTTGATAACTGTAATACGACAATATGCGATGAGCAATAAACGAAGGAAATTCATGAAGGCAAGTGAAGTGAAGTGAAGGGCCACCAAGCCTGTGACACTATATAAGGGGGGGCAGTCGGAGGTCGGATATCAGATGACCGATGTCTAAGCTGCATGTTTATCCGAAGATTTAACCCCCTCCATAGATTTTGGCGCTAGGCTATGTAAAATTTACGTTGGTATCTTAAGAATGGGATTTTTCAAAGTTCAACAGTTAAACCCCCAATTCGATCTTCATCCTTCGTCCGGCGCAGTCAGATTCTATAAATTAAGTTTGACCAAACAAATCCTTGGCTCAGCGGTGGGATTTTGCATGGTTCAATAGTTCAACACACAATTGGATCTTCATCCTTCGTCCGGCGCAGTGAGATTCTATAAATTAAATATGACCAAACAAATCCTTGACTCAGCGATAGGATTTCTCAAAGTTCAATAGTTCAACCCTCAATTCGATCTTCATCCTTCATCCAGCACAATCAGATTCTATAAATTAAGTTTGACCAAACAAATCCTTGGCTCAACAGCGCAGAACCTAATATTTATGTCATATAATTCTTACCCCGACCCTCAAAATCATACTTGAAGCCATACTTGAGGGGTCTACTTATGCCGTCAGGCTGACAAGTGGTGCGCTAGCCTGTATACTCATTAGATGAAAATGCAGCTATTGGTCACCTCGGGTATTCTGAACCTTTATGATTTCATCACCATCAGTCTCATTCTCTCTATATTTCGTACGAATAGGTAAACATGGGAAAAGTAGCGGTAGACAACAAGGCTATGCGGGTAGGAGGATCTTGGCGTCATCAATTGCATCTCGAGAAGCCTCAATATTATGCTTATTTTCTCCAAGTCTTACTATCCCCCCCTGAATTGTACTTCAAGCCCCAAAATTTAACCTTTGTTCAGGGGGGGGGATAGTAGAGGCGCATCCGACGTACGTCAGCGCTAGAGCAAGGCTCTCGACAACAAGCCTGAAGCGAAGAGTGTCACCCCAGTAAGACAACTGAGAGATTAATGCGAGGCCACCAATCACGATTGTGAAAGTACTGAATAAGCCAACTTATTTCTTTAATTGGATATCGCTTGCCTATAAGGAGTGTGAAACTCTAGACTCTTAGTCTTAGTCTATAGGAGGATGCAATATCGGCTTGACGATCAAATGGAAACAGGTAGCTTTACTTCACTTGGCCGACAAGCTTAGAAAGCTGTACTGTTATATCAATCACATGATTTCATGACTTCCTAGCATAGTTATTTTGAGATTATGTTTACTGTTTTGGGGCCAAGAATGGGGCCATTCCTTCATGTAAGACTGCAACGGGTCGTGTTGTACTTGGCACTATTTGACAGTGCATTTCAATATCACGGTCATATCACAATAGTGGCCAGGAAGAGACTCAAAATCTATATAAACAGACCTCCCCATCACTCCAGGAAAGGCTATCTCTTCGGCTTCAGACACTCGCACAATCATCACACAATCCCTCAACTTTACAAGTATCCCTCTTCACAACCACTCAGCATATCCATCAGCAAACATGCAATTCACTTCAATCATCGCTTCCACCATCCTCTCAGGATTCCTTGCCACCGGCGTCAACGCTTGGGCACAAGCTGCCAACGGAGTCTGGGTTGCCAACAACGTATACTACAACATCAGAGGCTGTAAGTAACTTACCTCGGACGACATCATACAAGACGAGATTAAGTCGAACTGGACTAATTCATTATGTGTCTTGTAGCCACTGTACATGAAGCTTGCACCACTATGAACACGGAAAACGTCCACCCTTCTGGCGACAATTGCGCTTACTGGGTCAACGGTGTTGGTCAGACCTTCAATGGAAGTATGTATTCCTAATTCCCGAGACCTGCGTCATCTTGATGTATATATACTGACAAGGCGCTTTAGAATGCAGATACCAAGGAAACTCGGTTCTCTGCATTAGTTAAGAGGCCAATACATCAGGATAAGAGCCACGACTTCTGGTTATATGACTACTCCCATGAACTGTACGTGGTTCTGTAGTCATACCTTATGGCATATTGGAAGGAGGTTAGGGTTTGGGGGTGAGAGTGTGTCGTTGGGAGACTGTGAGGAGAGTTGGAAGATGCGACGTTTTATTCATTACTGTATATGTCTTTTTGAACTTTCCGTTCTCGATTTCCTGCGCAGGAATAATTTCATTCAGTATGTGTGGAATCAATCAACTCAGTTCTACATATTTTCTGGCCATCTTCTCCTTCATAACCATGACCATGACGGCGTGTGCTATTACAATCGCTTCGTGAACCATGCAATTCATTTAACCGGGGATGGCTTCTGAAAATATTCATATCACTTGTCCAAAGATTTCTCCTTCTATTCAAGGCTACAACAAGGAGAACCGCATCGTAAGTACAGGATACACTGGAAGATTCAGTACAACGAATAAAGGTAGCGCTGAAACCCCAAAGCTTTACCTGGACCTCTAGGTCTTCATTGGACTGACTTCTTAGGATGCGTGATCACGGGATCTGCCGGCCGTCTGGATGAAAGTTCACCATCGTGGCGAGACTAAATGATAGATGTCAGATCCCACTTGAGACCTCCGAATGTTTCAATAATTCATATGCTCCATAAAATATACAAAAATTCAGATGCAGGTGGTAATTGTTGACTATATGCACAAAAGTAGATTTCGCCTCTGGTATGGATCGATATCTTCGACAACCATTTTCTGGTCTAAAAGCAAATGATAAAGGGTAGCGATGAGCAACGAGGGGCCAAGGAATTTAACCCTCTTCGTTGTACTCGTTAGTCTCCTATGCCTTGAAACTGACAATAAGCTTGGAAAGGTGAGTTGTTTGATGAATCGTTGATGGTGCTCTACCGCTAGGTGCATTTCGACCTTCTTTTTTGACCCCAACCCTACAACTCCCTTTCTTGTAAGTGATTCCACAGGTATTTCATTGTGACACTTCCCGTTACTTTCCAAGCTCAATCAAGTGATGCGAGGAAAGTAGCATCTCTGTTGCCAGAGAATTACTTAATTTGGTATTTGTCGCCTACACTATCATCTGTTGTCATCCAAGCACCTCACCTCGTATAACCTCACATCTCAAACACTGTCATCCATCACAATAACTATGGTTCAATTTGATGGTGCACATAACCTCAAGGTCACAGTGACTCTCTCCAATTATCAACGCTTGTCGTCTCAGTCAACCGGAGAAGATTCTTAATACTTCATTGACAATAGATCAACTCAGCGGACTTCCAAGCGCTCAAGTTTCTGTTGGGGAGAACATAAGATATTAATTTCATGCCTAGCTCTCACGTCGATATTCGCAAACGCAACCAGTACAAGACTAATGCATAGTTGACTGATATCAATTGCTTTGTGCATACACACAGGAAGAATCCCCAGACATCCCCTCGAGGAAGATTCCAGACTCCGAACCCAACGCCAACCCAAACTCCGCGAATATTACAACAACTTATCCCCAACCCCAAATACACACACGCCATCCCCAATTCTAAACACCAAATACTCCACCCATCCCGCTCCTCCTAATTATGCCTTTCCTTTTCCGCATAAGTCTTATTCCACGGCTTCTGATCCTTAACCTTCTCCATCAATGCCGTCCGATCAAAAATCGTATCCCTATCTCAAAATTAGCCTTCCCTTCCACTACATAGTATAGCGTATAACGCACCAGCAAAAAGTCACGGAAGGGGAATACATACACAGGATCTTGTTCGGCGTGTGGCTTTGTATGATGAGCATTGTATGAATGCAATTGGCTATCCATACTCGCCTTGATACTGTGGTGGGGAGATGGTTTGAGGAGAGCGTTGGCGCCGATCAGACCGCCGACGGCGGCGACCGTCATGATGATTGCTTCGCGTTTGGCCATCATCGACATGGTAAAGAGGTTGTTGTGTTGTGTTGTGTTGGGGTTGTTTTTGTTACGAGTGATATGAAGGTAGGGGGTTTCGAAACCTTTGAAGTTCGATAGGTTAATGTGGACTTGGAAGAATTGTATTTATTGCTGATGTTGTACACAGTATATCAAAACCTCATGATACCCTCCTTCAAAATCCATTATATATATATCACTCATCTAATACCCGTGGACATCATAGTATTTCTCAAAACGGGCAGGAATAATCACAGCCCAGTTGTGGAACCGGGGTCATACGACAGAACACGCCATTCATGATCTGAGCGGGGGTAACCGATCACCCCCGCATTTTTGGATCAGCATATGTGATGACAGAATGGGGAGAACATCTATAAACATCTCACCGAATTGTTCGATAATTGGTCTTCAATCACTATTACGGATTTTTGGAGTCGTACGAGGGGCTGAAAAGGTAGAATGACTTCAGGAGGGCTGTGAATGTTGGGTTAGGAATCGAACTACCAATAGGATTACTTGAATTGCTAATCCTGTTTTTTCTTTTGATAGTGTAAGATTTGTTTTATATAGAAAATGTCTCTTTGGTAAGAAATCCTATGATATTGTGCCAGTAATGAAGGTACACTGAGCTCAGAGTCTCGGGGAATTGCAGACTTTTGATATTTGGCCTTCGATAGACATAACTTCATCTGGTCATCCAACAGTCTCTCTTTAGAATCTCTCGAGATTACGATGGATGTAGATTCTACCGCAATGGTATCATACCACAGGGCATTATCGTCCCTATCCATGAGAAGCGATGCAACATAGCAGTTATCTTCATCTTGAGGATAACAGTGCTTGGAATGCAAATGGTATTTGCAATGTTTAAGGTACTTGGAACGACGATACTTATCGACTGTTTTAGGTCAGAACTGAGAGATGCATTTTGCAAGAAAACACTGATTAATAATACAACTGTATTTGAGCCATGTAAATAATTGATCACTATCAGAAATCCTTGTTTCACTGCCGAAGCTCTGTTGGGGGTTTGTGTTGCACGACCTATTGTTGTTACACCTGCCTCGTGACCGACTTGGTAAATATATGCCAGCAAAGCAATTTCTAATTGAGCCATTGCTGAACGGTTTGATTGTGATCTAAGCTATACTTCTCGAGTATTTGTTTAAGCTAAGAGGATATTGAGCTCACAATTTAAGCATCCCCGCTCCCCAATGTCTCTTCGCTTTTCGGTTCCCCACTGAAGATACTATCACTTATCTCATTTGCATCTGCATCCTCCGAGCTTTCTGAATCACTTTCTGCCATTCCATTTTCAATCATTTCCATACGAATTATGAACTCTCGTCGTACTTTTTCTATCCACTCTAGCAATGCCTGATTCTCCATGGAGCTATTGCAAAGCTGCTCGAGATGCTCTTTCAGTCCATGGAGAAGTTTCCTTTTTTTATTAACTGCAGTGGCCCTGGAAGACTTCTTCTTCGCAACGGTTTGAGCAATGAGAGTCTTTGAAACTTTCTCGGCCACCGCAAGCACCTTTGAAGGAAGATCAACCACACGAGCCAGAGCAAGACCATAGTGTTCTTCTTTGACACAGCCTTGACCAAGTTTGTAGAGCATTGTCATAGTGTTCGGATCGCTCATATCAACTGACAAATGGTACACCTCGACGCCAGGGCGCTCAGACATGATCTTTGCTGATTCATGTTAGCAAGTTACTGATCAGTTGAACTTTAGATACCAGCACATACCGAGCTCTTTAAAATGGGTGGCAAACCAGATGAGCGCTCGACTCTCTGTCAATGCTTCTGCAATGCTAAGAGCAATTGCTAGGCCATCCCTTGTACTAGTCCCACGACCAAGCTCATCAATAATAGCAAGACTTTTCTCATCAATATTCCTATAATAGCTGGTCAGTAGAACACAAGGCGTTTGGGGGGGGGAAGGGGAGAGGGGGGGTGGAACCAACCTAAGTATAAATGCGGTTTCTCTCATTTCCGACGCAAAAGTAGAAACATTTGCCTCAATGCTATCATCCATGGACACACGAGCGAAAAGCTGATGGATCATTGGAAAGGAAGCATAACTTGCTGGTACGAAGCAGCCAACTTGTGCCATCACACTCATAAGAGCGACTCCTCGTATGTACGTACTTTTGCCGCTCATATTGCATCCAGTGATCACCTGAAAACGAGATTGTTGTGTTGCATAATAATCATTGGGTACGAATTTATGTGATGGTACCTAACGAAGGTATATATCAGTATCCTTTATAGTTGATATTCATCGAATCATACGGACCTTGTCTCGAATTGGGTGGCGGCCAGACTTGATAGCGATGCAATCAGTAATTTCCGGCCTGACATAGGAATCTTGACTCGTTACTAATTGCCCAAAGGATGTGATCATATCGAGCATGGCGATACTCTCGCAAACTTTGAAGAGGCTAGGAATTTCGCTTCGCACATTTTCAAGAAGTTCCTGTATGGTTTTGTCGCTTCCCAGGACAACTTCTATATGGGAGTCTTCGATCTTTTGGTTGAGCTTTACCAGATCTAAAGTCTGACACTCTATGTACCCCTTTCGGTGATACCGATTGATGAGTATATCCGGTATGCTACGACCCTCGAATTCATTTTCGGAAAATCGAAGATAATATTTTCTGAGATTGTCGAATTTGGTCTCGCCTTGCATTTCATATTTTTCTGCCACGATTGTGAGTAAGACGACAAGCATATCAAAGGAATATGACCGTACGATGAATTTCGGTCACATGCTGATGTACATCTTCAGTAGCTTCCTTGAAAGTTTGACGTGCTACATCCAAGAAACCACTAACCCCTGCTTTCACGGCATATGTTCGTTGATTCCGTAAATCTAGAGGAGTCTTCTGGTATGTAACATCCTCATTTATGACCTCGTTGATAAGTTGCATTGTGGAGTTGACGACTTCAATCCGACAGTTGTTGCGTATTTGAATTAATAGCTCTGATCGAGCTCCAGACAGACTTTCAAACACGGGACCGATAGATTGCGCAAAGGATTTTAGCATCAAGATGTTGTTAATATCTTGCTCTGAGCTCCAGATACCAGGGGAGGTTGGGATAATAATAAGCTAAAAATGTCAGAAGGGAATGGTGGAAACAAATGAATTCGGGCACGTACACAAGTGAGTAGCTTTTCAATGTCAGGAATCGACTTCAGAGCTATAACTTGGTTAGTACAGACCGAAATATGGGTGTGGAATTCGATTGTATTAACATGAAAACGATGAAATCCTTCCACGACAAAAGCACACAACAATATAGCAATGTGGGTATGGACCAACCTTGTCTAGTCTGTAAGAACATGTCCTCATTTTCCGACAACTCGGCTAATGCGTCATAGCGACCAGTGAGTAAAGTTGATTGAGTCGAAGGCTGTAGAATGTTGCTTCTCAAAAGCCGCGATCCCATTGGTGTAAGTGTCTCGTTCATAAGTCCAAATAAACAATCTTTTGACTTGGCATTCTGAAGGTTCTGTATTAGCTCAAGTGAGTGAATGGTAGCAAGATCAATCATCATGGAATCTTCTGAGGGCTGATATTTAACTCGAAGAGAATGAAATGCAAAAGTAAGGGACAGGCTCATATCAATGTATTTCAAAGCCTACGCATATAGCATGTGTTAGAGAATGCAACAACGAAGAGGTAGGGAGCTGCTGCCAAACTTACCGCAGAAAAGCAGCACACAGAAAAGTAGTTGCCTCCTATAGACACCTTGATTGCCTCGAGATCTTCCTTGAACGCTAACTGTTGAATATATTCAATGCCAGAAGTTTCGGACCAATAACGACGATCCACTGTGATGATCCTGGCTCCCAATATATTCTCTTCCACTATTTGGTACATTTTAGATTTAGGGTTGGGAGGCCCGGAAGTAGACACAATCAAGATCTGGGTAGGTTCAAAGACCTGTAATTTGTGGAGGGTTTTGACGTAGAATTGATTATCGCAGATCTGACTGAGGACTGCTTCACCAGTTGAGATATTGACAAATGCCAGCCCAACAGTCGGGGATACTCCACGACCTTCACTGACAGCACAAATAATTTGCTGAGATTCGCCACCTCCAATAATGGAACTTGCTCGTGACCTACGTCCAGTACTTGGTCGAGTTGTACTGGGGCGTGCGGTGCTTGAACGGCGGCCAAGAGGGGGTAAGGAATAGGAATTGGAGTCTGTATACGCATACTGATACGATGTAGAGAGAGTGCTATAGGAAGTTGAGGGCCTTGACAGTGATGCCATCCTCACAAACAGACGTATATGACTTTGAAACTGCAGGTAAAATCACGAGTCAATAACTAAAGTGTTAGTTTGTGTATCAAAATCGAAGAATTGCTTAAATCCACAGAAGACATTCTCCTATCAACCTAACAGAAATCGTCCGGTGGAATGGATTGAGATAAAAGACGAAGATGAATAAAAGATGTAGAATCAAATCTAGGCTAGCTACTAGGTACTCATCGTCTAATGTTTTGATTGGTGGGCAGAGCTTTACGTAAGCGAGAAAAAAAACTGCCGGGAACTGGTATACCGCTATATTTTCCTTGAATATTGCTCTGAGATATATTTATCAGTTAATTTTTGAATATTTACGAGATAAACGACTTCAAAATCTATTTAAACTTTGGTCTTTTATATGTGATTGATTTTCTATTGATTTATTGATAATATTAGATATACCAGTTTTGGGGGTCAAGACTCAAACTGCAGGAAACGCGGGGGATATGCACGGACCATAATAAAGCATGCTACCTAGTCGAGCTAGCTCTGTTTCCCTCTCGTGATTGGTTCAATTATCAGATGACTAATAATCGCATTCCCATCTGAAGAAAATTTCGAACCCACGAGTGCCAAGAGACTACTAGCGTAATAATCCCTGTCGATATAAATTCGAAAAGACCCCTCGCAAAAAGATATCTCTTTACTAGACATTGCTCTCTATCCGTTTTTATTAAGCGTCGACAAACAATCGTTTCTCATCAACCATGGCGACCATTCTTCCACCCCCAAGTAAGAGGCAAAGAACTGATGCCTTAGAGAGAGCAAGAGCACAGCAAGACATTGAGGAAATACCTAGTGACGCTGGAAGTCTTCGAATACAATTCTTTGATGAAACTACAGGCCTTCCTATTGGCAATGGGCCAGTTCTCGTACCCGTGGCAGATGCAGATCCTAAAAACTTGGAGCTATTGTTGAATACACTTTTGGGACATGTAAGTCTAGGTCGCAACAATTATGCGCAATTTGAAAGCTAATCTCCCTGTCAAGGACTCATCCGAACATATTCCATATCGCTTTACCCTACCGGTGCCTGATAAGAAGTCCTCGGAAAAGATCACCACCGCATACCCAACAAATATCTACAAAACATTAATAACGCCAGGGTTGATAAGTACGGAAGAGGTCCAGAATATTTCAGCAGCACCACAAGCAGTATTCAAGGTTCAGGCAGTTTCGAGATGTGCTTCTACAATACCCGGTCATGGCGAGGCTATTCTAGCTACCCAATTTTCACCCAGATCTTCGTCAAGAATGGTTAGTGGCAGTGGAGATAACACTGCTCGTATATGGGATTGTGATACAGGAACCCCGGTACATACGTTGAAAGGACATACAAGTTGGGTCTTGGCTGTTAGTTGGTCCCCAGACGAGTCGAGAATTGCGACGGGAAGTATGGATAATACTGTTAGGATGTGGGACCCTAAGACTGGAAAGCAACAAGGCAACCCGATGAAGGGTCACACAAAATGGGTTACGAGTCTAGCTTGGGAACCATATCATGTTCAGAAACCTGGAGAGCCTAGACTGGCTTCAGCCTCTAAAGATTCTACTGTTAGGGTTTGGTCGACTAATCAACAAAAAATCGAATTGGTTTTAACTGGGCATAAAGGCTCAGTATCATGCGTCAAATGGGGAGGAACGGGATTCATATATACTGCATCTCACGACAAAACTATCAAAGTGTGGAACGCCAAAGACGGAACTCTCGCTCACTCCCTTAATGCTCACGCGCATTGGGTCAACCATCTCGCGCTATCTACAGACTTTGTCATGCGAACCGCCTATCACGACCACACTGGCAAGGTCCCTGCAACAGACGAAGAAAAGGTCAAGAAAGCCAACGACCGTTTCCTCAAAGCATCTAAAATTCAAGGCGAAATCGCGGAACGCCTCGTATCAGCCAGCGACGACTTCACCATGTATCTCTGGGAACCTTCTAAACAGACAAAACCCGTCGCACGAATGCTGGGCCATCAAAAGCAAGTTAACCATGTAACATTCTCACCCGATGGACTACTCATTGCATCATCCGGTTTTGACAATCATACCAAAATATGGAATGCCCGCGATGGAAAATTCATAAACACATTGAGAGGCCATGTAGCGCCTGTCTATCAGTGTGCTTTCAGTCCAGATTCGAGACTATTGGTGACTGGTAGTAAAGATACCACGCTGAAAGTATGGGATATGAGGACGCACAAGCTGGCCGAGGATTTGCCGGGTCATAAAGACGAAGTTTATGCGGTAGACTGGAGTCCTGACGGTCAGAAGGTGGGAAGTGGTGGGAAGGATAAAGCTGTCCGAATTTGGCGGCATTAGCTTGACTAGAGCAATTAGCTTGGTTGAGACAATAAGATTAACTAGAACAAGGAGATTAATTAGCACAATTAGATTAATTAGAGAAATGAGATACTAGAACAACAAGTTTGACAGGAACAACAAAATTGAGTAGGACAATGTATTTAGAATAATCACTTCGATGAGGACAACAAGATTGACTAGAATAACAAGGTCAACTCGAATAATAAGGTTAACTAGAACAGAGATAATAAGATTGACTGGGACAACCAAGCTGCTCTCAAAGTGGCAATCTCTACGAAAGCATTCTTTCGTCAAAGTTTTCCTCAACTTTTTACAATAATTCATATATATTTGAAGCGACCGATCTCAAGCCCGAGGGACTGTTTGATTGTCGAACATTTTAAAGGTAAGTGTCTGAAGCCTAAGACTGTTTGGTCATCGAATTTCAGTTCATATGTTGAAGCGTACCATGATGAAGCATAGTTCAAATAAGGATGGGCTTGGATAAAACTCACTTTAATACTTTTGATGTGCGATTGATTCTATCTACAAGATGCTACTCTCTAACAAATAATCCTGCCATCCCCATACCCGTTCCAATACACATACTGACAACCCCCACCTGTTGCTCTCTCCTGCCCAACTCTGCCAACAAACCCGCCACCATTCTCGCCCCGGTAGCACCCAGCGGATGACCCAAGGCAATGGCGCCACCCTTTGGATTAACATCACCCTTCTCATATGCACCCGTTAAACCCAATTCTCTCACGCAGTAGATTGCCTGACTAGCAAACGCTTCATTGATCTCCCACACATTTACCTCTTCCTTTTGAATCCCCGCCTGCTCCATCAACTTTGGTATCGCAAGCGCGGGCCCAATTCCCATCTCATCCGGTCTGCAACCTGCTACTGCCGTACCGGCCCATTTTCCAATAATGGAAGAAGATAGTCCAAGAGAAGTAGCAGTACTACGACGCATCATCAAAGTAGCCGCCGCCCCATCCGAAATCTGCGACGAGTTCCCGGCGGTGGACGTACCATCTTCCTTGAATGCTGGTTTTAATTTCCGCATACTCTCTATCGTGGCGCCTTTTCTAATCCCATCATCTTTTGTGACAGTCACTTCCTTAGGCTCTCCCACTTTCACGCCTCCTTTTCCCGTCTCCTGCCACATCGTAGTGACTGGTACGATTTCCGCATCAAACCATCCCTTCTCCTGCGCCTCCGCCGCTCGGCGATGACTCTCTACCGCCAATGCATCTTGTTCTTCTCTGCCAACTCCATATCTACTCGCTACATTCTCACTTGTAATTCCCATTGGCATGATACAATCCCTAGTATCTCTATCCGCATCTTTGAGCTCTGGCCACAAATCTACCGGGATAGCTTTCGATCCATAATTCCTCGTCATGCTTTCCATTCCTCCTCCAACCCCTATATTAATCCCGCCCATCGCAATCGAATTTGCTATATTGGTAATAGCCTGTAACCCCGAGCTACACGCGCGGTTGGTAGTGTAGAAGGAAGTTCGGGTATCGTAACCCGCATGATTCATGGCCATACGTCCGGCTTTAGAACCTCCGAGTTCAGAGAGGACGACGCCGATGGATACATCATCGATGAGGGCGGGATCGAGGGAAGGGTTGGCAGAGAGGGTGGCTTTGAGAACGGTATGGAGGAGTTGTTCGGGATATGCGGAAGAGAGTTGACCTTTGTAGGAACGGGTTATGGGAGTGCGAAGGGAGGAGAGGATCACGATGTCTGAGGGGTCTTTTTTGAGGATCTGAGAGAGCCCTCTGCGGAGAGGACCAGTTGACATTTTGGCTGGCGAATTGGGGTAGACGGGTAGTTGTTTGTTGTCAATTCAAACGTCAATTGGAACGGTTCCTATTCAGATTATACACAACGAGTATGTGAACGGCTTCCAGAGCAGAAGCAGAGATTATAAATGAAGAGAAATTAAACACTTACATCAAAACTTACCCCATTAATTACTATTAATGTTTCTGGGGAAGAGAACATCGGCATCGACACCGGGGAGATGTTGAAGGGCGGAGAGCCGGGCGACATGTCCCAGCCAATTATAAATGAGGGGTCGGATAAGAACTTATCCGATCTCTTTCCCCTTGAATTTGTCACGCAGCAACATCATGAACAAGTTATTTTCCCAGGTGAAATAATATTAAGAAATAGAAGTCTGATAATAATAGTTAGAAACAAATCTGTTTTCTGATGACTATATAAGAGGATAATCTTAAGTCCCTAACAGAAAAGTTACAACGACTCAAGCCAGGGGTTCGTCTGACATTTTCTGCGCTGCGCCACGGAGGCGACCGCAATATCATGAAGTTGTATTTTAGGATGCGATAGACGAATGGAAACATAAACATGGTTTTTTTCTCTTTCCGTGAATGTCACCGTGGGGGGTTTCACCAAATTTGGATAGATCTTTATTCAATTTGGATTCATGGTAACTTATGATACAGTGGATGAATTCAGAGCAAATAATGGGTATCATTTGCCTTGCTCCCTCAACGCCTCCGTGCTATTTGAATATAAGAGTACATGGTATATTTAAGACATAGTAGCCCCCAGCATAATACCTTACACTCGTGCCTGCACTTCCTCCGCCGAAAACGAAAACATAAACATAAATATAAGAAAAGAATAGAAAACTCCAGCAGCCAGGCAAGTTTTCTCCTTATCCCAGGCACTATCAGATAACTGTGATAATACTACCTCCCAATATCTTGCCCCATCGTTGACAACCCCTATGCCTCAAAGCCAATCGCTCTCTTGCTATTGAAGCGAGCCGCTGGCTCACACAGATCCAACCACATCGTCCCGGTGGCCAATGGGCAGGAGCGGGTGGCCTTTTGATCGGGAGTATTGTACGCATCTTTACATAGCGCGCCTTTGGGGCACTTCAAATACACGCAGGTATCTTTTCCACTGCCAGTACCCGTAGGACTGACTTTCACATTGTCGTTCATGAAAGGAGTTCCCACCAATCCACTTCCGGAACCATCTAAATCACTGAGATCCCAGTAAAGGGCAGCATACTCGCCGGTTGTCCAGGCATATTCGAACTGAAGAATCGAAGGTGTGGTTTTCCAGTTGGAAGTTTTGGCAATCTTTATAGATGTGCCGTGACCATCAGTGTCCCAAGGGAGGGTAAGTTTGCTGCTAGCTCCGTTGCCGGCTTTGATGTGCCAGGGGCTGGCATTGGAATCAGTGGAACAAGCTCCATTGGTGCCGACATTGCAGCCTCCATTGTTCGACTTGTATATGTATACATCTTGAGAGCACCTAGAAGTCATGTCAGCAAGCTTCTTAAGATATACGATGTAGAAGAAGACTTACCAGTTGTTAATGGTAAGCGAAGCAGATGCCGTTGAGGTAAAAACAGCGAGAGCTGACAAAGCGTAGGAGTAATGCATTTTTTTTGCAAATATATGTATGGATCTTGAAAAGAAAAAAAATGAATGTGGGTAGGACTAAGCCTGTAAGGAATGGCGATAAGCTGTAGAGCTTTCGAGAGAAAAAACTATCAAAGATGGAAATGCAGAAACTTCGTATATGACGATGCAGTAAAATTATCTTCAGGCGGGGAACTTCCATAATTTATGGAGGGAGATAGGATTAAACATGAAGCATTGGCGGAGAATCATCTCTCGGGGATCTTACGAGCAAGTTTCCATGAATGCTCGGCATGGTGGCTCAGTGTATAAGGAGGAGTGAGCAAAATTGTGCGCTCCTGAAATAACGGAAGACGTGATCCTGCTGAACATAGTTTTTTGAGACCAAAGTACAGTAAAACCGCTCCTTGAATGTGTTTCGCGTGCCGTTGATGTAAGTTATAATTCTCGAATCTTACTGGTGTCATTTCAAAGGATGAGGATGCTGTTCCTGGAAAAAAAAAATCACGTTCGCTTCGTCTAGTTATATCTCCTTTTGGATGCAGATGTAGCATCAGCTGACATGAAAATTGGCCAAGGCCACCGGACCAATCCTAGGGCTGAGTACTGTTCCTGGTCAGATTGACGAATGTTTGAGATTGAAATTTTGTCAGATGTCAGATTTACTTATTTCTGTCGAAGTAATTATTTTCTACTGGGATTAAGCCACTTCATAAAGTGTAGAATTAATTCCTATTCAAGTTGGATGGGCACCTTGATTCAGCCTTAAATGCTTGCGCCCTTCAAGAGGAATAGAAAACGCCAAGAGTGACTTTGAAATAAGCTTGCCTAAAACTAGAGATTGGCGAATCTGAGAAAAGAATGGCCATTGACACCTTCAGGTTGGTTGGACCTTGTATCGAACGAAATTGGTATTTATAAGCCACGGAACCCTACGTCTGGTGGAAGTTGCATCCAAGTTTTACGTACTTGGACTGCTTGTACATGGAACATGTCCTATATTCCTCTTCACGATAATGATATCTCTCTCGCGCAAGAATGATAACTTTCCAAACACACCTTCCTTAACCAGAAGATTACGGGGTTTCAAATCATCCGTCATTGGAAGTCCCTTTAATCTGTTGCAACGGCTCCTGAATTCTCGTGGAAAAGAGTCACCAGTATCGTAAGTTCGAAGTCTGTCATATTCGATTATTCTCTTCGATACTTACCCTTGTATGGTACCAGAAAGATAGCATTTTCCAAGGAATCCGTGATACCGAGTGGTTTCTGAAGGGGTACTAGACATTTCCAAGTCGGCAAAGAAATGACTGATTTCTGAGGATGCAATGGGAGGACTGGCTAGGCTCAAAGGATCAAAACGGCTAGTCTGTTCTAATTTGAAATTGAAGAGATCTCCCTAGACATCTGTCAATGGCAGAGAATGACTAGGTCGAGGGTAGTACTCTGTCCATCTCGCACAATCGTTGGAATCGCATGGTTTTCATGCCAAAGTGCCGAGAACAACATCAATACTGACATGTAGAGACCTTGTAGGAACGATGTACTGATCCAGCTTGCCGAACGAAGAATAGTCTTGAGAGGCCAAATCTGATTCCACTTGTATACAGCCCAAGTGAGCGGAGGGCAAGCTTTTGACTTCAGTCAATAAATATGGAAATATTGCTAACGAAATGAGTGGACAGCCCGTTCGGTTTTCTTTGGCAATGGATGGTAGATTCATCACTTGATGTGCTACTAAAAGACCCAGGCACGTGAACAATTATTGGAGCTCTCGTGTATGCCTACCTAGTAGGTACCGCAGAAGACACTTGCAGGGCTGCTATAATTTCCTGCGCAATCCATATACG
Source organism: Myriosclerotinia scirpicola (assembly GCA_002162505.1). Lineage (NCBI taxonomy): Eukaryota > Fungi > Ascomycota > Leotiomycetes > Helotiales > Sclerotiniaceae > Myriosclerotinia > Myriosclerotinia scirpicola. Next base: position 2,387,730 of record NGKG01000001.1, read on the forward strand.
TATATATAGGTGTTCACCAAGTCCTTCGAAGCAGATGGTGAAAAGCATGCCATCACCTGTAACGCATTTGTGACATTAAGATTTCTTCAACCAATCAGCGGATGATTTAAAATCGATACCTTGTGGAGGGGCGATCATGCTTCGATCAGTAGGATAAGATGGTGACTAGTCGGATCTCATCAGGACTCAGGAGCTGTTGGCCAGGCACAAAGAAAGCATAATCCTTCTTCTATTGACACTCGCCACTTTATTATATTGACTTCATTCATTTTCCGAATACGATATACCCGGACCCAATTGAAGTAGCCAATGGATAATCTTACGTATCGGTAGGTACCTAGGTATACTTCATCCAGTTCACACCAGATCACATGGGATGGGATGGGATGGGATGAAATGATACCTAGGTATACAGGATCACTGGCAGCCGCCTCTTGACTAGGTAAATATATACCTAATATAACACGTCGACGCTACTAGGGCGTCAATGTAATGAAGATATATTGTTAATGGAGTACTAGGTATGTATCTAGCAAAGTGATATTTGATATTTGATCTTGTTGCATTGATTTTGATGTCTGTCTGTTGAATAAACTCTCACTTAGGTACGAACAAATGATTGTTGTTGATCCGGACCCGGCTACAGGTTACGGGAATAACCTCACCCGCGTTTTCCCGTTTTTTGATTTGAATAAAACAATCTCTGATTGGTCAGGTTGGTGAGGTAAGCGACTTTGGTCGGTATTTCGGTTCAAGAGCAGTTTCGCCTTCTCCACAAGTTCTTAATGTAATTGACAACTTCGTTTGCATTTGTCCTAATCCTTTGATATCTCAAACAAGGTCTCTATCTTACCTTACGGTTGATACATACAAGTTTGTAATAATACTCAACTACTTTTCGAAACCTACTCAAGTCATTCAATTGATTCTGACATTCCAACTCCACTCCTCACAATGGCATCCCTCCGCACCGCCAGTGCCCGCAGTGCACGCGCGATATTTGCCGCCTCAAGACCAGTTTTCAGAACTCAGATGCGGACTATGGCATCAGTTGATGCTCCTATAGTTTCTCCGTCTCGTCCTGTCGAACCTGCTTCCAAAACATCTACTGTCAAGGAACCCGCTGCCGATTCCCAGTCTTTGATCAAGACATTCAACATTTACCGATGGAATCCAGATGAGCCAACCAGCAAGCCCCGCATGCAATCATATACTTTGGACCTCAACAAGACTGGACCTATGATGTTGGATGCGCTTATTAGAATCAAGAACGAGGTTGACCCTACCCTTACATTCCGAAGATCTTGCAGAGAGGGTATCTGCGGTAGTTGCGCAATGAACATTGATGGAGTAAACACATTGGCTTGTTTGTGTATGTTAATTACCCATTTGACAATGAAGTATCTTCGCTGACCTTTGTTCTATAGGCCGCATTCCCAGAGACGCTAAGCACGAGACGAAGATCTACCCACTACCCCACACCTATGTCGTCAAGGATATTGTTCCTGATCTGACACAATTTTATAAGCAATACAAGTCGATCAAGCCATATCTTCAACACACCGATCCAGCACCAAACGGAAAGGAATACTTGCAGTCCAAGGAGGAACGTAAGAAGCTTGATGGACTTTATGAATGCATTCTCTGCGCATGCTGCTCTACATCTTGCCCCTCGTACTGGTGGAACAGCGAAGAGTACTTGGGACCAGCTATTCTGTTGCAAAGTTACAGATGGCTTGCAGATTCCCGTGATCAGAAGAAGGAAGAGCGTAAGGCAGCTTTGGACAACAATATGAGCTTGTACAGATGTCACACAATTCTCAACTGTTCGAGAACATGTCCAAAGGGATTGAACCCAGGTTTGGCGATTGCGGAGATCAAAAAGGAAATGGCTTTTTAAGAAGTCCTTGCGAGATGATATCAGTTTGGGGATACGATGAGACAACTTTTAAGCAACAGGTTGTGGTGTTTGGGGCGGTCACTGCTAATGCAGATTGTGTAGATATGGAGATTATTAGCAACATGAATTATCAGCGACTTTGTTTTTCAGTCTTTCGGATGATTAGTGAGTGATCAAGGGGCAATCTTTAAAAATTGTAAGAGCTCTGGAACATACTCGCCGTAAAGAGTCGTCATGTGTGGATGAGTCTGTCGGTTCTCTCCGTTGCCTGTTCACTTCTATTGCTGTCCTGTTGAGTTGACCAGCATGTCGCTGCTCACAATATAATTTATATCTCACTATCCTATTCATTATACCGAAAATTTTGCACTTGCAAACACTACATCAAAGGACTCTTAATTAAGCATACGCTAGGGAATGGAACTCGCTCATACATACAAGTTTCCAGCCACAATGGTTACCCCTAATAAATAAAAATCAATACCAAGGCTAGTCTCTCGCATTTTCGCGGGCCGTAGGTTGATATCATCGAGAGTCGCACATCGAAAGGTGTCAGGTGAGTAAATAAGCTGAGCGGATTAATAGAACGTCTCCAGTGTCACTGTGTTATTGCTGGGACCAAGTGGTCTCAGGATACTTGGAAGTACCTCCAAGTTATGCTGTGGTGGCGCTTTTAGAGTGAATTGTGATATGAAGTACCATATATTGACTGCTAAGCTAGGCTTACTAGATCCTCAATATCCTAAACATGTAGAAGCAAATTATCAAGAGCTCAAATAACAGAAAAGCTTTTCGGGATGCCGATACTGGGGGCAAAAAAGAGACAAATAGAAAACTCGTCGGCAAGAAAACGATCACCGTTCCAGACTTCCTAATCCAACATGATAACTCTACTACAATTTAATGAGGTCATATGAAGCTCGGTAAAAACTGTCGTAAAAACTGTCGGTGTGAAAAACGTAGCGTAAAATAGAAACTGCTTGCACTTCGGCGTCCCAAGCGAAGACAATATTTCCTCGCCACGAAACTAGACATATCATGATATCTGGTTGTGAAATGCCTCACTCGTTCTCTTGCTTGGGTGGAACGTCATCGCTAAGTAGTGGTGGGAGTTGAAGACCGTGAGCCTGGGATCTTTCGTAATCAATTCGTTTGCTCCGGTAGTCCTTGCATGCCTTTTCGATCCGAGCTGCCATAGCAGAAGTAGTGACCAGTTTGTGTTCGATAGTGGGTATTTCGTACACGTCCCTGTTCATTGCTCTGCCACCTAAAGAATGTACTTCCTCGCCTAAACGCAAGTCCCGAAGTTTGAATCGACGACGCAAAGAACATAACTCCTTCTTGGATATCTCGATAGTGCGCCGAAGTTGCCAGTAATACCGTCCCCATGAAGCATTATACTGTTTTGCGGCTTCCCCCGTGGGATCGAAAGGTTGGGAACAAAAGGATAAGAGCGAGTCGATGTCCACGATATCTATCATGGTCAAATTTCCAGTCTGTTGACTTTCGTATCGTCGATGCAAAATTGTGAAGTCTGTGACTTTTGAAAATAATTCGATTGTTTCGTACAAATATGCCGCAGCTTTGATGGATTCTTCCCAGCCAAAGCTAAATGGGCAATCACCTTCAAAGTAACTCGCCAATCGGTGTACATTGACGAAATCTGGACTCCATATCGTGTTTGGTTCGTAATAAAATCTCATCGGGTTCCCACTGTCGAGCCCGCTCCAGTCGAGGTAAAGAGTATCAATATCGAAGTTGAACCAAGTTTGCGGGAATGCGTCATCTGTGCCAAAAGCTCTGGCATAAATATTGGACACTAGGTCATATGCTTCTCGGCATACGTACACGATATCTATCGACGAAGGCGATCTCCATCCATATCCTGATCTGATCCTTTCAAAGCTCGGCTCATCACCTGTGAAATTGTAGGGATCGAAAGTTTCTTGATGAGACCTCAGCGGCAAGGGGTAAATATAGACTGTTCGCGGTCCTGGAAGAGCATGTTTCCAGATTTGGAGACGAATCTCCAACGGAAGTTGATTAAAGCATTCGAATGCTTTGGGTTTGCTGGGGCTGGCTTCGACTAGTTGTTCATAGAATCGGGGTGCTCTGGTAGGTACAGCTTTCCAGGAAGCATTCCACTGGGGCGAGCCTCGTTTCCTTCGAGCCTTGTTCCAGGATTCTTCTGGGGAATGAAGGCATATGTGACATGTATCAGCCCACATATGCGTTTCAGTATCGCAATGAGGGCAGTACTTGGTCATTCCAAGAGACTTGGACTTATTTATTAGTCTCTGGGGTAGAAGGAATGAATTAAATAAACTATTCTTCGTGTGTGATTTCTTTTTTCTGCGTGCTTTTGATTTCTTTCTACGTGATTTTGACTTGCCTGCCATCTTGAGGTCCGTAGGGAAATGATGATGAAGTGAGTATGATGAAGTTGATAGCTGAGTAGTTTGGATAGCTTCGTCGAGCTTTCAGAGCTCCTGTACCTGAATCTTCACTATATGAAGAGTTGATGTAGGTAGAAAAAGAATACAGAGATAAAAAGTAAAAAGTAGAAGGCAGAAGGTAGAAGGCAGAAGGTAGAAGGCAGAAGGCAGAAGGTAGAAGGCAGAAGGTAGAAGGTAGAAAGTAGAAAGGCGGGGTAATAATCGGGCTAGAGCAGTATCCGCCCAAAAGCAAATCCTAGAAAAGCAAACGAAAAGGACCGACGACTTCATAGTTTCTTCTTTCGCGGATTAAAAATATTATCGTTACCCGAAATAACCACGACAATATTTGGGACCAATACACGCGAGTGTCTTCAAAAAATGGCCACCTACATGAAAAATCCTGTGTGTGCATTATGCATAGCAGCTACCAGCAGAATCAAACACATCATGCTCCAGCCTCAGGCTTTATGCCAGGATCTTGTGCTCTAATCTCCCATACCACTTGCACTCTCCGCATTCTTGTTTTGGCTGAATTCTTATAGCGTCTATGAGACACAGTATCCAGAGTTGTCCTCAGATGATTCCACTGCTCCCGAGAGTTGGCGAAAAGTTTGAATTCAATGGCTCCAGATTTCGATGACTCCATGGTTCGATGAACGTGGTACCGAGTCATCGTATAGCTTTGATGGATTTAGAGGCATGATGGATGATTTGAAGATAATATGTTTCAAGCTTACGGTAGTGAAGTTTGTATTTCGAAGGATGCTCTGATATCAAGGATGTAGCCTGGGTGGTCCGGCATTTAGCTAGTGCAGATTTCATGGTAAGAGGCGGCTCGAAATTGAGGGCACCTTTGTACCTTGAATGACCACATGCATGGCGATTTATGGGTTTTCGGGAAGTGTGGTTGCAGATGTCTTTCTTGGGCCCAATGGATTTGCACAGTTCCCATTAATTCATGTTGATGATGTCAACTTTCTAGTTGGATTCATTTATTTGCAAAGAATTTTCAATAAAGATTTGCATTTGCATATCCACAAAGTGTCATTCTTCTCAGTCATCCTAAAAACCTGCACACTTTCCCCTTCCAACCATTCCATTCCCAGCTTGTGAACACCCCACCCCCTTATAAATCTCAAGAGAGGTAGTTAGAAAAGCGAGTTAACTTAAAGGATGAACAAGAAAGGTTCCGCAAACCCCTCATTCCTACGCCTCCATAAACGACACATTCCCTGGCACCCCATTACTCGACGGCCCCGCCTGATACGCCACGCGCATAAAATCCCCGGCATTCCTATCCTGCAAGATCAAGGCCGTGACAATCCTCTCATGCTGCCCCTCATGCACCTCCAGATGCGCAAAGTGCGTATTAAACTCATACAGCACCTGCGGCGCCGTCATCACCTCGGCTCGGCCAAGCCTCCACATAATCTCCATCTTGCAAATCTTGTAGTTCCAGTACTGATACCCGCGATGATGGTTGCGGATGGCGGAGACGATGTCGGCGGTGAGGTTGGCCCATTGGCGGGGGGCGTCGGGGTCATATGGGACGCGGAGGGCTTCGTACCAGGAGTGATAGTCGTGGGCGTTGCTTGAATTGGCGGTTAGTGGGGGGATGGGGAGGCGGGTGAATTTGACGAGGATCATGGCCATGATAAAATAAATGATTGGAGATAGGGGGGGAGATAGGGGTTTCGCTTCGAGGTCCTGGATTTGGTCTGTTTTTTTGTATTTGGACTTGTAGCCGTGATGAGCATATTTATATTGTAAGGTCATTGACATGGGGCATCAAAGAAGCCTTCAGCCCAGGTATTAAAATTAGATGCTCAAAAATTATGAATGAATAGGAATCTTAAGAAGCTCATCGACTTCCACGCCTTTCAGCTCTAATTTCAATCACTATCTGAGTCTATCTCGAGCTTTCGATCACTTCAATTCCTTCGCTTACGAGCAGCGACCAATGATTGCTTATTTCCTCCCCATTGATAACATGCCATTTCTTTGAAAACTCGTATCATATTGAAGGACTCTATGTTATGTAATTGAAAGGAGATTGTTAATAAACAGTCTATGACAATGAGAAACACCGAAATCCCAAGTCCACATTCTACCCACATCCATCGACGACAATTAGACACCAAATGAAAACGCATGGAGCCTTTCAACTTAAACATAATCTACATCATCATATACACCTGGAGCATGAAGGAATGATGATGCAGTTGATAGGATAGATGGTCGCAACAGCGACTGAAAACATGGTAGTCGAGGTATGAATATTACACGATGACGATTACCATCGTGAAGAGCATGAACGGAAGAACAAAGATATCTCAAATAGAACGCAGGAAGATCCGTGAGGAGCAGATCTCCAGGCACAATCTTCAATCATCACGGAAAGATTACGGCGAGCTCATCTGCGATCAAATACCGTCATATACGGCGCAATGCAAATCGAACGAGAGCCAATATCTCATCCTATAGAGCTAGCGACGACTGTAAAACTATGCACCCCTTGTATAAAACCTAAATCTGTAGCAATGAGATTGCTTCCCGTTGCACCTGCTAACATTAAGTACATAAGAGGAGAATCAGGCAAAACCGAGCGTGTTATAATGTTCAGTTGAACTTTTAACCTTACGTGCTGAAATGAGTGTCCACAGCGCGTTCTATACCCAAATGCGCAACCACAACCTAAATCGATAGTAATATTCCACTCAACACAACCACTCAATACTGCTACCGCCATCGTTGCTACCAACATGATCAGATCTTGACCAAACATAGTACATGTACCATCCACTCCCCTTAAACCTCTACCCAATTTATCAGCCATAAACCCTCACATACTCAATACAACTAAGACTGAAAGACGAGAGCAGCTCCTCTAGTCGCTTCCAATCGATATCGTTTAGGTTTTAACATGAAGTTCAAGTCTTTGCAAGAAACAATAGACTTCGCCATGGATGTCCAAATCGAGGTTCTAGTTCCCCATTCATATAGTCACTATAACATAGAGTAGGCTATTATATGAAAACGCTCATTCTCATTTCGTATTTGTCAAATTTATCAAATACTAGTCAATCGACTTGGATGCTTTTTTGAAGAGAAATCCCACCTTTTAAATGTAGCATGTGCACGAAATTATGATCCATCTACTAAACTATACCTACCCTACCGATCCAAATATCACACCTCGTATTATTCATCTCAAACCCAACATTGCTAGAATATCATGCTTATGAAAGAACGCCCGATTTCGCTTCCCGAAAATATCTAAAATAATTATTAGTGAATTTCCGGGTAAAGGATGCTTGATGTTAATATAAAAAGAATTAAATAACTTACACATCGGAACACTTAGTAAACAAACGCCCACTTGAATACTAGAAACAATCATGAAAGTACTATAGACGCCATTTTTGACAAGCCAATCATATCCACTCCATGTGAGGCCAAAACTGAAGAAGTTTTTGAATATCAAAAGGCAGGTGAATGCTTCGATAGCAATATCCCCTATTGATTTGTCAATAATCATGTATATGAAATGATAAAAGGTCAGATGAAAAAGGGAGAACGAACTATGGGCATCGACGATATACAAAGAACTATAAATCTGTTAGTTTACTCTCCCAAACCTAGGTTATGGCAAAATATAAGCTCACCTAGCCACAGCCCCAATAACCATCCCCATAACCTCCAATCCAAAGAAGAAAACCGGCCAAAACCAACCAAAATCTACCGGTCTGTTCGCCGTGATTCCAAATCCATAAAGTCCCGCGCACCCGAAGATAAATTGCGGGATCACCAACAAGATTCTAAATTCAGGCTCATAAATACCCTTGTTCTTTCTCGTCATGTACTTGGCACTCCAGTCCGCAAGAAGACCTGCGACAACAAATCCGAGAATCGCACCAATGAAAGCACCAGTATAGGCATAGCCAGTTTTGACTTCATCGAAAAAAAGAGGTGGGCCAAGGAAAATTGCCGCGAGAATTATGCCAATGAAGACAGTCCAGCCAATAAGGGTCCCTTGAATGAGACAGGCCCAAAAGATAGCAGGCTGAAAGAAGAGAGGGAATGGCCGCAAACAAAGTTTCCAAAAGCTTTCATCGGAGTAGCGACCACTGAATGGCATGAGTGTACTTTTGTAATTCAATTTAGCTTCGTCATCTGCAGCGCGGATTCTTCTTGGTGTATCTTGTGGAGATGTGCTACCATTTATATCTGCTGAGACGGTGGTTTCTGTCGTATTGGGCCCCCGGAGCACTTGTTCTAGTTCATGGCCTGGTTTCAAGATGAATTGTTCTACTTCGTCGGTGGATGCTAGATCGGTGTTCAAATAAAGAGGCCGTACATAAGCGGTCTCGGGAACAAAGAAAATCACAAGTGGTAAACAAACTCCAGTGAAAATAGCAACGAGGTAGAATGACCATGGCCAGCCAATTGTGTGAGTGATTTTACCAACTACAATTGGGGTGAAGAAGGAACCTCCAAAAACTGCGAGGTTGGTTAAGGCCATACGCTTGCCACGTTCCTGTGATAACATGAGCAAACGAACTGCTTTGATGGGACTTTGATGATATGCGCACTCACATGAACAAAATATATGTCTCCAACAGTAGCGTTTACTAGGGCTTCGAATGGCGCTGTTCCTATTCCTTGGAATATCCTCGCCCATAATAGACTTGCATAAGATTTAGAAGCACCTCCCCAGATGCTGGAGATTATCAAGATGACGGTCCCAAGAAGGAATTGATGTCTCTTGCCCCATATTCTAGCCGATGGTACATAAAAGATTCCAACAGCTCCCACACCCATGAGATAGTATCCCGTCAGAAGCGCAATTTCGGTGAATGCTAGCTCGAAATGTAAAGATAGGGTTAGAGTGTTCGCAGCGAGTATGGGACCCAGAGAGGTTGCGAATATCGAAACGAGTGAGATGACGACGAGGATAACATCGCGCTTCCACAAAGGCCAATTCTACAATGAAGCAATTAGTCAAAGGTGTATCTGCCTATCTAGGATGAGAAAGCATACCAGAGGATCTCTGGGGTCGTCGCTGGGCTGGGGAACGAGAATGATAGGAACAGGACCCGATGTATCGCACTTCAAGCCGGCAGATGCAGCACTTGCGACTTGAGGTCTTTCAGGATCGTCGAAGTATCGAGTGGTGCCTGTAAAGAGTCAGCAACAAACAAAAGATCTCACAAAGGATATGAAACTTACCAGGAACCTGTTCCATCCTATCTTCTAAGATAAGCATCCCCATCTTGATAAACAAGGGAGCTCCCCTTTACTGAAATTTTGGGTCTCGCCGCGAAATACTTGTCTCGCCGCAAAGTACTTGTGATGGTTGGGCTGAATGATAGGATACTTTTTCGACGCGTCCTACTTTGACGATATTTTGTTATCCATATCGGCCGTTTTCATAACACGACAATGTATTCTTCTGATGAAGCTGAAACTGGAAGTACGATGGTACCTACCTCTCTAGTCTACCTGAGGCTACTAGGTAGGTAGTAGTATAAGACTTATTAAAGGCTAGTATTGGCCTGGTTGTGGCTAATTATCGGCTAAAAGTTCAATTGGATCAGGCGAAAGGTGTGCGGGGAACCTTGAACATGAACATGAACATGAACATGAATACGAATATACGAATATGGGATTATCGTTTGATACACAAGGGATGAGTGGAAAAAAAGAAGATCAAAACAGAAGAAAAGAGAGAAGCCCTGAAGGCTGGAGGCCGCAATTCATTGAATGATATCTTCTTCACTCAGTCTTCAAAAACATCAAAAGAAATGAGATGATGTCTGTCTTGTACATCTAATAAGTCTACCTAACCACCACAAGCCAAAAGCCAAAAGCCAAAAGACTCTTTGACGCAAACAAATACGCCCTCTGTTATTTTAACTTGCTTGTGATAAACAAACCTAACTTTCGCCCAATGATGATGGTGGTGGGTGTATGGCAAATGCCGTAGAAAAAGTAGGTAGATTTCTCCTTATTATTGACTCTAACACAAATTTAATTACCTACTACTACTACTACTACTACTACTATTACTACTACTACTAGGTACCTGATAGACAGTGATAGTAAGGTTAAAGTTCGAGCTAATAATTTCAAAGAGTTTGAACTTTGCGGTCAAGAGGTACCTAATCGGCGCTTATAACATCTCCTTGATCTCCGCGAATACCTTTATCTTGTATTGAGTAGATGTTCATTTGTATTTCAAAGTATAATATATTATTATAAAAACATATAAATTGATATATAATTTAAACGGAAAAAGTTTATAGCCGATGTTCAAACTTCAAATTCCAAATAACTTTGGTTTTAAGTTTTAACCTTATTGTTAGTGTCTCTTGAAAATCATTTCTAAATCTTGATTAGTTCCGAGGTATAAACCAGATAAGAAAGAGTACCTGAGTACTAGGTAGATACTTGAAGTCTTGAACATGCTACAGCCCACGGGGATGCAAGTTTGTTAAACCTTATTTAATTAGTACAAACTTTAAATTGAAATATATACAGGTTTATACGAGTGTAAATTGTATTAATTAGAAAAGTATACAATTTCCATGTTATTTACAGACTTTAATTCCTTAAAAGGTACGCTTAATTAGATGATTGAACTTTCAAAATATGAATGTATAAAAAGAATATATATTAAACTCTTATTAGATTCTGTATATACCTACCTCTCTTAAAGTTGTATACTTTTCTACTTTTCTGACCGCAAAAGTATAGTATTTCAACTGATCGTCGAGTGAATTTTCAAACTTGACTTACCTAGGTTTCATTCGTTTATGGGGTGCCAATAAACTCTGATTTATTAGTTGGGAACTTGAGATGGACTATGCGCCGTCAAAAAAAATATGGTGGCTTGTTGGTTTGTTCGCTCGTTGGCTCGTTGACTTGGATGGCTTGTACAGCTTGACTTTATTTAACCCTGAATGGTACCTCTTCAAAAGACAACATTGTTTCTTGAAATCATCCAAATATTCACTCACTTGATTCCCTCATTGAACTTCAATTCCTTTTCGTGCCGCTTTCCTCTCATTTACCAACTCATCAACTCATCAACTCACCAACCCCAAACTCACCACACTATCCTTCAACTTACTCGACAACATGAAGAACACTCTCATCACCATTGCTATCACTACAGTGCTCGCAGGTCTCACCTCGGCACAGAATGGACTTCCAACTTGCGCAGTAAGTTCAAATAAGCTTTTCTTCACATCGTCATACCAATCACCCCTATTTGCGGTTCGACCGTGTATCAATCTGCTGTGCATCATAAACAAGCCTGCTGATACCAATATTCCATATAGCAACCGTGTGTTACAAAATACACGTCGGGATCCGAGATCGCTGGCTGCACCAACCTCGATGTCGCCTGTATTTGTTCCAACTCCTCGTTTCTGAGCGGCATCGCCTGTTGTTTGGCCGCCGCTTGTGATGCGGCGGATGAGGCGACTGCGGTTGCGTATGCTCAGAATTTGTGCAAGACTTCTGGCGTAACCAACCTACCATCCGTCGTCTCGTGCGCATCGACTGCAAGTTCAACCGCCTCGAGCGCTGCAAGCAGCGTGGCTGGATCGGCCTCTGCGACTGGAGTGGCCACTACGACTTCTTCGTCAAATTCGACTATAACGGGTACAAGCACAGCTTCGGGAGCAAAGTCAAGTTCATCCAAGGCAGCCACTGGTTCATCATCCTCTGCATCAGCCTCTGCCACAAGTAACGCAGGAGTTCTGCAAATGGAAATCGGTGCTGGCGCTGGCTTGCTTGGTGGATTAGCAGTGATGGTTGGGCTGTTGTAATAGATTGCACAGCATTGATCAAAGGGTGGGGGTGGTGTTGCTTCTGAATCTGCAAAATGATAGATTGACACACGGGGTCAAATCTAGGTTGTGGAGCCCATTTTCATGGTTATATTACTGCGTCAATGCTTGGTCCTTGAGGTCGAAAAGGGTCATTGCTTCCTGGAAGACAACTAGGGCTTTGTAAGAATGGGAAGGAGGTCGGGACTCGGATGGTTCACTTCTACAGATAATACTTTGTCATACTATTAAAGGCTGAATAAACAATAATACTCTATGAATTTCCAAAAGAAACGATGATCAATTAACCTTACAAGGTTCTCAAAGCATGCAGGTGATTGTGTGCATTGAAGATCTGAATCTGCAGTATTGTAACAAAACGGTACTTTAGAGTACAATGTACATTGATTAAAATGACGATCTCGGAGCTTTTCATACTCGATTCTCCCGATATCAATACTACTTATAAATCTATAGGTTCTTACTTCAACCCCGGAAGTTCGTTGCGCCTTGCGGGTCAACCAGGCCCGTGGATCCATAATATCAGTCGTTCGTCCACCACCAGAATGAACGAATCGACCCAGGAACATTGGGAGGAACATGGTGGGCGAGCGCCGAGCATGTCTTGTCGTTTTCTCCAAGCCTCGGATTGATGACTTCAAACTCCAGAGTCATCCAGACCTGGGGATCCAGGATTAAAATCTCGGCCCAAGATTTTCTACCAAGGTATATATTCATTATTCATCATCCTGTTCCAACGCGGGAGGGAGGGGAGTAGTGCCGGCATCCCATATTTCCTCACCTGTCAAGGAACTTGTGTCACAAGAGATGAGATCCCTGATGGTTGCAAGATTTGATGGTACTGGGGTGAAAATTGGCATGTGAGGTCCCCTAGTTCCCGAATGCCGGCTTCATTTGAAGGTAGTGTACTGTGTAGGGAGAGGGAGGAGTGGACCCCGAGTAGTGCTGGGGAATGAATGATCATTGTCAACTAGTACTTTAGTACCGTAGTATCTGCCTTGTCCTTGGGTACAAATCAACATCGATATATCGGACGAGCTTCCGCTTTGACCATGGAAAAATGCTATGGAAAACCCATAAGCTAATCTGAAACAGCTTGGACCTCTTCTCAACGGGTGAGATGAAGCAATACAAAATAGTAAAAGCATTGTCGATGAATTCTTTTTGGTTTTGGTTTTCGTTTTCGTTTGGTTAAAATGAACAGATCGAGCGTGACCTTAAGCATTGTTTTGGCGTTTCCGCCATTAGTCTTTAGCCATCCATTCATTCGTTCATTAGAAGTGGACGATGTTGATTAAAATCCTTGATATAGCCTTGGTGAGATCTTCCAAGTCAACATCACGTATCCCAAGATAGCAGCAAGACATCCCCCATACCCTCCCCATGCATGAAATCCGGTTCCACAGCCCCTCCTTTAAGTTCTTCGCGACCATATTAAACTTTTTCGCTTCTGATAGTGTGTTGTGCTTTTACTATCGTCGATCGAGCCAGTGACATAGTGACATGGGTAGTTTTCTTGGGTCTCAGAGTGGGAATACCGTCTTCTTTTGGAAAATTCGGAAATGCCTAGTAGGGATGCTTTATTTTAGTGTCATATGGGTTAGGGTTTTAGGAGTATCCGGAGTGACTTGATTCGCTTGTTCAATTGAATGCTTGTAAAAGCCTCCACTTTTAGCAGCTGAGCCTCACAAATACTGGAGAAAATTCAGTACTAAAATAACCTTAAGTTAAGAATCCCTGCTAGCCATTTCCGAATTTTCCAAAAGAAGACGGTATGTAGGATAAGGTTCATACAGCACAGACTTGCTTGCATTGAGGATAGAATTGCTTCTTTCCCTTCAATATCTCATTCCGTTCATCGAATCAAAGGTTTGTTTGTTGGAATACTTGATGTATAAGATCCAAGAAGGTTATAATTGAAGAGCCCTTGTAAATACCAGGAGCACGGAAATAGGAGGTTTTGGCGAGATAAGATACCGGATACATTCCATCTATAATCCGGTTAGGTCGACAACAGCTAATATCTGAATAATCTCCGATTCTGTATGTCCTTGTATGAGATTTAATGGCATTAGGAAAGGAAAGGAAAGGAAAGGGAAGGGGAGGGAAGGAAAGTTATCGTCATGCATGTAAATCATTAACTTATATTGATCGAAGGCTAAAATGATGTTCCAGCTGAGCTAAAAGTAATCCATGCATGGTTGAGGAGGATCAATTTCGTTGATAACCATAACTCCGAAGCTCTTTTTGTTCATATAAGACTTTTGATAATCATATATTAATCTATATAAGAATACTACCTAATCAAATTATTGTTATATTTGGAGATTGATTACATATATATTGATATAATATAGATACATACTGGCTGGCATCATTATTCTAGACCAAAAAGATCCCGGACCTCGCTACTTTTTTTTTCAACGCCATCTCAGACACACACACACACACACACACTCACTCACACTCACACACACACCCCCTCTTCAAGCTGGACACATCTTCCAACTCACTTAGACTCAACAATTCCTAAAACTGCTTCCCACAACACCCGCACTAGTAAATGCATCTAACAAATACAATCCTCAAATCTCCAGACTTCAAACTTGAGTCTCTCATGGTCATGCCCTGTCAAGTTCCCACATCTGTGCCCACAATCAATAAATCGTTGTCCTCAAGTGATCCACATATGGAACAGCTTCACGGGACATAGTTTGCGTTTACTGCCAGAAAAATGGAAATGGCACTGGCACTGGCACTGGCACTGGCACTGGCACCTGGACTGCTACGCATATCCTTTCGGTACAGATGCTTACTTAGTCCATATCATCTTTTCTTTCATTTTGCCTGTGCATGTTTAGATACACGGCACATATGGCCTATGAAGCTTTGATTCTTTTCAAATCCCAAGCCGTCACTGCTAGCAGCGGATACCATCCGTTCGCATCCGCAACTTTATATGTATACTTTATCATCATTCGTTCCCTCTTCTCTTTTCTTTTTACTCCTTTCGATCTTTGCCCTTGTATCTCTTGTATACAAGTTACAATACTGCAGTTGTACGCAAGATCCTAACATAGTCATTCAATCTGTCTCTGGTCTGACACCATATTGACATTGCTGGCCATAGCTCTTTCTTTGACTTATCCGGTTTAGTAACTTATGCGAAGCCTTCAAATTGTCCATATTCAGTTGCTTTTCCCAAGCTGTGTTGCAGGGAAGGTGCGGGTGAAATATCCACATACTCTATTTCCCAATATATTTCAGCCTCAAGACATCTAGACATTGGGTATATAAAGGCATGAGGATTCTCCCTGAATCGTACTCATCCCATATCGACTTCACACTCCCATCTCAACTCAAGCCTCATTGGAGCTATACCTCAACCCACTTTCCTCTCGGACCACACAGTACGTATGCTACTCTACCCCTCCAACACCCATGCAATACTAACTCATACTCAAGTCTATTTCTTATATACACCATTCTCTTCAACAAGATGTGCGAATACACAAGGAACTACTACATCTATACCTCATGTGTTGACCCCGGCGCTCACTACTTCGGGACCTCCATCGATGGTAGCAAAGACCGACAATGTTCAAAGGGCCCCCATGAACGATATATCGTTATGCCCGGACATTGCCCTCTATGTCCATGAGCATCAACCGCGTCACCAATCTCACCGAATCCACCGGAGATACAGTATACTACAATGGATTTCACGCACTACAATTAGCACTTTCACCCCGCAATTGACCTTCTACCAATCCCCACCCCTTCCACAACACACAACAGGAGTTTGAACAATCTTTTCCGGCAACACGGACCGGACATCATCATAGCACTTTTCAGCAAATCCGTGCATTTCTTTTCGAGCGAGCTTTTTCTGAGCAGGGCGTTCAGGAAAAAGCATGGAATGGCTTTCATTTGGGGTTTTAGCGGATATCTATCACCGGAGGAGTTCTATTTGGTTGTTTCATTTTTCTTCTGCTCATATGTTATTAACGGCCTGGGAAAAAACAAGGAAACAGCCAGCTGGATCTTGGGGTATATGCAAAAGCAAAGGGTAAAGGAGTACATGTAACGATGAAACGATATGAAATCTCTCTCATTTTTATTAGTGGAACACAATTTGTGAGGATTGGCTTCATTTTAAGCCTCGGATTAACATCCGTATCTATATCTATATCTATATATCAATTTTCAACCATTCGGTTTTTCCATATATATATTATTCTTGCATGACGTTCAATGTCTGATTTTCGAATAGTAAGAATTTGCTTCTAATAATAGACCTGCTTGAGTTAAAAGTACTTTGCATTAGTGCTTGATGTGTTGCCTGTGCTATAGTATAAAGTTGTATGAACGCTACAACGATTTGAGCCTGGATGTTAATATAGTACCATGTTCATATCAAATCCTATTAGAAAATTCTGGGGACACAGATACAGTGGACATTCTAATCCTGATATAGAAGGAGAGAGATCTCGATGGTTATACGATTACAAATATTCAAGATGATTTTTGGCGAATCAAAGGAAAGAATAGACGAGAGTGTGTAATGCAGCATGCGCAGCTGCGATACTCTTCTCTCCCACCCCCGGACTTGATCATCCCCATCCCTTTTCCCGGCTCGCTTATAATAAGCACCTGTGTGGATGACCTCAGTCGTAACGACTAATTCTTCTTATTTTTCTTCTTGGATTACTTGATAAAGGTATGGTTGATATCAATAATATCAAGGATGCGATACGAAGCTTGGGCAGTCTCTTGAACCTAGCTTCTTCTCCGTGGCGCGAATTAGGTTAAGCTCATGCGGATGATGCATTTCATGGGGTAGGCATTGAAATTAGAATTGGGATTGGAATTGACATATGATCATGTAAGGAAGTATGGAAAGAAAATCCTGAAATCACGCAACTTGCTTTTTGAAAACCTGATATTGGTAATATCGTTCTCGGCTGAATACAAGAAATGTAGATATCATGGATTTCAGGAATGTCAAAAATCTTCAGCCGTGGAATTGGGGATAAGGACATTGGGGAGGAGGTGGAAGGCTGAAAAGATGGAGTAGCGTGATCCACCATTTTTGTTCTTGGGGTAAACTTCAAGTGGGGGTTAGCGTTGCACTTATATGTACACGTAATCGAAAGATGTTGGTTTAGAAGTTTACTCATGACGCCAGAAAGTTCGCAGCTCGGGAACAAGCGAAATAAAGTATCCACTTTGTGACTGATCATTTTAAGGTGTATGCTAATTTACCCTAGTTGCGGACTTCGAGCGGCATGAATACCGATTCCGGTTTTCATCAATGAGAGGCGTGCTTGGGGGCTTCTTTGCTGCTAGTGCTATGATATGATATCTTTCATTTTGTTTGAGAGGCATCGCAGTACCGCACTTTAGTGGCACTGTGGTAGCTAGGGCTTGTGAAGAAGTAATCTTCGGGTGTATCGGAATAAGTGTAGGAGCGGAGCAAAATGTCACTTGGCTGCCGGCAGCATTGAATCTTCCAAAGAGGCGAGTCGCAAGAGGAGACGTAGGAACATCAATGATTGTTCCCGTCACTCTATTTGAGAACTTTATTAAAGGTCATTATAGATATAGTAAACCACTCTAAGAACTAAGGTTTAAGGAGGGGCTTTGAATGACCAGAATAACTTCGCTTGGATTCGATGGAGCTCTTGATTTTATTCAAAGTAAAAGCAAGTTCCAAGTGCTTAAAACCATTCTCTTATGCCCAATTTCAAAAGTTGCTAATAGCGAGAACAATGTTTCCTTACAAAAGAAGGTCGATGTGACTTCGAGAAGTAGTAGATCTCACATAAAGAACTTTTGGATATTGTTAGAAATTCGATGGAGTACAATCTTGAGATAAATAAACATACAAAGGAGAACAAGGCTTTCTATGAGGTATTTCGGAGGTCTCCAGTATAAGGAATGGCTGGAGAGTTTGCACATGTATAATGAATGCTTCATGGATAGAAGGCAAGTGTCGGCTTGTCCAAATTGGCAAACAGAAAAACGAAAAGAAAATGGGCTGGAAATTCCCCATCTAAGTTGCTATATACACTTGCTGCGATTGCGTCAAATTCGCGGATCATAGCAACAAGGTTATGAGTGTTTTGATCCCTTATAATGCTATGCGTCAGATCTTCCCACTTATAAAAGCAAGGAAAACACATCCCGAGAGGCAGATCCTAAGAAAGAAGGAAGTTACAAAGTGTCCTCGAGATCAGCTACTCAGCCGAGCTACACACAAGCTCACCGCAAAAGTGAAATAGCATATGATTACCCCACACTTCCCTCTTACAAAAAGCGAATGCAGATCAAAATTCGTGGCTTTCAGCATACCGGTCCCAACCTTGTGCAACCGTCTCAGATTGTGTGGTCATCAGTCGTTGTCGTTATCACTTCAGCACACCATATCCATCCCAATTCCACCATAGTTTGGCTGCCAGGTAAGAATGATGTTGATGGGCATTGGAATACCAACCAGCCAGCCATCCAGCCAGCCATCTAACCAGCCGGGTCGTTACTCAAGTCAAGTACGACACGATATGTGGCTGAAAGATAGCAATAAACAATGCACGATACGCAGTATAACCTCTATTTGATACCACGTTCTTAAGATCGATCACATTGCCATATGATGCCCACATCAAGGACGAAGATCAGAGGACTATGATTTCCTTTCGCCAAGCGCACTTTGAGAGGATTGTATCTTAAACTTTTTGGTAAAGAGTGTCATTTCTCATCGAGTCCACCAGAAGTGCAAATTCCACATAAAACAAAAAAGCAATTTAATGGCCTAAACAAGCCCAGGCTCGCTTGTAAACACGCATATCACTTATTGTCCCGAATCTGACGGGATATTGCTTTCTTCGAGATTATCGAAGCAGAATCAGAGCCCGCTGCCATTTGGATCACCTTATGATGTTCACCTGACAATACTTGTCAGTCATGAGCTGAAACATGGCGTTTGCAATTCTCGACATGCAAATGACAACCACCGAATACACAATTAGGGACAATGTCACTCTATGTACTTACATGTCAGGGTTCACTATCTGCATGGAACTTGCGATTGATTGGAGATTCATCGTTTGCATTTAATCTCTCATCTAACCATTTCGATGAAGTTGATATAGGTTATTCGTTTTCCAACTCAAACTCTTCAAAGCTCGCTCTTGATTTAAGAATTTGCCTCAACCCAGGCCTTAACATCCTCTCTATCTCTCTTGAGCCAAGCGCTCTTTGCCTTGATACTATCTAGACTTTGTGCCAAACCCTGGTCAAAGCCCTTAGTATTTCTTTCCGAAAAGAAGTTCTCAATTCGCTTCTGGTCTTGTTCACTGGTGAAGCTCGATGTGCAAATGCTGACCATCGTTCCTAACATAGATAAACCGGCCGGTAATCGTCGGTTAAGCTCGTCCCAGTTTTCAGTCATCCATACATATAATGCTTCGATGCCCTGTGGGTGGCCTTTAAGTCCGATGATGGGGAGGTAAATATCTTGTTCCTTGACTTCACCGCCGAATGGTAAAGCGAGAGTTTGCTTGATCAATTCTGGATCTTCGGCTCGTCCTAGAGAACGAAGAGCAGTATTACGTTCGTCACTATTTGTGGAGTTGCGGTAGGCATCCAGGATGATGTCGTACTATTGAATGTTAGCCACTATTCCTTGTCTTAAACTAGATTAGCATACCTCTCTCTTGCCACCGTATTTCAAGACCATGGCATAAACGCTCCCACGAATGTTTGGATGAATGGCAGATTTGTCACCTTCGGCGAATTTAGCAAACATATCTTGTGCAGCTTTAATGATGACCTTATCGCCGGATAAACCAGCACTGCCGAAAAGCAAAGCTTTAAATTGTTGCAGAACATGTTCATCGCTATCCTTGAATTCCCATCCGAATTTGTGTGCAATACTGCCGGTAAGCTCTCTCTGGAAAAACTCAAGTGCATCTTTGATGTTCTTGTCCTCAAAAATCCATGCACCTTGAATAGCCCCCAAGCGGGCGAGGATTTCGGTCCAAACAACGAACTCTGTTTCACTGCTGAAACCCTTGAATAAGTTTAGAACACCAGAGGTCTTCTGGTACCCAGCTGAAGCGAGAGCTCCTGCATCTGCAATCATTCCTGCACGATCTTCAACGCCCAGCAATCCTTCTCTGGCAGCTTTTCCAAGCTTTTCGAGGCGTTCAGGAGTGTATGATGTTCGATAAATGCCAGTATGGTTTGCATTCAGCTTGAAGAAATCTGCAGGGACCTCGATAGTATCTTCTCGCTTGGACAGTACAAGCTCTTCGTCGACACCGCTCTTAGTACGGAGACCCAAGAAAACAGGGTACAAAACCTCATCCTCTTCAGGCTTGACGTCCGCTGTTCGCAGGAAACGATTTTGCTTAACGTGGATGCTCTTCCCGTCTTCATTTTCCGTCACACTGACAACAGGATACCCAACACGTTTTGTCCAGATGTCCATAACCGCTGAGACATCCTTACCGCTCGCCTTGCTCAATGCATCCCAAAGGTCACCGGTTTGTGTGTTACCGTAAGCATGCTTCTTCAGATATTGCTGGATACCTTTCATGAACACATCTTCTCCCAAATAGCTTGCAATCATGCGAAGAACACAAGAGCCCTTGGAATATGAAATGGCATCAAATATCTGGTTAACTTCATCGGCTCGCTTGACTGGCACTTCAATTGGATGACTGCTTCGTACGGAATCGAGACCAAGGGCACTTTGAAGGTTATCTGTCACGTAATTTTGCCATACCTTCCATTCTGGATAGAAGACATTGCATGAATACCAGGACATCCATGTCGCAAAGCCCTCGTTAAGCCATAAACCATCCCAGAAATCCATTGTCACCAAGTTACCGAACCATTGATGGGCCAACTCATGCTGAACGACCTCCGCAACTCGTTCCTTTGTGGAAGCACCGCTGGTCTTTTCGTCGAACAGAAGGTCAACGACACGGTAAGTAATCAAGCCCCAATTCTCCATGGCGCCTGCAGAGAAATCTGGAATTGCAACCATATCCTACAACAAGCTAGTTAGAATATGTCGAATGAGAAATTTTTTGAGCACTTACCATCTTTGGCAGAGGAAATGGGCTATCGAAGGTTTTCTCATAAAACTCCAGGGTTCGTGCTGCAAGGTCCAACGAAAACGTTCCATGCCCAATGTCCTGGTTCGGAGGAGCGTAAACCCTGACCGGAATTCTGAATTTGTTGGTTTCGATGTAGTTGAGCTCTCCAACAATAAAAGCCAAAAGATAGGTCGACATTTGCGGCGACTTGTTGAATTTGACGGCCTTCTTGTCTCCCTTGACCTCGGTCTCCGAAGCAACATCCATATTGCTCAAGCAGGTCAGGTGCTTGTCTGCGATCAGAGTAATTGTGAATTCTGCCTTCAAAGCAGGTTCATCAAAACATGGGAAAGCTCTTCGGGCATCGGTCGGTTCCATTTGGGTTGTTGCCAGAATACCCTCAGATCCATCCGCATTCTTGTATGTTGATCTGTAGAAACCTGCCATCTTGTCATTGAGCTGACCAGTGAACTTCATTTCGATTTGTGCCTTTGTTCCTTTTGGAATCGTTTGCTTGAAATCAACCTTGGTGGTTTGGGTGGTCTCGTTGTAAGAGACATCTGGAGTAGAGCTATTGCATGTTAGAATTGACGAGGAAATATCCTATGAGAACCAATTTTTGGTCATTTACTGACCTGATGGCTTCAGATCCAGAGGTAACCTTGGTGCTGTGTATCTCAAGCTCCAGAGTATTCAAAGAAATAGAAGTGGTGTCCTCCGCAACATCTAAATCAATGATGACAGTACCCTCATATGTATACTTCTTGAAGTCCGGCTCTAACGTGAGATCGTAGTGTCTTGGAATGACATTCGCCGGTAAGATCTCTCTTCCCTTAGTAATATCCATTCCCGAGCTCTCTGCCTCATCTCTGGCATGCACGCCTCTACACATATTGTGTCTTCTGTATGAACAATGGCGGATTGCCGAAGTTGTTGTAGGAGTATTTCGGAAAGTGTTGAATGATTGAGGACGATTTGTTGAAGAACGAAGTCTATAGTTCAATAGTTGGTAAGCTGATGAATATGACTAGAATTTAAGTGAATGAGTCAAGATCGAATGTTAAAGTTGTGCTTGCCTCAGTTACTGATTGGGGAGGGGAGTATCATGAGGGTGAATATTGAAAGCATGTACAATGAACGAAAGGAATGGACCACTCGGGATGAAAGAAATGGCGGGGTATAACATACAATGAAGCTGAGCTTCGATATGAACTAATTGAAAGACTTTGAAAGGTTCTGCTGAAAGCTGGCAGTCTTCTTTGTGCTCTACTTAAGGAAAGGGAAATACTGGCTGGAGGCCGAGTAAAAGAAGATGTAAGGGTATTCGAGATACGCATTGACTTTGATCGAAATATAAAGAGAGGGTCAGAAATGATAGGTAGCTAGCTACCAAACACAACGCCGTATGCTAGGTATGATATGATATGCTATGCTATGCTCTATGCAGCTATTCTATGCCGTATGTACTAATATGACACACACACACACACACACACACACACACACAAATATAAACACACCACCTTTGCAACTTTGGGCAAAGAAGGAATAATCGAAATGACTGGAAAGGAACCAACGAAACTACACAACAATGCGGAAGGTGCCAGGTGAGGAGGTGGGGACTGCTGGGTTCAAGCTTTTGGTGGATGAGATGATGAGAAGATGATTGATGAGAGAGTGTGGCAGTAGTAGGTAGTAGTAGTAGTGGAAGTAGTGACAGAGTAAAATAATGACCAGGTGATAGCAAATACCTAGTAGGCTAGTACCCTTTTGAAGAGAAAGGTTAAAGGTGGGAAAAAGGGCACCCGTGGACCTGTCAAGTTCACTAATGCGAGTAAGAGTGAGATTTTGTGTTAAGAGTGGCACAATAATGTAAACAGTTAGTGTCAGTACCTAGTCTACATATTGAGGTACAAGGATATTGATACTCGAGACCTCGGGAATCTTAAGAAAAAAAATCATCACAATTTTCCATTACCTACTAGGTACCTATCCAAACAAATCTTATCCAATCATTCACTTCCTTAGTCAGAACCTTAGTCATACCTAGTACATATCAAAGGCGGTGAATGATTTTATAATGCCATTACCGTTACACAAAACTTTTTCCTGACCCCTTCTTCCTTTTCCTTCTTCCTCAAGCAACTTAAACGGTTCGAACAACATTATATCGATTTTCTTCTACGATGTGTTGACGTACTCCAATATTTCCTTTTAAGGTTTACTTTGGTTGTTGCAAGAGGAAGATTTACAACCACCGCAAGTTTGAGGCGACCAATAGCTTTCGAGCTATGATTGGAAGTCATAGGAAGACGGTACATCTTTTGAAGCAAATAATATAATGTCTATCTGATATCGCTCTACCTCGTAGCAATTATGATATAGAGGAGTTCTATGAGTCAAGATCCAATACCTGCCATGGCTTTCAAAGCTTCCAGGTCTCGAAAATCCATAGAATGAATATTCCATACTTTGAGTTCATCCATTCCTTTTTGATCAGTGAACCAACTCAGTGACTCTTTGTGTAAAGCTTTCTATTGTTATACCTGCTTCGCCTTGTCGGACTTTACATTGTGCTCGGAATGTTCCAGCCTTTGACAGCAAATCAAGTCCACCATTATCCTTTATTCTCCTGCATCTATGCATCCGATGCCTTATCGTCCGGCAGAACCTCCATAACACCAAAAAGAACCTTGAGCCAAAGACTGCATCCTTTACATCCCACACTAATCTCACCATCTTCAACCGCCTCTTCCAAGTCCTGCTCTCGAATCAAGAACCCTCGATCATCTCCACATCTACAGCTTCTATACCAGATCCCATCTTCTTCTTCGACATTCAAATCATCCAAATCCACAACCTCGACGCCCGTTCGGAAAATCTCTCCTTCCTTTTGCCCAGCTCCATTTATTGAACGATTCTGCAATCTCAACTCCTTGTCATATTGTGCTCGTAGTTTGGGCTCCGATAAGTGAGAGAATGCCACAGATATTTGATCGATAGTGTAAATAGTTTGGCTTTTGTTTGTATGACCTAGTCCTTGGCCTTGAGATTTGTCTGGATGATTCCGAAGAAGTGCGCGTCGATATGCGCTTCGCAAAGTTGCTACCGGAATATGTGTTTCATTTTGAAGAGTCGCAGGGATGTCTAATATCTCGTAATATGTAGATGTGCAAGTCATTGATCCATCAGGCTTCAGTTTCGCTGTCACCGTCGTCTTTTGTTAGTTTTGGCGATTCTAGATTTTCTCTCTCTGCGACGCGTTAGGTGGGGCAATTTAGTTCGATTGCCTGAGGCATTAATTAATACAACCCCTCACTTTACAACTAGGTTTAAATATTCATCTTGAATCTCAAATCTGCACAAAATGTGCTTGTTGTACATACAAGGCAAGATTTTTGGCGTGCAATAAAATAGCAGGCCAACATTGCTCAACGGGCTGCACTGCCTTATGCAACTTGATGATACAGTGGCGCAAGAGTCTTCTCCAGCATTTCCCGCCCTCAAATACCAATGGAGGCAATACCTCGGACTTGGATAATCTATCTGCGTGAGCGAGTACTCATCCATGGCTGACCCATGGAAATAGCAAGCATTGATTAATTGAAGAAGTTTCAAAGGGTGCTTGGCTATGGGCTAGGTTCGACAAAGGTATCTCGCCTTGGGGAAACTCCCTCAAAGTTGCGGATATTAGGTCGCCAAAGTTTGAATTGTTAGAGAGCCTGAACTTTGGTTGTTTTGCGAGTTGCTAGTTGCCTCTTTTGGGAGCGTGGTTTCGTGCACGGGTAGATATAGGAGGCAAAGAGCGTGTGCCAAATTTGAAGCGTGTAGGCACTTGAAATCAAGATGTGTCCACTCTTTGAGAGCACGGGAAAGGCAGTCTTGTTCGTTCTCGGCTACACCAAATGTGTCGCATGAAGATTCATATTTTGAGGGAGACTGCTTATGTGAATGAGATGGTATTCATTTTCATTCCACTGGCTCTAAATCACTAGCAACTACCGGAATCAAGGTCAAAATCAAGAACTACTATATCCCGATGGCCATCTTCTTTTGTATCTGTTCTTGTGAAGATAGACAAATTCTCGCTACCCCCTTCCAATTTCTGTATCTCAATTGAAGGCTCGCCGTCAAACCCGTATCCATTCCATACAACCTCAAAGTCTATTTTCTCATCCTTCTTTTGGGCTTTCATGATGCTGAGGCTAGAATCTGTGTTGCCGGGCAAAGCAAGATATACATTGTTCTTACTATCAACAGAAATGCTTCCTCTTGAGCCCGTATCTGTGGGTTTATTAATGATTCCAGTGGGTACAGCATGTTTTGTCCATTTTCCTATTATCATTATTAGCCTATAACTCTTATCATGAAATGACCAGCGATGCAGCTATACCTGTAGTTCCACGGTGATAAAGTATCCACTGCTGCTCACCCGCCGCATTTTCTCTATTCAAAACCCAAAACCCGCCATCCCCATCCACTGCTTGTGCTTCCTGATTTAAGATCCCGCTGCCCATCGGAATATCAAACACTCTAGCCTTAGAATCTGGCAAGATGGTGTTTTCCATTTCCCCATCGAGTATCGCCAAAGTGGTTCCAGTGGAGCTTTTCCATGTTATG
Organism: Myriosclerotinia scirpicola; assembly: GCA_002162505.1. NCBI lineage: Eukaryota > Fungi > Ascomycota > Leotiomycetes > Helotiales > Sclerotiniaceae > Myriosclerotinia > Myriosclerotinia scirpicola. The sequence continues at coordinate 2,413,648 of NGKG01000001.1, forward strand.
CCCATATCATCCGAATATGCATAATTCAAATCATAGTTGTTTTCGGGTCCATTTGGCCCTGCTTGCTGTTTATGCGCATTGGAATCTTCGGATTGTTTGAAGGGAACGAAATTGCGGTAACACCAAGAAATATAGAGACGTGTTTCTCGATAATCAATACCATTTATATATGGGCTATTTGAAATACCGGTGAGGTGTTGTCCTAAATATGTGTATTTAGATGATTTTCCAGAGTACAGATATAGCACATCTGATCCTAATCCTGCTCTATACTCATGTTCAGATAAATGGTGCAGAATTCATAATGGTAGGAAGAGTATACATACTGGCCAATACGATACGTCAATAACAAGTCATCATCCACATTCACAAACCGAGGATAAGTAACCTCATCCATCAGTGCATTATGCATAATCCCAGGAAGATAATCCTGTGTTTTCGAAAACAGCGATGCATCCCATACATTCGAATCTAGATTTTTTCCCGAGCCCACTGACTTCAAGGTTCTATATCTCAATCTAACATTTCTCAGCACGATTCAAAAAGATTTCCCAAGAACATGCTACAACACACCTATCACAGTGATGATCGAACGCCAAATGTATACTCCCATCCCCTCTACATACCCCAATAGATATCGTATTATGCCCATCATCAACCAACTGCTCATAGTCCAAAAAACTTAACATCTCCCATTCCGAATGTGAAGATGCGTGGACTTTCCTTCGGCCCAAATTAATCATACAAGCATTCGGTTTTATGGGCGCAGGATGATCGGTGTAGAATGCTACGTATTGGTATCTGTTAACAGTGGTGATGGCATTCTGTTGGAAAGAATTCGCATTGATTCTATGTGTTCTTTTTGGATCTTTACCAAGGATAGAAATGTTGGGTGGGAGGAGAGTCATTGTGAGATGTCTTGATCAAGTGGTTATCGTACTTTAAATATTCAAAATCTAATCGTAGTAGGATTTCTGTGGTACAAAAAGAACAATTGAGTCGAATCACCCATACAAATTTTTACTGCTCATGTCACGATACAGTACTTCCACCGAGGACTACCTAGGTATGAAGCAATCAAAGGTACGTTCCTCGGCCATAACAACAACTCACACGACTCTCTACATGAAGATCCCCCATAAATATCCCACCAACCCCAGCCCCCGAATATCCACCCCCAGTCGGTTCATCAGCCCCCGAAGCTTGAAAATGCCCTACCCCGCAACCCCCGACAAATACCAATACCCCCGGCAAGCGAGTTGCAAATTACTTGCATCTCCTATCGGACATCAGCTTGCTAACCGCGGGGATGATTCGAACAACCTTGGTACTCTATGCAGATGGTATCAAAAGGGTAGGATGTGATGGATTGAGTTACCATTGCAGCTTTGACAGCATGGCCTGTGATGCACGAGACGGACTGGATAGCTGGGGGGGAGGGAGGGGGTTATGATGAAAGCAATAATAAATATGATACCCATGGACTTCTTATCTATTATCTGCAAAAGTCATATCAAACTTTCTTGTTCTTTCCCATCATCCCTTTCTTCTCTCTTCTCGCGCCAAAATGATGTTCCCAGCCAAAGCTCCTCGCGTCGATCGAAATGTTCTTGCCTCTTCATCTTACTTGACTAATAAACGTGGTCCTTGGTGGCATGATCGAGGGTTGCTCAAGCTCAATCTTCTCATTATAATACCCTTGATGAGCGAATACGTGCAAGGCTATGACGCCAGTCTTATTAATAATGTGCAGCAGTTGAAGATTTGGCAGAAAGGTATTTCTTTCCTTTCCTTTTTGTCGCTCCTTGTCATTCTTTTCTTTCTGCGTTGGCTTTGGTGCTTCCCATGGGAAGTAGAGGGGGAGGGAATAGTGTTCGGAATCATCAAGATGATATAGATCCAGACGACATCATTGTTCCTAGAGCCATCGAGAAGTTCATGTGTTTAGCTAGGCCAGGGAGGAAAGGAATGGGGGAGGTAGACAAGATGTAATACGTGATTATTCTTAAATTATTGACACTTTCAAAAGTTGGTTTGGTTTGAGATGAAATAGAGAATGCGGCTAATGTATGGGACTTCAATAGAATTTCATAGCCCAAAAGGCTCACTCCTAGGCATTCTGTCGGCGAGTTATTGGGTGGGGAATGTATTAGGAGTATTCTTCATCACACCATTGAGTGACAGATTTGGAAGGAGGATAGCAATGTTCTTTGGTAGTATGGTTGCAATACTTGGGACTGCTCTTTGTACAGGAGCTATTGATGGTATGTCTGCTTAGTACTATAGTTGCGCGTGACCCATACTTGAGCCAGGGAAGAAGAAGAACGGAGAGAGAAAGTTACGGAGATCAGAGTCTATGAAAAAGCGAGACTGACAATCATTTAGCTGGCATGTTTATCGTTGGTAGACTCTTGCTAGGAATCGGAGGTGTGGTTGTAGGGGCAATTGGACCTGTTCTGGTAGCCGAATTGGCCTATCCGGGTAAGTTTTCCCCCTCGGCAACCCGGTGTCAGTCGAGATGGGATTGCGAATTTGGATTAGATTAATCGGGTGACTAATGGTTAGCAGATCATCGTGCAACTGCAACTGCGCTTTCAAATACCCAATACTCAATGGGTTCAATTATCGCCGCCTGGGTAACTTTTGGTAAGTTGTTACCTAATGCTCTAAGACGCTGTGAAGAGCGATACTAATAGCACATAGGAACATTCCGATTGAATTCCACATGGTCATGGCGTATCCCCTCAATATTTCAGGCCTTACCCTCTATCGCTCAAGCACTTGGAATTTTCTTTCTTCCCGAGTCTCCCCGTTGGCTTGTAAGTAAAGGACGTGAAGACACTGCTCTAGATGTATTATCCAAGTATCATGCCAATGGAGATCGAGAAGACCCAGTTGTACAGTTCGAATATAGAGAGATAGTTGAAACAATCGAATTGGAGATCTCAGCGAAGCAAACGAAGTGGAGTGAAATGTGGAGAGGGGGAGGAAACCAGTGGAGAATGTTCGTCATGATTGTGAGTCCCAGTTCCTCTAGTCCACGCGCACCGACTCAAGGGACAATGATTTTCAGGGATGTATGAGAACTCTCGCAATTGCTGACGATAGTCTACAGTTCTTTGGAATCTGCAAGCAGTGGTCAGGAAATGGGGTAGTCTCTTATTACCTACACACCGTAAGCACATATTAAACCTTATCCTTTCAATCCCATTGAAAAGTTCTAGATGCTTGACGACGTTGGAATTACGACCACCTTCCAGCAAACTCTCATCACTGCAACCTCCCAAATGTTCTCATTTGCTTGTTCCGTCTGCTTCGCATTTCTCCCCGCTAGAGTAGGTCGCCGTCCACTACTTCTATGGTCTATGGGCCTAATGTGGCTCGTCTTCACCATCATCACCATCCTGACAGGCGTTTTCACTCATACCAAATCCAAATCCGCCTCTTATGCCTCTGTCGCTTTCATCTATTTGTATAGTGGGGTGCATAATTTGGGATGGACGGGTGCCATGATGCTTTATGTGGTTGAGATTTTGCCGTACACCTTGCGTGCCAAAGGAATATCATTATTTTGGTTGGTCACAGGCTTGGCGGGAGCGTTCAATACCTATGTGAACCCATTAGGACTTGCAAGATTTGGCTGGAAGTTCTATTTCTTCTACGTGGCATGGATTGCTGTTGAATTTGTGGTAGTGTATTTTGCTTGTCCTGAGACAAAGGGAACAAGCTTGGAGGATGTGGCCTTGGTTATCGAGGGGAATGATGCTAAGGTTAGCAAGATGAATCCAGTGACGGAGGCCGTTTTTGAGAAAGAAGGAGGGACCACGGAACATGTTGAGCAGACCAAATGATGCGATAATGACTGGAGCTGGAGGTATAAACTGAAGTCTTCCTAATGTCGATACTTCAGGTTGCTTTTACACGTGAACAATTATAACGCAACGACTGTCTGGATCTTGTCTGAGTTGGTTCTGAAGTACCTACTAGGTAGTAGTAAGCTCAGAAGTTGAAGATTACTTGTCGAATTTTGATGTTCAAGTACTTCCTAGGTACTACTAGGTAGGTAGGTAGTATGTACCAGGTATTGTTTATATCATTTTTAATTATGTCGATTTTTTTCCCCTGCAAAGGTGAAGTTTTTATTTTCTAAATTTCCCTCTTCCTCTTCAACAACAACAACAACAACACTTGCATGAACCATTCATTCAAGCAGGCTGCACCAACCAATCTTACAACAAATCATCACTACCAGCAGTACCACTACCATCAGTCACTCTCATCTGAATTTAGTTTCATCTCTGAAACCCAAAAAATAAGTCCCTCCTACCTAGACCTACATTCTTCCGTGAAGTCAGTTTTGACAGCAATTTGTTCTCTGTGAGGACGAATGAAATTTACTTGGTAAAAATGGCAAGTATCTCCACCTAAGCATTTCTGTCAAAGATGTCGGCCAATATATATGAAACGAAATGATTAACGTTTGCAAAGGCTCCCAAGAACCTACCACCCGCAGCCAAGCAAGCAAAGATCCTGGAGTGGTTTCGAACCTCGATGGGAGTTTATTCTTTCAAAGAACTGGAGAAACTACTCCCATCCGTCGGATCGATCAACGGCATGCTTGTGAAGGAGTACATCCAAGCCCTCACAGATGAAAATCTGATCCGTGTCGAGAAGATTGGGAGCGGCAATTGGTATTGGTCATTTACCTCCGATGCCAAGAAGAGCAAAGAAAACATCATCAACAAATTGAAGGAGGAGGAAAATAAGCTGCGGACATCTATGGCGGATGCTGAACAACAGATTGAGAAAGAAATGACCAAACGTCAAGAGGATGATGAAATGCTCCTGGACGGTGGATCAGACAGGTACGCTTTGATGGAGGCTTACGCGGCTCTTGTGAAGGATAATGAGACTCTCGATAAGCAATTGGCACTCTACAGTGGCAATGATCCTGCAGAGGTCTTACGAAAAGTAGAAGAAACCCACAAAGTCAAGGAGGGAACTTTAAGATGGACCGATAACCTTGAATCGCTGGAGTCATTCCTTGTCAGCTTGACGGGAGACCGGGCTCAAGTTGGAGAAATCATGCATCGAGCATGTGGTGATGACTATGTTGTTGGGGAAGGGTTGAGGGAACTGGTGGTTCCAAATTAGTGGATCATTCTTGGCTTGCTTGCATGAGGAACCTCGAATCATCGAATGTGATGCGACGAACAGAGATGGTGTTACTGTCTTGCTTACTGGCTTGTGATTATCGTTACTCGGTTTGATCGGTCTGGCCGGTATAGCTTCATGTTTCGTTATCGTCAGCTTCTTACGAAATGTGATATCGAGGACAATTTGGTCAGATATCCGTATGCTATGCATCAAAATAAACGGCGACTAGTCCTCAATCTGTTACTACTTGAGAAACGTTTGTTTGCTTGTTTGTTTTCCCCCAAAACTCGACATGGTGATGATACGTTAATGAAACATTTTCCATGTTACATACTGACAAGTACGCAAATCCCAGCATCCCACATGCCCACTTGAAAGAAATCCTATTCAGATGCAAGTGCAAAATGCAACCTGGGAAAGGGTCTAGAACAAGCTTTTTTCTAATCTCAGGCTAATCGTGATTTCGATGAACCGCCCGAGCCAGCCGGGCAACAATCACCATTATAAATGGAACTTGGGGAATTGTACTCGTACCCCGCACCGAAGATTACCATTCAGGCAGTCTTAGATAGACCGATGATATGTTACCGTACGGAGGTCGCGGTCACTATGGTCGAGATTATAGGCTATATACGCTGAAAAGCCCTATAAACAGTATGATTTGCAACTACCCTGTAGATTAATGCTTAAATAAGCTATCAAAGCCTGAAGCTTATGCTTAATTAGGACTAGAATTCGGCTCGTTAAGCCTATATAGGTCCTTGCACAGGCCTTATAAAGCCCAATTCAGCATATATACCCTGTAGACCAATGATACCCTATAGATAATGCTTAAATAAGCTATCAAAGCCTAAAACTTATGCCTAATTAGGATTAATCTACAGGGTTGTTGAAAATCATATCGCTTATAGGGCCTTTCAGCGTATATACCCTGAAAGAAGCCTATAATCTCGACCATCCTGACCGCGACCTCCGTACCATTGTTCATATCTTCTTTCGCTTCCCAGGTGTCCTATCACCTTCTTCAACCTTCCTACAAATCGCTCGAAATGGCTGCGTGCATATAGTTATGACGCGAGTCAGTGATAAACGCTTCTAAGTATGATCGCAAGATCGCAATGAGTCTCCATATGATTTGAAACATCTAGGTACTGGAAGAATTCGATACCGAAGAAGAAAGATAATACTTCACGATGGGAGGTTACTGGAAGAATTCGATCCCGATAATGAAGGATAATACTTCACGATGGAAGGGGATTGAAAATTAAGACCTGAATTCAAGACCAAGAATGAGGTGATGATTCAACAAACGATCGGTACTGTCATTATTACCTGACAAGATCACAAGGTGCAGGAGTACTGAGCGATACGATGAACGAGCAGGTTTATGGCAAGGCGACATGGATGATGTATGGCTGGCTCGTACTGCAGTTGATCACTGCCACGCCTAGAACTATCCAGCCCTACTGTACCTTCATGATTCCTCGAAGGCTACTCGTACCGAAAGTTACCAAAAAGTTACATACATTATACTACCTGACAGTACCATACACATACACATACCATACACATACCAAATATGAAAATGAGAAATATCGATTGGTTAATAGGGGGGGAGGGGGAGGGGGTTCTATATACATAATAATCTTTATCATACCCGTGCTCAAGGTTCCCGGTAATCTATTAATACGTACCTTTCCTTTCCTCTCTATTTACTTTTCTTTGCCGGTATATATATCTCGTACTTTTCTACCCAAGTCCCTACTAATTTTCTTACATACTAGGATATCATATCTTCATCAGACAAATCTGACCTTCTCTTCCTCTCACTCAGCCTTAAGAGAAGAGCGTCAAGTTATTGCTTTTTTCCCCCTCAAACAAATACACGCCCACACCTATATACGTATACACGCCAACCAACCCCCTCCCCCCTTTTCTAGCACAAATCTGTTAACCGTGAGTCGTGCGTGGATCCTGGGCGAATTCAAGCTTTCTGCAACGCGTAAGGGCCTTGAACTTGTTGGACGAACCTTGGAACCCCTTGAAGTTTGTCTGGCTGCTGTAAATTATTTACCTGAGCCAGCCTAACTCGAGTCTCTCTGGAGTCTGTACAACGATTTGTACCTAATTTTATCTCGCAATTTAAATTAAACCCCTACTTATTAAACCGACCAAGAAAAAGAAGTTCGAAACCTTCCATTATTTCCAAAGCAAAGAAAGATCCTCTTGTTATTCCTTACCCCCACCTTTCTTTCATATAAGAAAGGTCATAGTAAGATCACAATAATAGGTACTCTCGGACTCGGCTTTGATGGAATTGGGATTGGTAAAACATAGTTCTAGTTCGATTCGAAGAACTAGGTACATTTGATCAACAAGACCCAAAAAAATTGAACTTTGAAGGAGAAAAGGAAGAAGAACAAGAAGAGGGTTGCAAATGCTTAATCCTGGTTTAGAGTCTCAAACTACCAGTAGTCTTCCCTAATCATCAACCAAGTTACCAGCTACGAACAAGTTACAACTCCCCCNCCCCTCTCAAAATCCATTATTTATTATTATTATTATTATTATTACCCTTATTGTTATTATTATTGCTATTACGACTTTATTACAATCATTTACACTCAATTATTTGCCATGAATCTTGATTTACTTTGTACTATAACAACTTATTAGCATTGACATCTGTCGTTGCTTCCCCCGCAGTCACCCGGAATCTGCACATCTGCCAATACTCTACGTGCGACTTTCCGTCAATTCCTTCCCAGTACTTGGCAGACTCGATTGAAGACTTGGCATCGCGAACATATCATATATTATACTAGCATGTGCGCGAATGCCACTTCAACGACTCAGTCGTCGCCGACCGCATCGACAAGTCGCTCTTTGTTTTCTAGACTCACAGCCCCATTGAAGTCTCGCACGCGCAACCTGGCAGACTTCCATATTGAACCACTCGAACCTCACCGTCGATATGCGCCAGGAGATGTAGTCCGAGGATCCGTTGTATTGACTGTCGTCAAACCGGTACGAATTACCCACCTCACTGTCTGCCTGCATGGCTTCGTACACGTCTACAAGAATGCAAATGGTGCGAACGAGCCGCTGCCAGATACGACGGCATTTGCCTCCGGCAATCCTATGAAATCGCAATACTTTGGAAACGGTTACTGTTCACTCTTTCAGGATGAAGTTACATTGTGCGGTGAAGGTAGACTTGATGCTGGGGTATATAGATTTAATTTCGAGCTGGAATTTCCCAGCAAGGGCATACCCACAAGTGTCGACGTAGGCAACCTTTGAATGAATCCCAATGCGACTAGTACTAATGGATTCGGACAGTTCGAGAGGGGAACGATATCATACCAGATCTCTTCGACAATCACAAGACCAACGACAATAGCCGCGACTTCGATGTGTGAGAGAAAGGTCGAGCTGGTGGAAAGGGTAGATGTCGGTCCCTTAGGTCCACCTCGACCCCGAACAATATCTCTGGAACCAATATCGAAACGAGCAAAGAGGAAGAAATCTATTAAGCCAAAAGAGCCTCCTTCATCCCGCGAGCATGCAGACACGCGATCGATTAGCGATACGACCGAAACTAGATCGCCGCGGCCGGACGAATCTGCGAGTCAAGTGGACGTACTTGATAATCAAATACAACCCCGAAGCCCAGCACAAAGCGATATTCAAAGTACCTTCAGTACGGATAGTACAATTAGCAGCAGTACTGGCCTCAGCTTTCGGTTGGGTCCTGTTCCATCATCAGCACGGTCTACTCGAGATAGTCAAGGGAACAGCAGCAATTCCTTGGAAGACAAAACTATCACAGCCACAATAGAATTGCTCAAATCCGGATGTTTACCAGGAGACTATCTTCCTCTCAAAATAAGCATTCAGCACACTAAAGCCATCAAAAGTATGCATGGAATTATTATTACGTTATATAGACAAGGCCGAATAGATTCTGCACCTCCTCTATCACTGTTTAAGGATATCAAAGGGAAAGAAGCCGAAGGACTGAAGCATGAGGAATACTATCCCAAATCTAAGACCGGCTTGGGTGGCCTGTCCCTTAGTTCTGCTGGATCGACTAGTGTATTTCGGAAAGACCTTTCACAGACATTTGCACCACTCATTGTTGACCCTACAACACTGAGTACGTATGTTACAGCATCCGTCAGAGTTCCTGAGGATTGCTTCCCGACTATAAGTGGTGTGCCCGGCCAGATGGTAAATTTCAAATATCAAGTTGAAGTTGTAGTAGATCTTGGAGGGAAATTGGCCGGCCAACAACGACATGTACCGCGCATTGGAACCGTCAGCCTACCAGCTGCTTATGGAAGCACTGGCAACAGATCAGAAGGTAATGCCAGCATGTTAGCTGCCTTCGGAGGTAGTATTGTCGACACCGATCACATTAGGCGAGAGAAAAGCGTGGTTGCTTGTGTCTTTGAAGTCGTCGTTGGGACCACGGATAGTGCTCGGAACGCTCGAAATAAAGCAAGGCATACGGCCAGCCAACCGGCTGAATCTTCGAACTCGAGGCCAGTCACACCATCTCTGGCTCATGAATCCACACACGAGGAGCCATTTGATCACGAGTATATACAACAGAAACATGTGGAATATCCTAATCATCCTTATCAGTATTATGACCCGAATTACGAAGAGCCATATCCATATGAATACAACCAAAATCATGAACAGCATACCGATCAACATGCATATCCACCGCCATCACATACCCAAATATACGTCCCACCACCCGAAATGGAGGCACAAGCTGGTCTCAGTGAAAAAGAAAGAATTATGTTAGCAGAACAGAGACTTCTTCCTAGTCGCCCACCAGATTTTCAAGCATCATCGTCATCATCGGCGGCAAGGGGTAACACTGGACCGTCTGCACCCCCTAGTCCAGCCGATGAAGATCTCTACACCGCTGATGGTTTACCACCGAGCAGTTCCAGACCCCTTGCGTCTCATCCAATTGACTCATCAGATTCGCATTTGGCTGAACCCCCATCTGACGGCCCCTCGGCCCCCAGCCTGTCAGATCTTATCCCGCACGCCTCCTTGAACCCTACCGAAGATAAGCAAGAACTCGAACGTCAAAGACTCCTAGCCGAAGCAAGCGCACCGTCGGAATTTCCCGACGTGGAAGAAGAGGGGGAAAATAGTCAACAGGGAACTGCTGCTTCGGCACCACATGATCATGAACCCTCGGCGCCGATCTTTCACGAAGAAGATGAATATGGAAGAGGGTATGCACATCAGGACGTTGAGGGCTCGAGGGCAGATCATGAGAGTCTACCGCCGAGATATGAGAGGTAATGGCGGGTGTGGAAAAAGAATTAGTTATAATCAATATCCTTGGGCAGTGAAGGAAGAAATGAAGCGGAGAGTAGAGGCGAGGCGAGGACACATTATTAGCTATGCTCTGCTTTACAAAGACCGTATCAGCGGAGTTGGAAGGTGAGCGAACGATTTAAATGAATTTATAATACACAAAGTTAACACTCTACCTAACCACTGTACCTTTGTCATCTGCCTATCAGTCAAAAACCTGCAAACCCGCCGCTATTGTTACATGTGATGCTGAGACATTGAACTACAACGAACTGGTCATATAAGACAATACCTAACTACAATATAAAGGTTTTGCTTTTTTTTTTACAACCTATACTTGATATCCAATCAGATCAGACCAGACCAGATCAGATCAGACCGTATCCCATCCCATCCCATCCCATCCCATCCCCAAGCAAATTCCTCTCCAAACAAAACCAAACGAAATGTCCAAAAACTCCTTTTCATAGTATGGTAAGAGATGAGGTGAGATTTTATAAACAGGAGTGACGTCGAATCTACGAGTATACGAGTATGCATACTTGTTATCCTACATACTTGTTATCCTTGATTATTATCCAACACCTGTTTGGAGTTAGAGAAAGGGTTATATGGAAGTCTGGGTAACTAGAATCTCTCAATGCAGGTGGATGGATGGATTTGGCTGCTTCTGACTTGACTTGACGTGGGTCCTTACTAGAGTGGAAATATGCATCAAGCTTTAAGTTACTGCGAGGATCTTCAATTGGAAATATCAATGATCATTGATCATTTTGTTTATAATCATCATGTTCTGCTTCTCGCCAGGAGCATTCCCAAGCAAAATGATAGTTATTCATGATTTTCAATTTTTAGCCCCTATTCTAGCTTCTCTAGTTCTAACTCTAGTTTACTTGTAGCTCGAAGCGCAGAAAGCAAAAGCAAGAAATCTTGATCCTCGACTACCGCATCTAGACGTGTATCACAGGAGCGAACGCGCGAATCTTTTTGAAAGGTGGAAGTTATGTTGCGCCTCCTAACACCCCAACCCCCGAAAATCAATAGACAATGCAAAAGTAGATAAATCACCACAAGCCCTTGTTACTTTTTGGCCGGCCCTCTCCACAATCGTATGAGTTTACGAGCACTTCGTCTAACTCAATTTATGCCTTCATCTTCATTGGTGCTGTGCCTAGTCCGTTGCGGTTGCGGAAGAAGAAGACGTTCTTGCCCTCACCTTCAGCACCCTCAGATGGCTCAACCCACTGGCACCAACGAGCGCTTGTCCACAAGCTCTTCAAGAATCCTAGAGATCCTCCTCGAACATCAGCTCTGTAGTGACGGCCCATGATAGGCTTGATGGCCTCGGTAGCCTCATCAGCGTGGTAGAATGGAATGGTGCTGACGTAGTGGTGAAGAACGTGGGTCTCGATGATACCGTGGAGAAGAGTGCGGCCAATAAATCCGAATTCACGGTCGATGGTTGCTGCGGCTCCACGAACGTAGTTCCAGCTCTCACCGGAGTAATGAGGAAGGGTTGGGTCGGTGTGTTGGAGGAAGGTGATAGCAACGAGCCAGTGGTTGACCCATAGGTAAGGAACGAAGTACCAAATAGCCATATTGTAGAAACCGAAGGTCTTGCTGAGCATGATAAGAACGGTGGCGGTGATGGCGATACCAAGATCACTCAATAAGATCAACTTGGCATCCTTGGCTTCATAGAGAGGACTGGATGGGTTGAAGTGACTGACAGTCCAGAAGCTGTTGACTTTGCCTTTTCCACGGCCTTCTGGTTGACGCTCGTGGTTGTTGTGACCGGTGACATTCATGAACAAGTACAAAGGCCAACCGAAAAGTTGTTGCCCAACAGAGTGAATAAGAGTTGCAATTGGGGTTTCCTCGGTGAGCTCGTGGATCTCATGTACGAATTTTCCGAGACGGTTAGCATAATCTTGGCGAGTCTTAGGAACGAAGACCATATCACGCTCCATGTTTCCGGTTGCTTTGTGGTGCTTTCCGTGGGAGATCTTCCATGAAAAGTATGGGACGAGGAGAGCAGAGTGGCAGATCCACCCGGTTGTGTCGTTCAAGACCTTTGAAGTAGAGAAAGATTGGTGACCACACTCGTGAGCAAGGACCCAGAGACCAGTACCGAACAAACCCTGGATAACAGTGTAGAGAGCCCACAACACAGCGCGAGCTGGAGTGGACGGAACATTTTCTGGGGTCAGGTATTTGTTGAAGAGGAAAAATGTAGTGGCCAAGCTGGCAATATCGCGAGCAACATAGGCCAAGCCTCGTACTCCAGAGCGCTCGTAGCAATGCTTAGGGATTGCGTTTCGAATGTCATTAACGGTATAATCTGGAAGCTCGAATTCGTTTCCGTAGGTATCGATAAGCTTGCCATATCCAGTTGTCTTGGTCTTCTTAACATCATCGCCTAAAGATGACATAGACGACAAGGAAGTGGATGAAGGGGACTGTCTGGGGGTATCATTGGGCGATCCAGCAGCTGTGGAGGGGGAGGACTCGGCAGTGTTAGAGGTTACCGTCCTCTGGTTGACGGTACGTTTTGGTAGGGCAGTTGTAGAAGCCATTGTGTTGTAGTAGTAATTTTTGTAGGCTCGAGTTGAAGAGGAAAAGAATGACTGTTCGAAGGAAATAATCACTTCAAAATTTAAGTCAAGAGTGAGTGACAAAAATTATCGATCGATATGAAGTGAATGGACCAAATTTGTTGAGGTTTTGGTTTTGGCGGGATATTATTAAAGAAAGCTCAACGATAAACACTATCAGGCAGGACTTGTTAGCTTCCGGAAGCTTCTAATTGGTTAGAATAATGCAAAAACATATACTTACAAGCTTCTATACACAACTCTTCAAGCTGGAGAGGCGTATTAAGTTTAGAAAGAGGTTGAAGGGGGAAAATGAGGGGGGGATGAACTGGACTTTTAAAGGAAGGGAGGGAGGGAGAAAGATTTAATAATAGAAGGAATAATGGAGGAAGAATTTAAGGATTTAAGGAGGGATGAATTGGTGGACCCTTTTTTTTTTTTGTTGTTGTTGGATGGATGAATGTTTAGATTATTAGAAAGTCGATTTGCCTTAAAAGAAAATCAAATGCAAGATTCGATTCTTAGATTCCCCGTAGCGCCTCTTTACTGCATAGGTATTGACAAGGTATTATAGTACTGTAATACTAGTAAGTACGAGTATATGGATAGCCGTCCACGGGTGTCAGAGAGATAGGATGGGAAAGAGCCAAGCAGGAACCAGCACAATTCCAAATGCATAGGAATATATTCCTCTACTTCTTTAAGTACTAGGTATTGACAGATGACTTCGATTTATAGATAATATATACATAAGTTCTCAACTAGGTGATAATGAATACTAGGTATGCAGTTCTTGTATCTAACATCTACTATTGTACATGATTGTACTTCCAGTCCAAAGCACACAACTGTTCTAACCTCCAGCTTCGTTGTCAAGGAAGATAGATGGTGTGTGTTCAAAAAATATCCACAATGCTCTGATGTCCATTTTTATCTTTGCTTCAATTGCCACCCACCATCCATCACAACTAGCTTTACAACTCGTTAAAAAAATCACAAAAGGGATGAAGATCTTCTCATGATTTTTGATCTTATGGTGGGTTTGACATTCCCATGGCTGTTTTGTTGTTGAATTTTGGTGGAGATTAATAGATTCCGAGTTTTGATTTGATAAGTCTACTAAGTAGTTACGAAGTACACTCAAGAAGACTAAGTAGTTACACTCAAGAAGATCCCGAGTTACAATATCACAATCTGTTTGTCTGGTGATATTTCTTACCACCATCTACAACCAGTGTCAACCACCCTCTTCCTCCTTCCCGCCCCTCATCTTATCCCTCCATTCTCTGATAAACGGGCATTCTGATTGACTTGAAGCTTACGCCACCATCTCTCGTTCCACCATCTTTTTCATTTCGTCCGTGGAGAAACCTTGGCAGTGCTCTAGAACTGGATCATCGCTGGGGGACTCGGGACTCGGGAGGGGAGTTCATTCTGTGGGTACACGAACACGATGGTATTTTTCCTTCTCACCGCTAAAATACTTTCGGAGGATACACGATGAATAGCTCATTAATGGCTCAGTGGCTCAGTGGTTCAGTGGTTCAACGTGCAAAGGTTTTGATGGTGTACACTGTACAGCATTCAGCTTGTGTGAGAGAAGCCCAAATATAAGCCGCTGCAATATCTGGTTTCATAGGCTCAATTTATCTACAGTATCACCAATTCAGCTTGTTTCTAACATGCCTCAAGATTACCTAGTACTTCCAAGAATATCAGATTCACACAAAAACTTCAAGAACTGACCCTGATCAGCTTCACTTCACTTCACTTCACTTCACTTCACTTCACTTGGGCATCAATGTTCTCAACTTCTTCTGGAAGGAAACATCCATACCTACCTATTACCAACTCTGATCCGATCCAAACCGTGACAGCACTGACAGGTTTGTGAAAAGTTATTTGATGTTCGAATTGACCAATCAAAATGTCATCATGATACAATTTATCCTTGCGTACTTCGTATCATGCATGGCATTGCAGAAAAAGGGTCTGCACTAGGTATACTAAACTCAATCAATTTATCCGAAAGTCTTAGCTTTCCCCAACAATTCTGAATACTGTTAAATCGTTTTTTTTGTTGGGGAATAAAAACTAAAAGATCGCTACAAGGGTTTTTATGCTACATACCACCAATCCCGAATTTAACTAAACTAAACTTCTTCTTGCCTGCTTCTTACCTTCTTCTTACCTTCTTCTTTCTAGCTACATCGCCATCGATTTATCCAAACCTCGGCAACTACTTGTGTTACTCAACTTACTCTCGAAACTTAGTAGGAACATGTGCAAAGATATACAATTTTCCCGTGTCTGATTTTTGTAGATCAAGGAAGGGATCGATTTGAAATCTCTCAAAGAGGGATCCATACGTCTCGGTGGTTGTTGGACAACCCCTGAAATCAAATTCGGTTATCAACTCGGAATATCCCCCCCACCCATCGCGAATTGTTTTTGCCACTCATCACTGCTCTGAGGCTCGCTATGTGAATTTCACATGTCAAAGAATGTTTGAATTTTTGAATGAAATGAAAGGGACAACGTTATTTCAAGATAACTTTGGTCGAAGATTCACTAACGCTGCTGTCACGGAGTCAATTGGGCCTACCCTTAACTTACCTAGAGCTTACTTCAACATTACATAACATGGCTATTCATCATGGCAAGCAGCCAAGGACACTGATGCAGCAAGTATCAGTAAATGTTCAAGATAGGCTATAGTCACTCGACAAAGATGATACGGCTGCTTGGAAAATGCTTCGAACATTTTGGTTGTGTCAAGTTTCCATGCCGCTGTAAGGATGCACCCAATGCGTAGCCTCCCAAATCCCCGGGTCACATAATTTTGACATGTGAAGTGACTGACATGCAACTTTTGAAACTCTACCTAGGTGTGTCGAAGGCATCGTTCAATCTGCAAAAGAGATGGTATATATTGCACCATCCTACAATGTTTTGAAACGCCCTTTTCCATGCAGTCATTCCCAATGTGGTGTTTGTACAACGAGTAGTCTTGCTACAAGGCTGATATTGTGCCAAATAATATTCATAATCACATCTATTTTGGCCACTTCTTCCATCCACGACCATGACCTCTCTGCAATACAAATTAGTAGCCGAATATAAATGTGGGCTGGTATGGGAAAACAAACCTCTTTCCATGTCTGTATCATCTGTGGCATCTCTAACATAGCCTTTCTTCTCTTTTCCAATCTGTTTCAAACCATATATCAGTACATGTACCAAATTGAGCATGCTCAGATTCATGGACTCAAGACATCCACCAAGTGTAGTGATCCAAACATACCTCGACTTCAATGTTCTCTCGGATTCCTTTCCCTTGACTCTCTGTCCAACACCGGTACCCTTCACCCTTAGTCCATTCTCCATCCTCTTGCGTAATTTCTCTTCCATACTCTTCACAGAATGTGGTAAGAGTTCCTCCACCCCATGTTGTCTTGCAAGCTTGCACAAATCTGCCTGCCGTCTCAAAGAAAATATCGGATCCTGCCATTTCCCAGTAATTGGATGCTTATGGGGTTTGAATGGCGATGTCGCTTCTGTCACAGCTGGGTGTGTAGCTGCTTCTAGAGATTCCTCCGATTTCAATGTAGCATTCTGAATAGCTTCTGATGCCGCCGCATCTGAAGTAGCATTGACAGCATTGACCTGCGGGAGGATGGCTTGAGGTGGGTAACGGGCGAAGAACCTTTGCAGCTGCGGCGGCAGCGATTGCGCGAGCTTCACATATTGGTTGGGCTTCAGCATCTTGATTGTCGCTGAAGGCTGAGATTTTGAGATAGTGTTGATGTCGAGATAAAATTCGTGATTGGTGATTATGTAAGCCGAAGGCTTTGGTTGCCTCGACTCTTCAGCCTTGTCTCTTCCAAAAACACTTCAGACCAAAAGGTATTCTGCATTGCGACAACTCTTTTACAGGTTTTAATGTTAAAAAATCTGCAAACCTATAGATGCTATTTGATCCTTAGATACCCGTTCTAGCTTTATATTCAATCATGGCTTCAAATGGATATTCATATGGCGCTGATACAATACCACCACCCCCGAGAGATAATGATGGAAGACCACCATCTCCTCCACCTCCACCTCCAGATTCACTCATTCCTCCACCACCTCCAAGCTCATCAGCTCCCCCTCCTCCCCCTTCCAGTGATGTTCCGCCACCGCCCCCGTCTGAATTACAACCTCCTCCCCCAGAACCTAAAAAGAAGAAGGGTTGGGGAGCTCCAAAACCCAGTCCACTGAGTATCGAGGACATTCTGAAGAAAAAGAAAGAGGCGGATGAGGCTGCAGCTAAAGTATGTATTCATCCCTTTTTATGCGAAACTGGCAGTCATGTTCACAATGCTTGTCTAGTAATTTCTCGTATCAATACTGATTGTTGAAATTACAGCCTAAATTTCTATCGAAAGCTGCCCGGGAGAAATTGGCTCTTGAGAAAAGAGCCAAAGAGGTTGAAGAACAGAAGCGCAAGCGTGAGGCAGAACATGGTGATCGGCTACCTGTAGGAAATGGGAATGGAAATGGATATGGGTCTGCGACGAATGGTCGAGATGGTTATGAACGATCGCATCAGCAGGATCATGGGCGTCGAGATTCCTCCTTTGTGCCAACTGGGCCTCGAGCTATGCGGAATGGTCAGCAAAATCGATCGAATAATGATAAATCGAACGACATAGAGCCACCAGCCAAACCAGCTGCTGCAGTTACGGGTAAAGCTTCAGTGGCTGGGGAGAAACGGCCTGCGAACGCGGAAGATCTGCAAGCTGCTCTGATAAGGACGCGCTACATGGGTGCCGAAACAAACCAGTCGACCTTTTCTGCGAAGAAGAAACGTAGACGGACAACTGAGAAGAAATTTAATTTTGAGTGGAATGCCGAGGAGGATACGAGTCCGGATTACAATCCTATCTACCAAAACAGGGCAGAAGCAGGTCTATATGGCCGAGGTAGATTGGCTGGTTTTGCAGAAGATGAGGGAGCAACTCTGAAGTATGCCAAAGCTCTTGAAGAACGAGATTCGGAGGCTGGAGGTGCGCGTGCACGAGAAATTGTAGAAATGGAGAGGCGGAGGAAAGAAGATGCCGGCAGGAACTCACTTGACAAGCATTGGAGTGAGAAGAAACTGGAACATATGCGAGAACGAGACTGGCGTATCTTTAAGGAAGATTTCAATATCAGTACAAAAGGAGGGGCAATTCCGAATCCTATGCGAAATTGGTCAGAGTCCAAGTTACCAAAACGTCTTCTGGATGTTATCAATCAAGTTGGTTATGACGAGCCGTCAGCAGTGCAGAGAGCTGCTATTCCTATCGCATTACAGGCGAGAGATTTGATTGGTGTTGCCGTTACTGGTTCGGGTAAAACTGCAGCTTTCCTACTGCCATTACTGGTTTACATTTCCGAATTACCTCCACTGAACGAATACACGAAGAATGATGGACCGTACGCTATTATCCTCGCACCTACCCGTGAATTGGCACAACAAATTGAAGTTGAAGCCAAGAAGTTTGCGACGCCACTTGGGTTCACTTGTGTTAGTATCGTCGGTGGTCACTCTTTGGAAGAGCAATCTTACAATCTTCGCAACGGTGCTGAAATCATTATCGCCACACCCGGTCGTTTAGTTGATTGTATTGAGCGACGAGTTCTCGTCTTAGGGCAATGCTGTTACATTATTATGGACGAAGCAGATCGTATGATCGATCTCGGTTTCGAAGAATCCGTCAATAAAATATTAGACGCCCTTCCAGTCAGTAACGAAAAGCCAGATACAGATGACGCAGAAGATGCCCAAGCAATGAGTAGACATCTAGGAGGTAAAGACCGATATCGTCAAACTATGATGTACACAGCCACCATGCCTCCGGCTGTCGAAAAGATCGCCAAAAAGTATCTTCGTCGCCCCGCCATTGTCACTATCGGCAACATCGGCGAAGCAGTCGAGACCGTCGAACAACGTGTCGAATTTGTCGCCGGTGAAGATAAACGCAAGAAACGTCTCAATGAAATTCTCGCTTCGGGTGAATTTCAACCTCCTATCATCGTCTTCGTCAATATCAAACGTAACTGCGATGCCGTGGCTCGCGATATCAAACACATGGGCTTCACATCCGTCACACTTCACGGCTCCAAAACCCAAGAACAGCGTGAAGCGGCTCTGGCATCCGTGCGTTCGGGTTCTACCAACGTGCTCGTCGCCACGGATCTGGCGGGTCGTGGTATTGATGTGCCGGATGTGTCGTTGGTGGTGAACTTCAACATGGCGACCAATATTGAGAGCTATACGCATCGTATTGGTCGAACAGGTAGAGCGGGGAAGAGCGGTGTGGCGATTACGTTTCTTGGAAACGAGGATAGTGATACGATGTATGATTTGAAACAGATGTTGACGAAGAGTAGTATTAGTAGGGTGCCGGAGGAGCTGAGGAAACATGAGGCGGCTCAGCAGAAGAGTCAGAGAGGGCAGGGTATGAAGAAGATTGAGGACTCGGGTGGGTTTGGAGGGAAGGGGGGTAGTGGGGGTTGGTAGTTTGTAGTTTGTAGGAGGTTGATTTGCATAATGGAATCTCGGTGATATCTTGATATCAATATTCAGTTTGCATCGTATTGGCTCTCTAAAGAAGCTAGGTGATCCCCAGTTATACCATTGCCATTAGATTAAACAAATTGAAGACTATTCAGCATGGGAAATGCATTCTACATTGAAATCCTACATTACGTTCCGCACCTCCTCCTTCTTTATGCATTGAACAAACGTTCGCACACACCCAAAATCCGATCCCGATGTTAAAGCCACTCCAAACGTCTACCTATCTTCCTCCTCAGCAAGAATACGTGCTTGTTCGCTTGCTACCAGAAACTCCCTATCACACGAGAGCTTCGCATCACATTCACACATAGGTACCTAGTACCTACTATCTTATCTGATATTGGGGAACCTTTCGAGATATAACTATATATTCAATTGTATGTTTCGTTTCTTCTGAGCCCGTATGGTACAGATGATATGTAGGTCATGGTTCATACACAGATGGAACGTTAAATTTCATCTCTATGAAAAGGCAACTAAGTTTCAAATATATGGGTTGCACGCCTGCAGTCTTTGGGGGATTCGAGATTGCATCAATTCGATGTCCTTGATGATCTATCTGGCTTGAGGACTGCGGTGTGCCCAGGTGGTATTATACTGCTCTCTTGGGTTTTTCCGTGGGGTTTACGGATATATGGTGGATCAATTGTGTGAGAGGTTGAGAGTTGGGAGTTGAGAGTTGGGAGTTGAGAGTTGGGAGTTGAGAGTTGGGAGTTGAGATTTGGGATTTGGATGCGAGATGGGGATTTGGGAATGGTGGAAATGGTGATGGGATTGGGCCATTATTATCTCGTCCCTTTGGCTCTGGCGTCCCTTTGGCTCTGGCGTCCCTTTGGCTCTGGCGTCCCTTTGGCTCTGGTCTATGCCGTCTCATCTTACCGTAACTTATCTTGATGGGAGGGAGGGATTTGTTCTCGATTTTAGTTGGATTGGGTTGGGATAGTTTGTTCACGAATCAGAGGGAAGTTTTTTGTATCGATTTATGTGCCTATGATATATGCTTGTTACATATCTTGTGTATTGAATATTGGAGTTGCGAAGGTAGTTTGGGAATGGGTTCGTCTGCAAAATTTGTACCACATGTCAGTTCTCTTATACATTCTTTCAAAGGCTTCTTGCATATGGACAGACTCGCAAGGATACATGTTATAGCAAAGCCAACATAGCAATGAGAATTGTACACGATGCGTGTTGTTTGAGGGGTGGGGGAAGGTACATGGCAAATGATTCCAAAGCGCTGTATATGCCCGAAGATGGAAAAGGTATCTAATGGTATGGCTTGTGTGAGAAGCGTATATGGATGCCGGACACAAAGGGGGTTTCTCTATAGGAGGAAATTTCTACGTGAGGCTTTGTTTTGCTCTCGATATGTGTGGAGTCACTGTGCGCTGAGATAGCACTCCTTCCATGTGTGAAGATGAGCCGAAGACATTACTTGGTATGGTAAAGTCTAGAGGGCTATATCGTGCTTCAAAGCGTGACTTTAGACTTCACAACGAGAATTCTATCCCAAGTGAATTGGGCGCATAGTGATCAATATTTTTCCTATCTTGTTCAGAACTATCGATTCGACTTTAGCATCTTCAAGGCCCAAGCGAGTCTGCTTGTTCTTGGGCCGTGAAGTATTTCTCACGATAATCCATGTACCTTCACTTGAGATGGGTAACAAACAGCTTAGGGTGGTGCGTGACAAGTGAATGTTGGTTTGATGTGAAAGTAAGTCGAACGTTGAAATAGGTGTAGTAGGATAAAATAAATATTTCTGTATTGGTCACGATGTTGAGAAAGGTCACGGCTCTGCAATGAGAATCAAATCGACTACCGGTATGATCAAACATGCTCGAAGCTTGCCGAAAAACCGAACAGTAAAATCCTATGCAACTATCACAGAGTGCGCAACTGCTAGAAACAAAAGGCACACTTTATCGTTCCGGTATCCTATAAAGTTACATCATGATTGTGACGGAGTATTTGCAAAAGGGACGGGACGCTCCTTCCTGGGAAGAGTAGCGCGATCTTCACACGAGTCCTCATCTCCATTCGACGAAAAGGGAAGCAAATGATATCATCTTTCCTAAACCAGAATCGAGTTGGATTGCTAAACGAATATTGTACCCCGATACATCCATACGATTTTAAACTAATCACACGCCTCATACGCAAAATGGGGTCTCGTCTTTCGTTCTAACTTCACACCCAGCAGGAAACTAATCTTACTCTATCTTCATCCTAATGTCCTTATTCACATGAATATCTTTTTTTTTCTGGACTTTCTATTATTGACTCTCATTCCTAACAAATCTCTGTGAATAGAAAAGAAAAAGAAATATTAACGATGAACAATTATCCATTGATCAATTAGTCTCTCGGTATTCGAGATCAAGAATTGAAATTTTGCTTGTATCCTAGGAAATGGCCAGCCATTAACTCACATGTCAAGGCATTTTTACCGATGATCTCTCATCTCATCTTCACCAAGAAAGACATTAATCCGGTAAAACATCAATCCATTGCCATCACCAATAACTTGCGGTGAGCATAGAATGAAAGCTTTTGACGAATGGAAGAAATGAATCCACTCAAGACACTCTCACTCTCCCGAAACATCTCAACTTTATCCAAAAAGTCTTCTCCGTATCAAGTTGCAGTCCTTCAGCTGTCCAGACGATCAGATTGATACCCCAGCTTCACTGTGCAGAATGCACCAATATCACACCTAATACTACTTTCCTCATGTTTTCACATTATCCTCCAACTGCAATACCACCCAGCCTCCTTCACCTGCACACATCTGCACAATTTTTCATAGACCCCAACCTCCTTGTAACCCCTCACATAATGAATCAATCAGCGATCGATCAATAAATTCAAACATAGGAATGTCACTCTGCAATGCATACTGTAAGGGCCAAGGCACACGTTTGTTTCTATGGGAGGTGTTATTTCTGCAAATCCTCCCACCAGTCCAGTTCCTTTTCTTTCCTTTGCCTCTTTTAGACACATGCGAAACTACCAATTGCAGGTGAGTGTGGCGTTTGAATCGCGACATACATGATTATCAAAAGCTCAAAGCGCGGGATGGTACGGCAGTTTCCTTTCTGAGGGATTTTACCCAAAAAATAATTAAAAAAAAAAGGTATTAATTTTATTGGAAGATAACTTGTTTGCATGTATGTGCATTTGCGTTGCATAGCTCGTGCGTGAAAAACTATACTTGTACGTACGAATAATAGTACCTACGCCAACGACGTAAGGTACCAAAATCCGAATCAATTTTCTGCTGTTTCTTGGAGTTTCAGCCTCCAAGATCACCGCGTCTACCAAAAAAGGAAATATTCTAGAAATATCAGCAATCCCACCCTCTTGAAATCGTCTTCATGATGAGATATCATCCTTATTGGGAATTCCAAATCTATGTTCCAACCGTCTGACCCCCGTTGTTGAAACAATGGACCGATTTAAGGGAGCTTTGGCAGGAACAGGCAACCTTTACATGACACCTCTATGTGGGGTGGAAGAAAAAAAACTTCAGAGGCACAGGCTGATGTGATGTTGTGGCGTCGTCTTACGACGTCTTGATTAGAGATATGGCAGCAGTAAGTTTAAGCATCATCCTCCTTCTCCAATCCCAGTTGGCTATCCACGGTATCGCCAAAAGGATTCGGAAATACGACATTGAAACGTTTTTCACTATATCTATGTATATAGGTATTCATGTACTCTATGTAATGTCAGCCGTACATTCTCTATGCCATCGAAGGATCTGGAGTATGTTTGTGGTACCACACTTGTGCTATATTCTCGTACAAGAATTTCTTTCGAAGGATTCGGCGTTTTTTTTTCTCTGCTTCGATCGATACATGTGTGTACGATTTTGGGTATCGGTGCAATGCTGCGCTTGGTCATTGATGACTGGAGGGGTCCTCTTGATTATGGCGGGGATGTATAATCAGATGGTTTTGATCGAGAGGGATTGAGTGGAAGGGGGTAAAAATCAGCTGATTGAAATTAAGTGCTAATATTTGTTTGTGTGATGTAGAGAGGATGTAAGCATTCGGATTGTTCTTTCGATAGGCAATTACTGACTGCCAGACTTGCAGAATCATTCCATCGAAACGGGATATCGGTATGATATGATACTAAAAATTACTTTCCTTTCCTTTCCTTTGCTTACCTTACCTTGCCTTGACATTGCATTCATCCCAACTCAAATTAAGCTCCTGAGTAAGACTTGGAAGGAGGGGCGCCACGTGTGGGTTTGAAGCTAAAGAAAATTGGAAAGAATTACCTCTGGTTTTCGAGTGGTGTTGATGATAGAGCGGCATCTGCTTCCTCTAGAGACTATTCTGCAAGTTGGAGGCATCTCCACAATGAGGCTAGCAAGAATAGACTGGCCACAATGTTATGATATACTCATCATGCACAAATGGCGTATAGTGTTCGAGGTACTCGAAGCCAAACAAAATATGTAGTTAATTACTGGTCTCATTTGATCGAGGCCGCGTTGTTCGTGGCTCTACCGGTGTATCTTAACAAGACTGAGATACTGCCTCAATATGCTGTGGCTACCAAGGAAGATATCATGGTTTGTGAGATATACTTTGTAGGAGTGACGATATGCTTTTGCTTGTCAGCATTCCCAGTCATGCTTCTTCTGGCCCACGAACATGAGGAATTTTTGTGACTGATACCATCTGGAGGTACTATACTATCATGAACCATAGCCAACATGGATACATTTGGAGCTCGTCTAGATTTTCAGGGCGTGATACTCTTGATGTGAGGAGCAACGATTCCTCTTGTATACTATGGTTTCTATTGCGACTCCGCAATCCAATGATACTTTTACTGGGCCTTGGTATTCAACCTTCCTGTCATCGCAGAATCAAGAAAACTAACTTAAGGAAGTTATCATTACTAGCAATCGCTTGTTTAATTTCTACCTTTCAGCCTCACTTTGGAGGTCCATATCTTCGACCTGCGAGAGCCGCGACTTTTGGAAGCTTGGCCGTATTCACCATGGTGCCTGTGATCCATGGTGCAACCATATATGGCTGGCAAGTACAAAGTCAGCGAACGGGAATTACCTACTAGGTAGGTTATGATCGCGTTGATTTTGAATGTGCTTGGTGCAACAGCGTATGGCATCAAAGTAAGTGAAGAAACTTCTTCAAGGACATTACCATTTGCTGCAAGAGAGGTTCTGACCAATAAAGTTCCCCGAGCGTTGGTTTAATAAAACATTCGACCTTTTCGCCTCCCCTCAACTCTTTTCTTTCACATGATGGTGATTGGTACTTGCAGTTCTGGTGTATACCAAAGCTATTTTACCAGCATTCGACTTCGTCCATGCACACGGTCAAAAATGCAACCGATGAGCGCTATACCGCCTTCTTTGGATACCGCCAACACCAACCTTGGGATGGCATGATCGTCTTCTTCACCGTATACAAACCTTCAAGGATTGTGCGTCGTGCCAGCCTTCCGCCCACCACCTCTTCTTCTTTCATGAAGTCTCGTGAGCTTGACGACCCATGTCAACCTAAACAGTACACCAACAAACAGTACATCCGGATGTAGAAAATTATCAAAGCGTGTATAGCAGATGGGCTTGAAGATTATTGAAAGCAAGATGGAGGGCATCGGCACTTTGGGTTTCAATTTTGAACAAAAAGAGAGACACGTGTACAAAAAACTTCACCTACTTTCATATCAATATCCAAGCTTGTGGAGAATGTCCAGTACCTAGGTACTGACTGTATGTATACTCTCAGGCAGGTCTGCGTGAGGGCCGGTTAATGAATTTCCTCACCAAAAACACCAAAAACACACCAAAAAATTACTTATTTCGAAATTCAAAATAAAATCCATCACAAATGATTTGAACTTAAAAATTTGAAAATAGTATTGAAATTCACTTTGCAGTTCATATTTTTTACAAACTCTTGATTTCGATGCTTGTATTGTTAAAAAGTTATCTTCAAATTCCAAAAGACTACAAAGATATCCCCGACCCTTATGCCCGACGCTCCCGCAAAACCCGCCCGAGTATACTGCGCAGGTATGTATTGGAGTGCATAATTAATATCCATAATACCTTACTAAGAGTATCTATCGTAGACCGCATAAACTTTTCCATACGTCAAATAGAGGATAGCTTCTTCATGCATACGCTTCTACCTTGGGTGTACCAAAGTTTGATCTTCCATACGGCATAAACTTCCGCAGCAAATCATAACAACGCATGTGGGATCATATTTCCCCACCTGCTTTCTCTGCGCCATCAACGGTCAAACGCGAATCGTCCTGTTCATGCGATGCTTGCAGCTTGACAGGCTTTTTGCAATATATGGAAGAGGAAAAAGATGGGGACATGGAAGAATGAAAATGGGTGGTGAATCTGTGATGGGTATTCAAAGGAACAAGGTCATGGATACTGTAATCGAAATTGTTCTGTGGAACCATCAAAGGCTTCGTGAAACCTTCTCGAAGGCCCGTCAGCAAGGTTCGCGGAAATATTATCGGAGGATATGGTCTACTTTCGAGATAGGTATCCGCGGGTGCATACGAAAGGTGGAGTGACAATTATTCTTTGTTGTGTATCTGAAGGTTTTTGCTTACCTATGAATGAGTGGATGCCATGCCACTGGCAGGATGGTTATCTCTCTTTTGAACTTCCGATGCTTCGTAACTTTGGTTGTGTGCGAGGCGAGACTCGAGACTCGAGAGAGATCAGAGAGAAATCAATCATCTTCCAAAAAAAGGTTGCAGGGTAGTTAATGGAGCTACATGTTGAGGGTAAGGGTATCTGATTTGGCAGCGGACGGCGGCCCCCCATCAATTTGGGTTCCGGGAAGGCCAGTAGTGTACCAGAAGTTCAACATGGGCGGACATGGGCGGACATGGATTATAAAGTATTGAGATGGGAACTTATCTCGCTAAGTATCATCTCTCGAACCGTCTCTAGAACGTTCGCACCCCTCCACCATCGATTTTCCAGACCTTCTTTTCCAGGGCTTACGGTATCATCTACAGCTTTGAGTGACTAATTGGTAAGAACTGCCGGCAATGGTATCACAATCTAATACAGGCCCTTTTGGCCTTAGATCGACATCGCGACCACCTTTGCGGATTGATCTTCAGATAATTTGTTCTTGAATAGCCTCGAGTAGCTTCGTTGTTGACATTTGCACGCCCACCTTTCCTGAATAAAGTTGGGCTGTTTGCGAATAGTAGATCATAATAATGAGACATGTATATCTTCTCAAGAAGAATACTCTTGTATTGGACCCTTCTTTTAGTCTTACAATCAAGGCATAGGTTATACACTAGGAAAGCTGTTATCGATAGTTGAAGCTTTTTGTCGCCGCTCAGGCTGTAAAGTAGAATACAGTAAGACATATCAGTGGCAAACATTTGAAAGTGTTACCATCAAGGAAGAATTTGTATCAGTAAATTGCCTCTAACATGAATGAAACTCGTTCTTCCTTCTATCCGAACAGCGCCGCTCGCCTACAGCAAGGTCTCGGGTTTAACGGTGAGCCTCTATATAGAATCTATAACCCTTGAGGGTAGGGACGAAAAATCCGGGGTTTTCGAACAATTACAGTTCTTCCTCGGCCATTCTTCGCCAGCCATCAGTAGAATAATAGTGCCGTATCGGTGTACTCTTTAGTCATCGAAAGATCTTGAGAATCAATCACCACAGTAACCTTGTGATGTAACTCTATGTCCTAAGTAAGCATTTTTGAGGCTTCCATATTAATCATACAACATCACAACAGTAGCTTTTGATACCTGCGTGGATCTACAAGAAGAACCTTGGAGATGACATACGGTCTGCACCTTCCATCTTTTTTGGTGATCCAGATCATCCAGTCCGTCCATCAATCTAAAATCTTCGAACAGATCTTAAAAGAGGAAAAGTTCCATAGTCTTGTAGAACAGCGTGCCGTACCGGTAGTCTGAAGATATAGTTTCTTGACCAACTTCGACTCGTCCCTACTTATGCCGCCAGAAGGTACGAAAATAGATCCAAGGCCCGAGATTGGGTCGTTTTGTTTTCATAATTTCTGGCGGCATAAGTGTAATTCTTATTTTGTGTGACAGAAAATCGCGCCAGCAAATGAAATCTCTGGTAGGATCGTAGCCTTCATTCCCGGGTCCCGTTCCACTGGGACATCTGACAAGCGTCTTTCTTTGCAGGAAGACAACTGACTCGGATAGCCAGGAAAGTCACTCCACATTAATCGATGGTATCATGATCTTTGACTTCAATAAGTAGTGAAGCCTGTCAAGGTTTGAGACTGAATTAATATGAGGGTATCAGGAATTCAATACCCGAGACCCGCGAGTGGGGGCATTGTAGATTCGAGATTGAAAATCATTTGAATTGAACCAAAGAAAGAGGCCAGCCCGCTATGCCCGCCAGACTCACCAGACAGCGGCCAGGCTAGGGTTAAGGGTTCTAGGAATGAATCCCCGCTGACTAGCCCGCCTGGCGTGATAAGTAGCCTATACACTCCATCATACCTTTACTATGCACGGGAGCAAGCGAACCTTCAAATGTCACCGGTAAATCATAAATGGGATGGACAGAAAAATTGGGACGAGACTTAGCTATGAAGTAAGGACTCGGAACTGTTTGATTGTCTAGAATCATGTTGTTCCTGATTTTTGAAGCACGAATAAGTAAGTAATTACTGTAAGTTGGTCGAGGGTTCGTAAACTTTTTCATCATTGTCAAGCATTCTTCGTACCTGCATCGTTCCTGCAGTAGCAATCAGCAGGTTTTCATGGGGGAGGGGGAAGTGATGGACAACACGTAACGAGAACATTCATTGCCCGATTGGTGAAATAATTTTAATGGGTATGGAACCTGGGTATGGAGAACTGCCATGACCGACCCGATAAGAAAACGGACTATTTAATGGGAGGCCATCAGAATGACCATTGACCACCCACTTAGAATCCCTACATTCTTTCACACCGCGACCGTGAACTTGCTGGGTCGAGGACTGGGGGTCAAGACTCAAAGCCAGGGCTCAAGGCTCAAGGCTCAGGGTTCCCTGTTAAATTCATATTGCGAACTTCTTCTGGAAGGCTACCGAAGAAGATTTTGCTTCAGAGGAATGGATTCTATGAATTCTATGGTACTACTGAGTCTCTATGAAACCCATGTCAGTAGTGTAGTTTGTTACGGATTCGGTACGAAGTAATACTTACAAAAATACTACCCTATTATGCAGACGGTGGCCAAAACAGTTTAACTCCACCACATCCAGAGTTGCAGTGTTGCACCAGAGCCCCAAAGTAAAAAAGAAGCACAAAACATTCAAACATTTTTAATGACCTTGAGTATTTGACAAAAAGCAGCAAGGGAATCCATTTATGCACCCCAGGAGCTCCAATGAAAAAGAGAGAGCTCTATGTTTAGATTGGCTCTGTACTGAAGAGTATCTGCAGAGTACCACTTTTATACAACATGCAATATGCCAGTACAAATAGGAAGATGATGATTGCCGCACCGCCACTAATAAAACGTATGCATCTTTTGCATATCGGAATTCGCTCATTTTGGTATATCATTGAAGAACAAAGCACAAAAATTGGGAGGCTAGAGCACGCACACACACATATACTGTGATATACAGCTGGGGAATCTACTGTATTGTATTGTATGGCATTGCATATGATAGGCATACAGCCCAATACACCAAAGCAACCTTGTATGCTTGTTTTTATGTGTGATGATAGAAACTATCATTGACAGGCTGTTGAAATTTGGGCGAAACGCTGTGCATTATTGAATAGATATTTATGCAACCATCTTTTTTTCCTTTGAAGCGCTGAAGAGGCGGCGTCATCCTATCGTAATGTTTATCACCTTATCGATTAAGTGATAAGTGGGCAGTTGTATGAGGTCAGATATATTATTATATATAAAAAATATTAAGATGATGATGATGATGATGATGATGATGTTGAACCAGTTGATGTTGAAAAATCTTTAGTGGTTTGAGAGATTTTTGGTTTTTCAATCAAGGTTTAACCCAACGCGAGAGCGATCCGATAGCCCAATACGCGGCCTAATCGTTTACCTAGGTACATGTAAGTTGTAACATGATATAAACTTTAGATCACCTCAAAGGCTCAAACGCTCAAACGCCAGCGTCTAAGGAACTATTTTGTAACTATTTTGGCGTCTTCATGTCGGCTCGTCTCATTCTAACGGTATACAAGTTATCAACATGTATTTTGACTTTTCTTATGATCAAGCGTGCCGAGTTCTCACATAAGAGACAATCACTAGTGTTTCCATTGCCTGTTCCAGATTCCGTCTATAAACTTTCTTTTGCGGATCGAAATTTCAGGTAAGTGGGCTGTTGATTCTTGAAGTTGCGAAGTTGTAGAGGGGTATCACTGTATCACTGTATCAGTATCTAGCTTTCTAGCTTGAGACCATTGAGTAAGCCTATACGATTGCAACTCTAAAAGATCTTTGAATAGTGTCTTGTCAGCGTAGCTGCGTAAGAAACTGACAAAGCCAGGACTAATCAAGTAGGTTGATTGGATTATATGATATATCTTGCGGGAGGCGGGAAGACTGTCTAACCATACCGATTTATCGAAAGTAAGAGAGAAAGAATGTTTCATGTTTCTTGATGGCGTCTTTTTTGTCCCCCACAATGGATGAAAGTTTGCAGTAGACGCGGGGCAAAGCGATTTTAGAGGAAAACTGATGGAGGGCTGCTGCGTAGGCTGAACCCAAGGATCATTTATCGATAGGAATCATAGATTATAGATAAAAGAAAAGTTTAATAGAAAGGAAGGAAGGAAGGAAGGATGAGTGCATATTAGATGCATATAATGTCATCTAGGATTTGCCTCTGGCGAATTACTACTCTTGTAGAAGAAAAAGGTGTATAACGAGATGTGATAGGCTAAGAACTACGCCGCTGAGACTAAAGGGAAGGATTTATATGTAGCCAGCTGCCAATGAGCCAGAGAAGTTGGCCAAATCGAGGTACCAGACTTTGTAATAGGATGGATGGCAAAAAAGAAATGTTGTCGGGTAATGTTGTTGAATCATTGCATTGCATTGCATTATCACCATCATCATCATCATCATCACCATCATCACACTTTAATCCAATAGGAAACATACCTCAGCACTCTACTGCGTTTAGCAGGTTAAGCTTCCGAGATCCTATTTGATGATTCAAAAACTTCTGCTGCAGGAAAAAGTTTGAAACGCGAAACACGTTAATGGCCATTCACACCGCGAATCACACCTCCAATATGTAGAAAAAACACCTTGTTTTAGGTCATTTTACTCTTGTAATTGATTTGTATCGTGAGTCGGGGAAACCGCATTAGATGAGAGCCCTGGAGGGGCCTGTTAACTTCAATCACTTCAGTCACTTCAGTCACTTCAGTCGCAGGAATCTCATTGGCATTATTCTGAACAACATTTCTCTTCAATGCGGCAGGGCTGAGGTAAGGTGGGCTATGTATGGTTAGATATCAATATCATGATCACACATACGACTGTGTGGAGCGGCAAACGAATAACAAAATGAAATCAAAATGATAAAAATAGTTTCAAAAGAGTCTGTGATATACATGAATTTGGAACTACCTATCTATTGAATCCCAAGGTCTTTGGAATAGTTTTTGGTTCAAAGCAATTAGTTTTTGAGATCTCGTCGTAGTCTCCTTCCACCATTATAGGATGAGATCAACTAGGTATCATCAACCACTCGTGTTTTTGGCTGGCACAAATCATTTACTAGGTATACTTGTATCTAATAATAATGTATTTACTTGTACTGTTGTGCTTTGACAACCTTGATACCTAGTAGGTACAATGGTTAGGCAGTAAAGCTAAAGTATTATGTTAGGTGGCATTATTAGCCAAATGCAGTGGAAGTTCTAACTTCCAACAACCTATGTATGTACTCAGCACTGTAATGTAGACCAAACGTTATTGTACGACTTCAAAGACACGTAAATAGTGAACCAATCTAGAGACAACAGTGACGCAGTGTTCGAAAGATACTCGTAAGTTGTAACTTGTAACTCGTACTTGCTGTCCAGGGCTACCTACTAGGTAGGTTCTCCAAGACCATTTCTCTTGAAAGCCATCAAAGAGCCATTTCCGAAGCCAAAGATCCTGACCGTTTCTTGTCGAGTTGTGTGTCGTATACATTCGTTCGTATGGATAATAATAATACAGTACACCTAATGCTATGATGCTATAATGCTACTCCCACTAGATACCTATACTACTGTTACAACTTATTACTACTCTACTTATTAGTCTATCATTCGGGCTTATGCATGCACAATGCTCCGTTTGTGCACCTTTCAACTTTCCCGCCGCTTTTTGAGGTTGGGAATAGAAAAGAAAGGAAAATAGATAGGATAAGTAATAATCATAATTATAAATGATACTAAAATAAAATAATGAAAGTGGCTTGATTGATGCTCAAGTCAATGTGTAATGATTATTGGTTATTAACCTGCGAGTAGACTTTTAGACTTTTAGACTTTAGCCATTAGGCTTTAGCTATTCATGACCGCCACTCTCTGTTCAAAGACCTTTCAATACAAGGACCCTAGTATTGCGTGGATGTAGGTATAGTAATGATTTATTATAGTCTGTCTATACTACCTAGGTATGTATATACTATACCATGTCTAGTAGTATATTTCCATATTTCCCCTCCACTCTCTCCACTTTCACTTACACCTGGCATAGTACCAGTACCACCCGAGCAAATAGAATGAATCCACCATAACCACTAATCCACCAAAATCCATCTATTAGTTGAATTTAGTTCAGAAAATCATGAAGTTTCCGGATAATCATCACCTACTTAAATGGGCAATAGCGTCGAACACGAAAAGACTAGGATTCAAAATCCACAACTGCACTAGATTTAGAAATTTCCATACTACTCCATCAGACTAGTCGTCCATCCCATCTCAATCGCTGCCGGTTCCCCCATACAGGGTCCTGGACGCCGACTCACCACATCCACCCACTCTCACCCACTCATTGCTTTCTTGTTCCTGGCCCACCCGTTTCCCATGCCTTCGCCTGAGACTTGGCCTTTCGGTCGCACTGCCTATCTTACCCTCTGTCACTCTCGTTGATCTTCTCGAGATCTTTACTTTATTTGCAGGGTCCCCGTCACCACCTTCGTTTGTTCATCTTATCCAGGTTTCCCTCATCGCTACCGTATTCTTCTTATACCGCCTAACGGTTTCCTTTTTGTAACTCAATCTTTTTGGAACATCTTTGACTTGTGCTTTTCATATTATAAGCCTCCTCGAACTTCTTCCGTACCTTCATTTGGCATCCTGCTATTGCTCTTGTTCTGTATCTTGAACTCATCGAAATCCAATCCTCGATAA
Source organism: Myriosclerotinia scirpicola (assembly GCA_002162505.1). Lineage (NCBI taxonomy): Eukaryota > Fungi > Ascomycota > Leotiomycetes > Helotiales > Sclerotiniaceae > Myriosclerotinia > Myriosclerotinia scirpicola. Next base: position 2,446,780 of record NGKG01000001.1, read on the forward strand.
TCTACCATACTGAACTGAACCATTGTGTCGATATCAATCCTTCCTACGCCACTTGACGAGCCTATGTATAATCAGTTACTACAATATTACCACTATTAGACAGATCTCTCAGCAGCTGTTGTTCGTCCTTCTTTACCGCGAATATTACTTGATTTAGCATTGACATCTTGACCAACGTGGTCTGCCAAAACAAAAGTACACCTTCAAGCGTACTATAATCTGCCAACCAAATTCAGCTAGAATCTTAACCTTTAAGATTAAAACCCAATCGGTATGTTTTGCGTGGATATAATGGACCGGTCCGAGGAATGCAACTGACGTCTTGCAGACCAGCCCCAGCCGAGGACCCAAGGGATAACCATCATGGACTCTTACGCGCAAGCAATGGGACAATCCCCATTCTTCTACTACAACCCAGACCCAAAATCCGATAACCGTCAACATGGCCACTTCTCACAACAACCAAGCCATATGCCAATGCCTATGTACCATCAGCATGCTCAAACAATGCCCTCAACACCGATGTATTCCAGGCCAAACTCTTCCTCCTCCCAGCCTTCAATGCAACAAAAAATCTTCAACTCTGGATACCTTGGAAACATGACACCAATGGCATCTCCACGACCAATGTACCAAAAGCCCACAATCCTGATCCAAGACCACTCGCCGAGGCTGATCTTGGACTCGGACAACGAACATGACATGTATTATTATCCTGCAACCCCACCTCTTTCAGCATCTGGAAGTGTCATGAGCAGCCCATCTAGCTGTGACATTCTACCCACTCCAGTGAACAGTGTATTTTTTGGCGCCGAGAGTTTCGAAGGTGTTAAGGAAGGATGTGAGGGTGAAGTTCAATCGGAGAATCTTGCTGGTGAATGGGCTCGTTGCGGGTCTCCACCTATGACACCAGGTACGTTATTCCTTCTTATCAGCTTGAATTTTGGTTGGGAAATGTTCGCACATGATTTTGTTAATCAATTGTTATTGAATAATGATTTGTGATGTTTTCTTTCCATTTCCAAAACTTTCATTGAATAAATTTACTAACGAGGCTACCAATTTTCCAGTCTTCATCCACCCAACCTCGCTTAGCTCCCACGCTAATGAACTCCTGTCTGCCACTTCTTGCCCTTCGCTTTCACCTTCACCCTCCCCTTATCCTCGTTCCGTCACATCAGAACAATCCGACTTCGATTTTTGTGATCCTAGAAATCTAACAGTTGGATCCTCAATACTACCTCCAACATCAAATCCAATTTTGACTACTTCAGCTCGTGAATTTTCTACTCTACCCACACTCTGCGCAGAAGACGAAGAACATCAGTACATGTTAGGGGGTGGTGACGCATTCGCCAAAATCGAAACACGTGCGAATACCTTCGATTTCATCACAACATCCAACCACGGCCTACCTGCCTTTGACCATATTTCTGATCTTGACTCTGAAGACGAATTTGTTAACGGTCTCGTGAACTTCCCTTCTACTGATAACGTACAATTCTTTGGTAACAAAAGACAACGAACTTTATCCGATCTCGTTTCTCCTGAGCCAGATACCTTCATCAGTGAAGACGATTTTGAGGACTTTGAGGATCTTGAGACCGAAAAATTTGCAGTCGCTTGCCTGCCAAGTCCACCAGCTTCGGGCTCTGAAGCTGAACCCAAGAAAGAAAAACGTACCAAAAGATCCAAGATCACTCATTGTGACGAAGACAGCTCGGAGTTTGATTCTATGGTCCGATCTCGAAAATTCACTGTACCAATGAATAATTTGTCGGGCGCTCAGCCACAAGAGACTTCTGCCGACCACCAACAAACGTCCGCCGCTCCAAGTCAATCAGGTTCCTCAGAAAGCAATAACATCATGGGCTCATCAGGATCAGACGCTGGTAACGCTCATCAAGCACCGGTCAATCGCCGCGGTCGCAAACAATCCTTGACTGAAGATCCCTCCAAGACCTTCGTATGCGAACTCTGCAACAGACGTTTCCGCAGACAAGAACACTTGAAACGCCATTACAGATCCCTCCATACTCAAGAGAAGCCATTCGAATGCCACGAGTGCGGTAAGAAATTTTCCCGTAGCGACAACTTGTCTCAGCACTCACGCACTCACGGAAGTGGTGCCATCGTCATGGGTGTATTGGAAGATGGCGAGGTTCCTGGCGACATGGAATCGGGCAGTGAAGGAGAACAAATAAGAGCCCTTGGCAGCGCCCTCTTTGCCGTCGCTGCCGGTGCATCTGGCAGCGAAAGCAGTGGTACCGATAGTGATTCTGAAAGTCTATCCCGCAAGAAGCGCAAGAGATCGGAGTAAATACGGGTGTACGAAATACTTGATGGGCCGAAGTACGCCACTTACGAACCTTACGAACACAAAAAATACGCATACACCACTTCATATTTGGGCCGACACTTACTTTGGTTGGTCGCTAGGGATAAAGGTTACATTGACGCTGTCATGATGATTGGGAGGGTTTCGTGAAACACAAAAGTCATTGTCCAGTGTATGTTCTGCTATTTGCAGACTCTTTCTCCACCATTCTTGTACTTTACATTTCTTTTTAAACTTTGTCTTTGTCGATTTAGCGTGATGATGGATGGTCTAGGTGGGATAACCTTTCAAACCATGTACTTTGATGATGCGAGGGAAGCGTAATTACTTTCTTACATTCATTGTAATAACTATAAGGGGAGCTGTGGATGGAAAGCGGGCGACCGTCTCTGATCTTTTGCTTTGCAATTTTCTCTTCATACCACCACTTGCGTAGCTATTGGGTCTTGCCTTGTGCTGGCCAGAATGTTGAGATATACCAGCAGACTACAAATAAAATAAACGTCACAAACATAAAACTCTTCTCTTATCATGCGATGGTGACCAAAATGATATTGTGATAGCCTCCCAAGCGGACTTGGGTTGTGAAACTCATGACTATTCCATTCTCGCCTTGACCGACATGTACGCAAATTCCAACATAAAAATCGCTGAACACACAAGACACATAGTTCCAGGTCGTAAAATACATGCTATCTTTGGGATAGTCAATGGTATCTACATAGGATAGATATAACAAAACTCATCGCCAATCAGCCCGACATAATCAGGCACTTCATCTCTGTAATGCCTGAGGCATAAACACAAAGTGAAAGCTTTCACTTGATGATCCAGACACTTCAATTGAATTCATATCATAAGTGGAAACTCGAATGCATCGCAGTATACAATTTAATAGACTGTTTTCCTGTTTAGGCGAATGGTTGTAGACCCGCATGCGCGCCTTTCCCTCGCCAACAAATGTTCTCTCAAGCAAACTCTGCATTCTTACACAACCGATCGAAAAAATAATCATGTCCGAATCCCTCAACGTGATCGCCTTGGTATCAGGCGGAAAAGACAGTTTCTTTTCAATATCACACTGCATTCAAAATGGACACAAAGTTATTGCATTGGGAAATCTTCATCCACCCTTCACTGAGCCTCGTTCGCAAGGAAGCAACAGTATCCCAGAGGATGAAAGTGACCTCAACAGTTTCATGTATCAAACAGTAGGGCATACTGTTGTACCATTATACGAGGAGGCTCTAGGTATCCCGCTATATCGTCAGGCTATTGTTGGCAGTGCCGTCCAGACGGGTACAAGCTATAGTCACGCGGGTATCTCGAGCTCGGAAGCCAGGAAATCGACAGAACGGGAGAGAGACGTAGTTGAGGATGAGACGGAATCCCTTATTCCTTTATTGAGAAAGATCATAGATGCTCATCCTGAGGCAAATGCTCTTAGTACAGGTGCAATACTCTCCACCTATCAACGAACGCGCGTTGAATCTGTAGCATTGCGATTGGGACTAATCCCTCTTTCGTTCTTGTGGCAATACCCGATTCTTCCACCAGGTATGCAAATTTCTCTCCTACATGATATGCAAGCCGTAGGATTAGAAGCGAGAATTATTAAGGTAGCGAGTGGTGGGCTCGATGAGAGCTTTCTGTGGGAAAATGTTGCTAGTGAAAATGGAATTCGGAGGGTGGAGAGAGCTATGAAAAGATTTAGTATTGAAGGCGATGGGGCTGTATTGGGAGAGGGCGGAGAATTTGAAACTCTAGTCGTGGATGGGCCAAGTTGGCTGTTCAAAAAGAGAATAGTAGTTGAGGAAAAGAATACGAGGGTTGTGAGGGAAGGTGGAGGATCTGCTTGGATACAGATAAGTAGTGCATCCTTAGTGGATAAGGAAGCCAATGGGAACGAGGGAGCGTCGTGTAGAATACCGGAATTACTCGACAACAAATCTGCGGAGGTCCTTTCAGCTCTGGAGAAGAACAAAGATTCCTACGAGCTGTCCACTTCTGACACGTCGGGCGGCGGATCATCGCCATGGATGCCACGGGAGCTCAAATCCCCTAAGCCAAATGTCATAGAAGATGGCAACATGCTGCACTGGACAGTTATTCCTGAAAACCCCTATCGTTCATCAATATCAGAGGAAGCAGAAAGTGTTGTGGAAACCATAAGGTCACGACTTGATCAAGCATCACTGTCAACCACGGAAATCGTCTCCACTATGATCATACTGCGGTCAATGGAGGATTTCACAACAATTAATAAGGTACTATCAATCCCAGGTTTAATAACTGATCAGATATATCTCTAAAGCGTGTTCAGGTCTACGGCACCCTTTTTCCTCATCCTAATCCCCCATCTCGCGTAACTATCTCCTGTGGCTCTTTGATGCCCTTGAAAACATCCCTGGTAATTCATCTCACACTCCACATTCCATCGGCTCTCTCGCCACCACGCAAAGCATTGCACGTACAATCACGTTCCTACTGGGCTCCCGCCAATATTGGACCTTACTCGCAAGCTAGCTCACTTCCCTCTTCGCTCTCCTCCTCTCAATCTCTCACCATTGCTGGGCAAATTCCTCTCATCCCTAACACCATGCTTCTCCCCACGTCATCATCCCCCTCCTCATCGCTGTTATCACACTCCTTTCACATCTCCACGGTTCTTTCTCTCCAGCATCTCCTTCGTATCGCAGACGCCACATCCATCAAATGGTTTACCAGTGCTTGCATCTACATCCCCTCTCACCATACAACTAACCAGTATTCCTCATCTACCCGTTCAAAGATCGCTTACCAAGCGTGGAAACAAATCCATACACCTCAGACGCAGGATTCCGATGATGAAGAACCTCGCGATCTATGGGAAGAAAAATATCGTTACTCCAACACGACCCCCTTGTCACACGAGTACAATATTAGTGCTGCATATCCCGATCACGCCATACTCCAAACAGACGATCTCACGATACCGCCATTCTGGACTGCAGAGATAGATTCTTTACCGCGGGAAAGCGAAGTTGAATGGCACGCCCATGTGGGATTATGTGATGGTCCTGTCAAAGTTCGTACCCTTTCTTTTTATCTTCCCTTCTCCCCGATTAGAATTACAATAACTGACAAATTTCACAATAGATACAGGAAAAATCGACGCAAGAGCACCACCTCAACACACTCACAACCCAAACAACGCGCCACACCGTCATGACCTTCACTCACGACATCATCCCTTCACCCGGTGATCTAAAAGATAATCACGACCGTGGACTACTTCATTTAGTTTATGTGGATACGTCTCTTCTAGATGTAAATCAGCTCTTGATTGGTGGATGGGGAGGCGAGGGGGTTATACCATGTAAGAGTCTGTGGGATGGTGAGGGGAAAAGATTAAGTTGCGTGATTGTCTTTTGGAGCGGGGACAGGAGGGGGGAGCTCCGTGACGAGCTGGATACTTCTCTAGATGCATAGGGGCGATGAAACGAAAAGGGAATATATATATATATATATATATATATATATTAGTGTGCATCTAAACGCCGACAAGATGTATTGGCGAGCTATTTGAAATTTGATCGTGTAGAAAGAGCGTTTACTTCTAGGTAGTCCCCCTACTTGTTCCTCTGAAAGTAGCAATGCATCATTCCAATTTTCTAGGTCAAGCAGATGTTAGCAGTCCCAGATAGTAGCAAAAGCCTAAGCCACATGTCCATGCGAGATAGTCATGAAATTGCGGTAAGAAATATCATCAAGTGACATCTTGAGATGATCAAAATCATATTCTTACTTTTAGAATATATACTCGGATCCACCTTCGACCAAACAGCTCCTTGATATGTACAGTAGAAACTTTATCGCCGCCCAATCTCATTATTCCAATTCCAGGTATCATAGCCCCTAACTCCATAGACCAATTCGAGTGTAACCCCATCTAGTAAGGAGCTTTCAGCTCTCCATTCCTCAACATCTTCAGTTTATTGGCAACAGAATCCACGGATGGGGTAATTTTTGGAAGTGTAAAGATAACATCTGTCGGCACAATTCCTGTTCCAAAAAGCAACGAACCGCTTTCGAGTATATTGACGTATTCCTGGCCCCTCACCACATCAGTCGCGTGGCATGATTGTCCATCGACCAACTCCACATCCGTTTTTGTGAATGTTACTTTATCACTGGAGCTACAATTAGAGCCACGATATAGACTAATCCAATCGAAGTCTCCCCATGTGACCTCGAGATCTGTGACTGATACGCTCCAACTCCAACAGTTCTCTACGCCGGTGACGCTGGATATTTCGGACTTGGCTCGGAAATTGTCGTCGGATATTGCGCTTTGTGATGTTAGTTGGTGGTTATGTTATGGAGTGGGCAAAATGTATGTTTACCAGCCAAGGTTGACACCGCTTACACCGATGTAGGCTGCGACATTTTCGGTAGAGGTTCTCATTTGATCAGGGGTGGTTATTACGATGGCATTGATAAAAGTTGTGAGGAAACCGAGGAATGTAAGTGCTGTGAAAGCATGCATGTTGATGGATGGTTGAGAAGGAATGAGTAGATAGATGTAATGAGCTCGTTGCGGTAATATACCTGGTGACTCACTTATCATGTGGAAGCTCAAGATCAAAGTTGTAGAGATAATCTGGGAGGTATTTGAACTGAAGCAATGGTGGGAGCTACAGATATAGGGATATGAGGGACAGCGATTGTAATTTGTTGACGAGCACTCATGTATAGACGAGCCTGGGACTTTTATATACTTTAACTTCGACCTATCAAAGGCACCGTCTTTACGCAAAATAATCAACATATTCATATCGTAGACAATCGCCAATTTCATATTGAAAGCGATGTGCAGTTCCGCTCGGACACTCTTCACGTCAATATGTTGTGGGTCGACGCTCCCATTCAAATCCCACAGAAATGGGGATTGGATCACAATAAGTACCGCAAAGGAGAATGCCTAGCACTCAGTTGAGCGATCAGAGCACATCTCATATCAACTCAATTCAACCTGAGTGTTGTCTCAGGCCTCAGAGGAGCGCTACTCCGTAGACTCAACAAGGTGTGAGATGCTAGGCCATCCCAAAGTTTTCAAAGGTATGACATTTGTTCTCGACCGTAGAGATGATACAAATCTGCCTTGCAATATGGAAAACCTACCAGGGGGGGGCGGCGCTTACAAGAACTGCGCAATGATAAGTTGACAATTCCCGGGATCACACCAGTCCCAGAAGAGTTCAAGTTCTATTGAGATGCTTTGAATGTTAATGGATATCGCAATACGACACGACTCTTTGTCTCGAAGTTTGGGGAGTCAGCGCGGGCAAATCATCAAACTGATGTATGCTTCCATCGAGACTCCGTACTCCCTTTGAGCCAAGATAGTCCCCGGTGATGCGTTTCTATTTTGAGAAGCTTGAAATGGAGCATTAGAAAGTGCTTTGACAACTTTGAGCTCGAGAGACCAATTGATTATTGCTAAGATTGAATTAGAACATTGAGACATGCTTGAAGGCAGTATTTAGAGTTTGGTATGCGATTTCGTTTCGTACCTCTATCTCATGGGTGGGAACCTCAGTTCAGACACACACGTGATCTCCCCACCTCCAACTCTAGCCCTCCAACTTGGGGATTTCCACTTTTTATTTGTCATCGCGTCTTCTTTCCAACAACTAACACAAAGTACCAACACATACATATTCTCCTTCGCACAAACTCGGCATCTAACATAGACACGGAGATTCCACGCTTCTTGAGGTCACATGGTGTTGTGTCTTAACTGACATAATGTCGTGGGGAGTTTGCTAATTGTCAGGACTCATTACTCTTACTACTTTTACCCCGGATTCCGAATCTCCAGTGAGTGCTCCTTCAACACCGTTTACGCCATATTCTTTGCTTTTCGTGCACTTATGAATCATGCTGTGCATCGACTCCGTCTGTGTGGCCTCTATTCCCCGGAGATGTCGATACTTCGAATTTTTCCCTTATGTCATTATGTAGGAGTGAATTATCGCATTATGACATTTCTCTATATATGGCTTTCGCCTTTGCAATATCTACCGTCTAGAAAGTTCGTATTCCTTCATATACGATACACTTCCAAATCCCTAGGGTTTGTTTAGATCTTTTCTCTCGTTCTATCTGGTCAAGAGTTCTTGGCCAAAAGTTATAACCAATGTCCGCTTTAGATTTCGATATCGATCATTACCTCAATCGTTTTATTCCTTCTCCTAGACTTCATATACTACCAACACCCATTTCTTGGTTTCTTGGATATCGAAGTAAACCTAGGCCTCGAATTGGTAGTCTTGTTGTTTCAATTTGGGCTTTCATCGGCGCTTTCTGTGGCATTGCTATCGTCGAAGGTGTCTTTCATTGCAGGTTCTTTCAAGAGCGTGGCGCGCCCCTAGTCATCGCAAGTTTTGTATGTGACTGAAAATCCACATGAGTCGATATTATCTCTAATAATATTGATAGGGCGCTGCCGCAATCCTAGAGTATAATGCAATCGATTCCCCTTTTGCTCAGCCACGAAACGCAATCCTGGGCCAACTCTTTGGCTCTATCATCGGTGTCGCAATAACAAAATTGTTCGAACTCAATGCTGACTTTGAAAACCTTCGTTGGTTGGCTGGTGCCCTCTCTGTCGGTGTATCTTCGGCTGTGATGGGCCTGACCAATACGATCCACCCACCTGCTGGAGCCACTGCTTTATTAGCCGCTACGTCACCTGAGATCATAGAGATAGGCTGGTATTTCATACCCTTGGTCCTGCTAGGAAGTGTTCTTCTGGTAGCTACTGCCTGTGTGGTGAACAATATTCAGAGAACTTTTCCTGTATACTGTATGCACTGAATTCTTTGCTCCTGATACCTTCTGTCCCCCAATCTCAAGCTCCACTTTCATGTTTATTCTTTTGCTTTCCCAACGCAGTTTTTACTCATCATTTTCCTTCTTTTCCTCCAGAATCTTTCCTTGATGACAATTACTGACTCCCCGACCAGGGTGGACGCCCCACCGTCTCAGCAGCCCAGCCGAAGAAGACATTGAGAAAACTTCCGAGAGAACCAGTGGAGCAGAGCAACCAACTGAGAATCAGCAGACTCAGGAGGAAGGAACGATTATGATTGACAAACATCGCATTGTTGTCCCAGACTGGCTACCATTGGAGTATGAAGAGAGAGAGATGTTAGAGGTGATGCAGACCAGACTACAGGAGAGGTTACAAAATTCTAGAACGGTGGAAAGTGACCGGACATTAGGTTAGATGAAGCGATGGTGATGCATAATGTGTAACATTAGGCATAGAAGTTATTTGACACGATGTATAATCTGCATTTTTCTGACATAGATAGACCTTTCGAACTATTCGAGACGTCTATCAATTGTCTGCATATGGCTATGCAATACTATGATATTATGAGCCAGTTGTACAATCAAGTAATTTGCATATTTCTTACTTCTGCAGCTCACGTAGCAAACTTTTCTCCCATCATCTGCCTGAGGAATTAATGCCGATTTGCAACGAAACTTTGAGCGATTCATCCCCACATGATACAGACTGGTATGCTGCAGCTCTCAGGCCTCAAGGCATTTTTAACCTGCAAGTCCGCCCCGGGTCTCCAATGTCTCCATCAGCATGGTCAAACCATATTCATTCGATGGCTGGAATATACGCCACGAGTGCCTTGCTTGCTCCCTCCATACAATACTGCACCAGCTCAGCCTTTTTTCCCTCCGGCAACAATCTAGTAATTTGTCTGAGATCGCTGGTTCGTGGCAAATATAGTGCTGTATCCATTGTCTTACATGCTTCATGAATGTATTGTACAGAATACGGTAGCATTGTACTCAAATCGAATACGTTCTCTGAGGTATAGCCAGGGCCTCCCCATGGTGGAGATGCGAAAATCACAGTTTCCGAAGGATCAATAGAAGAAGCGTGAGTCTTGAGGTACTCGAAACAATCACCGTTAACCCAAGTTATGTTTGTGACACCGTAGACGTAAGCATTATTTTCAGCGCAGGCGATAACCGACGGATCTTTTTCAATGGCTATGATATGAGCCCAGCGATTGGATAAGGCGAATGCGATAGAGTTGCCACCCGCCCCGGCAAATAAATCGATTATAGTTGTTTTTGTGGGTGATGTAGAAGAGGCATAATCCTGAGCAATTTGGCTATGAGTAGTTAGGGATATACAGACAGGCATGTGTGTAATGAGATAGACTCACGTAGCAACTGGTTCGGGGGTAACGCCGAACCAAGCGTCATCTGTCATATAAATACCGTAGTCGTAAAGAGAAAACACGCTATAACGCTGCTGCCAGTATCTAAAAGGGGTCAGCTAGATGAAATAAAACATCATGACGTAGAAACCTACTTATGTAGATCCCAAGGTACTTCTTTCAAGGAGGTATAATGTGTGCACTTATCATCTAGTTTAAATTGCGCCGGGTCACTGTTCTCCTGGTTCTCTTCATATTCAACAGTGGCTGCATATCCATGCGAATTGCTGCCGTTGACGGCCATTTTGAATGGATTTTAGGCTAAGACAAAAGATTTATTCGATCCTCCTTGTGAACCTTGTCTATGAAGCTATGTTAGATTCAATATTCCTTTAATTGAAAGTACTTGTGCTAGAAGGGTGTACGCACCAAAGCTCTCGAGCTCTTAAATAACGCCTTCAAAATCTTAAGATTCACCTGCTTTCTACTTATTTGCCGCCGAATTGCTTGCAATATTGCTAACAGATGACGCACTATTGTTTGATCAGACGATGGTGAACAAATCCAAATTTTGGGCATAGAGGCGGAAGTCACGATTCTACTCTGAAGGGAATAAAGGTTCAAAATTGGTGATTGGGCGGCATCTGATTGTATGAACCCCTTGCGTGCATTAGACCCCAAGGATTTGCTTGATCCAAGAGGTGAATCGAGACGCTTGGGATCTGGACCTTGTGACTTTAATATGCTGCCTGGCCGAGTTCTAGGTCGAGTAAAGTTTTTGATTTCTTGAAAAACACTGCCCGATCGAAGACGTCGTGGACTAGATTTTGTGCCAGTCGTGTCTGTCAATGAAGGTGATAATATTGGTTTCTCTCTACGATCAACTTCGAGAAATACCGTGTCGCTCGACGAAAGAACAGTAGAAGATTGGTTAATAACAACTTGGGGAAATATTCTGGAATTCGACGTGACGACTGCTGCCTTAGGAGGAATGGATACAAGAAATTCTGGCGTAGGTGATTGATTCTCCAAAGATGGTCGATTCTTTTCTTTCTGTTGCCGTGTCCGTACACATGGGGAAAGAGTACTTTGAGAGGATCCAATAATCGGCCGATCGTGTCCAGCCGACACGAGTAGATCTTGTATTTCTTTTTCCAAAAATGAATTTCTCTTATTTCTCATACGAGCTTCTTCTTCTCTGCAAGCAAGTCCTTCGGTGCAGCCTTGCTGAACCAAATAGAGAAACGTAAGAGAATAAGTACTCGAGTATCTCAGGTACCTTCAGCGAACACCACACAATTCACCGCCTCGCCTTCCGCTGTTCTAATGGCTATAAAACTATCGAAAGCCTAGGTTCCTCTTCTAAATCGTCCTCTTCTAAATCGTCCTCTTCTGACTTCACTGGGATGATGTGACGAAAAGGTTGAAGCTTGTGATGCAGCCTTCAAGATGCAAGCAACAGACGACTTAAGAAGCTCGGGCCATAGCCGCGAGGCTGATCAAAGCAAGGGTCGCACCTCGAGAACAACACGTCTCGATAAGTTGATTGGATATTCCTCACAGCTTCAAATAAATAATACTTCGAGGACTTTTCACAAATCAACATGTTTAACGCTCTTAATAGATTTATTTCCCGTCTAGATTCGGACTCTCCCGTCCATCAAAACCGGGACAATAATGCCGCATTCGGATTTCAAGTACTGAGGAACAAGACTCCAGAACTGGCTGTCGAGCCCTGGTTTGACTTTATAGTAGGAATCAATGGACGCATGATCGTGAGTTTCCTTATTCAATACTATTAGCATATCTGATCAGATCTAGGACGATTCAGATGCAAATCTCTTTGCGCAAGAAGTACGCAATTGTGCCGGAAGTACAGTAACTCTTGGACTCTGGAGCGCAAAGGTAATTCCACCCCTCCAGCTCGTTTATGCGAATAACTAACATGTCCAGGGCCAACGCACACGAACTCTTCATATCCCCGTACCCTCTGATACTCCATCTCTAGGTCTGACCCTTCAATGGACCTCCCTCTCTACCGTTTCAAATATATGGCATATTCTAGATGTACCTGCCAACTCTCCAGCCGACCTCGCGGGACTTCTTCCTTACAGCGATTACATTCTCGGCACACCCGAGGGGGTTTTACATGGAGAGAGTGGCTTAGGTGAATTGGTCGACGATCATATTGGACGACCATTACGACTTTACGTCTACAACAACGAATACAATGTTACAAGAGAAATCACTATCCATCCGAGTAGAGACTGGGGTGGAGAGGGCGCGCTGGGTTGTACCTTGGGGTATGGAGCATTGCACAGATTACCAGCTCCATTAAGTGAGCCCGTTGCTGGACCAGGAGAAACATTGTTTGAAGGAGAGAGCGCAAGGTTTTCAAATGAGGAACCTAGGGAGAAAATTGGAAGTGAAGGAGATGAAAGTCAGTTCTTTGTACCAGCTGCAGTGGCAGAAGAACCAGGTGAATTTCTGGTACCAGCTCAACTTGCCGCCCCAACTGCGACGCCGGCAAGAAAGAAAGAGAAGAAACACGGGCATACCCCGAATAATTTTATGGATGACTATTTCATGGAGGGGGAGAAAAAGAGTAGAGAGTTGGATCATGCGCCTACCGCAAAGAGTGGTGGTGTGCCTCCACCTCCTAAAGCAGGAGGCCCCCCAAAAGCCGGGACACCCAAAGCAGCAAGTCCGGCACCCAGTCCATTACCGGCGGAGACAAAAGATCCATATGATAGTGGTGTTGATTAACTGTTCGAGATGCCTTTAAATGTATAGCCAGTAATTCCACACTTAACATGCTGATGCCACTTGAATGACACCGTTATAGCTTTTGGTAATCCTACAATCCCTACAAAACCTGTCCTTCCACGCCCAATCACATCTTCCCCAGTATGTACACATCTAGTTGATGAAGTTAACGCAAAAGAAATGTAGAATCAAACTCCCAAATACGTAATCTGCAAACGCCCTACGTATATTGTTAGTATCTCTTCAATTGGTCATAGAAGGAAAACAACGTACCTCTCTGGAGATACCGAGCTAAACTCTGCCTTGTTCTCGGCGTTTGTCTGTATGCGCAATGAAGCCGTCAAAACGAATTGTCCCACAGTTGCTGAGAATCCGGAAAGAAATGCGTTAAATGGCTGTTATCATTGTGTTAGCACAAGGTTTTCTGCCCATTACACGCCCATAAATCTCCCCTGTTCATCATTTATGCCCTCTACATCCGTGTACCCAAAATATGAAAGAGCACCTACATAATTGCCAGCCAGGATACAGTAGACGAATTGTAGAACCCCCACTACAACCAAAAATGACATAAATACATCAATTAACTTTGTTCTCTGTGGTGTTTTATCGAGGTAGTTCTGCCAGATTCCGAGGGCTACTTGCTGGGGCGATTGATTTTGCGAAGAGGGTTTGGAGGATATCTTAATGGGTGTGGAGGAGGGGATCGTAGTCGTGGAAGTTGTGGTTTGGGTTGTGGGTTGTGTGCTGGAGGTAGCAGCGGCTGCGTTTTTTTTGGGCGCCATTTTTGAGGATTGAAGTATCGTTTACGTGGGAGGTAAAGGATGTGAGATTTGTGGTATAATTGGAGAGGTATGACGGTTGTAGTTATGAACTGAGAATTATGGCTTAGATCTCGAAGGCCACGAAGCTTGATGCGATTACTATGGAGATACGGCTAGCGTTTACAGGGGGGTTGCCGCATGGGGGAAGAGCCGAGGGGTATAGCTTTTGAACATTCGACCTCTAGCTTTGTAATAAAAAGAACCTTGGAAGATATCACAAAACCCTCAATTAGTGTCAATTTGTTAGACTACTCATCAATTAATTAATCAGAATCTACCTAGTAATCCAAAAAGAAATCGCAAATATGGTGAGTACATACATCACTATGCTAGGCTGAAGATGTTCAATATGTTAACAGTGGCTAGGGAATCGAATTGCCAGCTTATATTCTCGGCGCACTCACTGCGGGCGGTGGAACGATGGGTTATGTCAGGACTGGAAGTATCCCATCTGTCGCCGCTGGTCTCACTGTTGGAAGCTTGTACCTCGTGGGTGGTTATCGTATCCAGAATCGCCAGTCTTATGGTATCGAGTATGTCTTTCGTCCACCATCTATATATACCCCATCATCTGCCTTTGTTCAAAAGCTGATACTGTTTTTCGATAGACTCGCTCTTCTCGCATCTATCGTCCTAGCAGGATCTTCTATTCCAAGAGCGATTCGAACCCAAAAGCCATTGCCAGCAGGTTTGAGTCTGCTCGCCTTGTATGGACTCTTCACCTTCGGAAATGCGTTCAGAGCGCGAAATTAGAGATGAATCCGGTCGGGGGTGCTTCAAAAATTGGTGGAAGCTGGAGCAATATTCTACATGCGATAATGAAGATGATTTCAAGCTTTCATTGTAGATTCACTATAATGGTTAAGTTGAGTTGATAACTTTTCTTCCGCGGAGTAAAGCACATAACATAGCCCATCATTCATGTGTGACACACAGCTCCCTCCTGTCGAATCAGCCCATTTGTATCCCTATTGTATACGTAATTCCGAGTGCAATGTCAATGCGATTCAGCATTCGATGATCTCCAAACGCCCCGTCCTCAGTAAACCAACGCCACTCCTCAATAAACAGTCCGACCCAGTCCTATGGGCGTTTCTTCGAAGTCTAACTTGTAGACCTTTCATGAAGCCTCATCTATTTCTGCCCATTTCGCCTTGATCTTCTCGTTTTTAACCTTTGCAGCCTCTCGATTTGCCGCCGTTCGTGCTAGTCTTTGCGCTCTTAGACATTTATTGACTGCTGTCTTTTTATCGTTGCACATTCCCATACACTTCCACAGGAATCCTCGAGCATGGCATTCGTCTAAAGCTGCCATGACTTCCTCACAAGCTATTGCATGTTAGAAAAGGTTGAAATGGTCTGTTGGACTCCCCCAGACGTATCTGTATGAGAGGTTGAAAACAATACCTGAGGAGTTGTCTTTGGTCCATAAATGAGGATGCATTTTGGACTTTGCTTCTCAATTGTTATATTGCAAATTGATGTTGACTTCGGTCACAAAGTTATGGCATGCGAGGATGTTCGATAGCATTTTGGAAATTCAAAAGTCGTACTTCCGAAGGGCGGTGAAAGGCGGCAGAATTAATTTTAGTGTAGGCCCCGCGCTGCTCGTTTTAGAACGATAACATCACTCCAGGGCTACTTCCCGAGGTCCTTCTTTGATTCGACTTCTCAACCTTTCTGGAACCTCAAAGGTACGATTTCCTCCCAGATATTAAAATAGTATTTCTCGAGAGATGGCACAGCAAATTACGGCGCGTAAACAGCAAGGTGCATACCCCCATTGCATATCAGTATCATCAAACTAATCTTTAATAATATTAGAGCTCCAAAATCAGTACACAAATTACAAGAATGGTCTGCAGCAAATAGCTTCAAAAATTGGTGACGTAGAGACAGAAGCAGAGGAACACAAGTGAGTTCCATGCTTATTTTTTCTTCATTCTCACAAATGTTTATCCTCTTCCGACTTCGGGGGTTCAATACACGAAGGCATATTTGGAAACCCAAATTCTCACCGCTTGAAAGCCTCATGCTCACCGCCCCTGTTGTTACAGACTTGTTCTCGAAACACTCGAACCTCTTGATGGCGACCGGAAGTGCTTTCGAATGATAAATGGTGTGTTGGTTGAGCGGACTGTAAAGGATGTGGTGCCGGCTTTGAAGACAAACTCGGAAGGTCTACGGAAAGTCCTGGAGGATCTAGTAAAGCAATACAACAGCAAACAGTCCGAGATGGAGAAATGGAAGGTACGGAAGCAGCTCCAATCCCTTCGTTTGATGAAATCATCTGCTGATAAGTATTGTTACACAGAAGAAGAACAATATCCAGGTCGTGCAGCAGTGATAGCGTCAGCATCGTCACAGATTTTTGAGTATGGTTGTTGCATCAACGGCAGAGATGGGTGAAATCTACTTTGGCCCATAAGGCGGTCAATAAGGAGGCAAGGACTTGCCAGGCCATTCTTCTACATAACGGGGAAGCAAATATGACATACGCGGGGAAGCATTCATGCCCAAGATCTCGACTTGTCAGAATGATTCCCCTCACTGAGTTACTCCGAAAGTTGTGAAATTCTTATGTGCATCACGAGAGTCTGTACGACGTCATAGTAGCGATGGATTGTTCGTAAATAGGCGGATGAATGAGAATATCTAGATCGAGGATATACAAATTACTTGGTAGCTTTGATGCGCTGTACAACAACCAGTCAAGTGAGGCTCCTGCCAGGTTGAGCCTGAGTCCTGAATTTTCACGGCGGCTCGCGTCTCGGCGCCCAACGAGAACGCCTCGAATTGACGTCCTTGATGCCCAATCATAAAGGGCTGTCAGGAATGAAAGGACCCGAGATGTCCATATTTTTGGCCAAGTTCGCATGAGAAGCGCAGTGTGTTGTTCAATCACCGTCAGGCTGACCGAACCCTGCATTTGCAGAATGATGTTCGCTGTGGGGGTGTGGATATGGTTCATCTCGTATTGTATGAATGGATGACGAACATCATACTTCTGCAAAGGGACGTATATGATATCTATTTACAGAATCTCGATACGACAATGACAGCGACCTTCGTGATATACTTCAATTCATCTTGAGGCAGCCCCTCCTCCGAAAAGCTGATGCTGCTTGTGGAGCCACCTCCCATGTGGCCTCTTCCTGTTGTGTCCACGTGCAATGGGGCCTGTTCGTCAACGTCGATGAAACACTTTGAAGCAAAGCAAAGGGAATAGTTGAAGACGTTCACAAAGACCTACGTAGGTGCCTTCGCTATCATCGCCATCTATTACCCATGAACTTTACCCACGTCCTAGATGTCATATCACGTAAAATACCGAGCTATGACTCTATGAGAGTAAGAACATTTGGTGATATCAATGCAGAGATACATCTCGTGGGATGGCATACTACTGAAACGGAAAGGAAGAGAAAAGGAAGCAAACAAGGCCAAGGATGTGATGTGATGAAAGGTGCAGCTGATAGGCTGCATATATTATGAAAAGTATTGGTCGGCTGAGTGTGTAGTGACTGTTATTGCATATGGGATAATCATAAGCTATTGGAGGGTGAAGAGCATGTAGGTGTATCATGATAACCAAATTCTCGAATCGATTCATTGAATTCTAATTCAAGTTGAAAAACATTTAACCAATAGTAATGTTCATTGAAGCTTCATTATATTGATTGGAAGATAAATGGAAATTGAATTCTCCATTCACATATCTTACCGTATTCCGAGAAAAGCTCCAGGCGATCATACCAAGCCTGCTTCTTGTACCTGACGTCTGGAAGCTTGGTCGACTTCACCCACCATTCATACCTACTAGGTAGTTCGAGGCAAGATTAACCCGCAACAACGTGAATATTTTGGCGCTCACATACTATCTAATCGAGTAATGATTAATTATTATTATACTTATTACTACCTAGGTATGTATGAACAATTTCAAAGTTGTAAAATGACAAGACAAAACAGTATTAGCACAATATATACCTATCTAGGTAGTAGGTGTAGTATAATACTCTACTCGGTATTAATAAATACTGGCCGGCATTGTAAAATTTCCTAGATACCCAAAGCTTTACTTAAAGCTTTACTTACAGATGATGTTGTTACATTTTCATTCTTAGACCCCTACTTTCTAGCTGCATTATTGCACTACCTAGCACGCTCATTGCCTGACTACTAATTAGTACTTGCTAGGTAGGTAAAATACTATATATGGTGTTTTCGTACTAGTTATTTATTGCATAGTAGGTACTACCTAGGTAAGTAGGTAGGTATTTCTTTTAGCGTTCATTAATAAAACGAATAAATAGATGATATTACATTACCTAACATTATAGGTAGTTAGCATTATAATTCTACCTATGGTTCTACTGTATCCTATGTAGGTACTAGGTAGCTCCAACAAAGAAAAAATCTAATAATTCATTGGATTAACTCAATTATTGCCCTTTGAATCGTGAAGATACATACCTAGTAGGTAGCTGGAGATATCTAGTACAGCAGTCCTTCTACCTTGCCTTGCCTTACCTTGCCTTAACGCCAACGCCTTGTTGTTTTTGGCGGGTTGGCCCTGGCACTAGCACTACTGACACTTAAACACCCAAAAGGAAACCTCGGTGCTATTACAACCTACATACCTACTACACACCTACCTACCTACTAGGTACCTACCTACCTATCCATCCTATCTTACTTGACTTTACCAACCAACGATACCAAAAGCTACATCCCCCCCCCCTCCTTCCCCCCAAAACTACCAGAATCAGAACCAGATACTTACACTCATCTCTGTCATTCATCCGTTAAACCCCACGTTTCTACTTTTTACATGCAAACATTATTGTCTTGCAGATTTTCATAAACATAGAAACACAAGGCGCATTCGTGCAGGAAGTCTTTCAAATATCTCCGACTCGATCGAAAGTGGGTAAGCCTTCTTTACAATTACATACCAATTCTTAACCCACCCTTCTATCCCCGAAATTTTTGTAAACCCTCTGACGCGACTTATGCAGTAGGATACCTGCAGCAGCCCAGAAAGTGATACCCTTTCAACAGACCCTAGTGTCATACGGAGGCGCACCCCCATCTAGTCGCGGTTTTTCGGCAACATCGAGCTAGATAGAGTAAGCAGATTGGGAAAAGAAGGCTGTCTGCTCGAGGATCGACGCAAGTCAATACGCAGATACGCACAACTGCGAGATCGCAAGGCTTTACGACGTGTCCTACACATCATACGGCCGACGTGGCAACCAAGGAATTTTGAGGACGCGGCTATCCGACACCTGCAACTACCCAAATACATCATGTCCAATTCCCCTCCAAAGGAAACGGACGTTGAACAAGGAGTCTCGCCAGATGACACGGATGCACAAATGAATGAACATACGGATCCACACGCTCCTGGAGGCTATGAGTTCGAGGTCAAAGAACAAGATAGATGGCTCCCTATAGCAAATGGTTAGTTAATCATTTTTTTCAGTCATTCACCTTCTTGAATTGAGCTTGTGTGATTTCCTATATCGAAGTTCATTGTGACTGGTATCGCTTCGTCGATCACACCAATTACACGCGCATGTCCTCGCCATTGGACCAGTCAAGAGCTTGGGACACAAACCTTTCAATCTAGCGGTGTCACTGTGGTCATAAATCCTATCATGTCCCACACTTCCTCTTCTCAATCACCGGAGGCGCGAGGCGCCGCAAGGGGAGAAAAATATGATCTTGGTCATTCAGAAGCTAATATTCGTAACTTTGCGCCAGTTGCACGTATCATGAAGACGGCTCTACCTGAAAATGCGAAGATTGCAAAGGAGGCCAAAGAGTGCATGCAAGAATGTGTCAGCGAGTTCATCTCATTCATCACAAGCGAAGGTATGTCTCGGTCCGAGATTCAAGACAAATCTTTGTACAGGTCTAATTTTCCTTCTATAGCTTCTGAAAAATGTCATCAAGAGAAGCGCAAGACTGTCAATGGAGAAGATATTCTATTCGCCATGACATCCTTGGGTTTCGAGAATTATGCTGAAGCACTTAAGATCTATCTTTCGAAATATCGAGAAGTGAGTTATGTCACTCATTCAAATATCCTCTAGCATCTACCTATGGTATATGCTTACCCGGCTCCTATGTACAAGACTGATGCAAAGTTTTAGCAACAATCGACTCGAGGAGACAACCAGAACAGACCTGGTAGCTCCGGCTTTGGACCAGCTACTGGAACTACTTCTGCAAATGCAACTTCAGCAACGTTCTCGGGTGGAGCAGAGGGCGCCAATAATGTTCTCGCTGGTCAACAGGTAGAAGCTGAACACGACAGCGGTGCTTACGTTTATGGTGCCGGTCACAACGGTGCTCCTGGTGGAGAAGGATATTAGGTTTTATTTCGGATTCAAATTGACTAAACCAAATGATCGAGAGCTTTTACGGGGCGAACCAAATTTATGGGGAATTACATTTCGAGAGTGTATCAACTATATGCAAAGGTTTTGGGAAGGGAGGAATTGGGCGGGTGCTAATCGGGCCACTTTTGAGATATCCAAATCGCTTACCTTGTACATGAAGGATGGGGCCAAAAGCAAGGGGTGTTTTTTCTGCTTTATTAGATTTCTTGGCTCTTGAGAGCCAGAGGCCGATAGCCTCAGAGGGGTTCGGTCTTGAGATAGCTGAGAGATATTCGGATGACATTGAGCAATAAGTACAGCATGAGATGTAGGTTAAACAGCCCCGCATCAGACTGCCAGAATAATACCACACACCTTATGGCTTGTATATCAGGGGAAAATGAATATATGAATGATACCATCAATACCTGCGCCTTTTTACTTTGAAGCACCTTAATACTCTGCTTTGTTAGACATAGCATTGGTTCCAAGTTTTAAACCTTGTAATGCTTTGCTGTATCTAATAATTGTGAAAATCGCAAATTAGATGCACTTCTATCCATGGATGTGTTTGATTGATGAAGATATCTCGTGCCTACTAGATGGCCATGATAATAGCTAGCGGGGATGGAGGGGCAAAACTGGGGCTCATCATGTGACAGTCTAAAATAAATTTTCTACCTTACTGTACCTGGGGAAAAGGCACACGAGCGAAATCTCCTCCACCATTTACGACGTAGCCAAGGCTTCGATCGAAACACAACGACTGTATTTCTTCGCAAACCGTATATTTAGTCTCATTAATGGTATCGCCGCAATTCAACTATCTCTTGCAAGGATTTGCAACATGGTGTCTATTACCTCGGTCGATCGCTCAATACCTATCCCCACAGGCAGCAAACCACTTTTAAAAACTACAATGTCCGGTACGATAAGAAAGGCTCAAGACGCAGATCTGGACGACGATCTCGAAGTACCGAATCCAAAACGAGCGAGGGTATCTTTCAATCCGAAAGTCGAGGAAAAGGTTATGGAGGAATACGTCGCAAAGGGTAGAAGCCTAGAGAGCGTTAGAGTGGAGGTCAAGCGGGCAATAGAGGCACACGGGAAAGGAGACAGCGAAAAGTACGATAGCATTAAAGAAGTCTTCGCACAAGCTGAGGGTGATGAGAGAGAGAATACTGCTGTAAATGATGAGGTGAAAACATATCTGCTCGCCCTTACTAGTTATGCGTCGCTATTGAATAAGGATTGCAATGGGTTAGTCAAGGCTATATTGAAGTGTCAATGGATGGGCAGAGAAGAGAGCTTTGTGAAGGCCTATGCTCAATTTCTGGGGAACTTGGTTAGTGCGCAAGGAGCGTACGTTGGGCTGGTGCTTGGAACGCTTATTGATCACTTCACTGGGGGCATGTTACCCATCATCGGTGTCCCAAACTCTGCTAACGAGAATATAGTAAGACTATCAAGTGGGCGTCTTCCTGGCTGCCCTGATGTCAATCGCAATACACTTTCATCTAGAGTCCACTTCGCCCTGAAATACCTCCTTCGATTGATTCCCTCTGCCAGCGCGACGCTCTCGCCCATTCTTTCGTCCAAGTTTCCCTTCGCCGATGAATCAAAGAGGATGCATGTCACATATATCAATAATCTCGTTCGCCTTGTCGAGTATGCTCCCGAACTAAAGTCTGATGTTTTCGCACTCATCACGGACAGGCTGGTGAAGATTGATGTACAGATGCAAGTTGATCTAGACGATGTGGATGATGAGGTCGCCGGTGCCATTGTTCAAGCTCTTGCCATGGATTCTTCTGAACAGGAAGAGGAGGACGATGACGACGCAGAAGATTCTGATGACAGCGATGCCGAATCGGTTGACAGCGATGTTGCAAGTGGAGATCAGGCAAAACGAGCCAAGGAAATCCAAGGAAGTGTTGAGAAAATGGATGCGATACTAAACCGCTTGTTTGCTATCTATGATCCTTATTTTGCAGACCCGAATAGCATCGAAGCTGCAAATATGTTTGAAACTTTACTAGGACATTTCGCCAATATTATTCTACCTACATACAAATCCCGACATACACAGTTTCTCCTCTTCCACTTTGCACAAAAATCTGAACATCTCATCGATCAATTTGCCGGAACCTGCGTGCAATTGGCATTTCAACCTGGTAGACCTGCCGTCCTGCGACAATCTTCTGCAGCCTACCTCGCTAGCTTTGTTGCGCGAGGCGCCCACGTTGAACCTCAAGTGGTTCGGACCGTTTTCGAGCTGATCGGGAGCAATCTGGATCATATCCGCACAGAGAATGAACTCACTTGCCGGGGACCGGATTTAAAAAAATATGGGACCTTTTATGCTATGACACAGGCTCTGCTTTATATCTTCTGCTTCCGCTGGCGGGATCTTATCGATACTTCCGAGATATTCGACGACGAGGACCCAGCGGCGTTCATTGGACAAGATCTTGTTTGGACAACAGGTATCAAGGAGACCCTCACCCGCGCTATCTACTCCAAACTCAACCCTCTTAAGATCTGCTCCCCGTCCATAGTTTCCGAATTCGCCAAAATTGCACATCACCTACGATTTATGTACGTATATCCTCTGTTAGAGACCAATAAGCGCATTCGTTTGAGTCAATTCTCCAGTGCGGTGGGAAATGGAGCATTACGAGACTCGGGCGCAAGCAATGACAGTTGGCACCAATTGGAACCTTACTTTCCATTTGATCCATACCGATTACCTGTGTCTAAAAAGTGGATAGAGGATGACTATGTGCAATGGAAAGGTATTCCAGGACTCAATCAGGAAGAGGATTCTGATGATAGTAGTGGAGATGAGGAGGAGGAGGAGGAAGGTGGGCCTGAAGACGACGATACAGCGACTGACGAAGAAGCTGAAGATTGAGGTTGCACCATGGATTTCGGTATACTGTCATATTTCGAAACAAGGAGTTTTGTCTACCATTTATACGATTCGGAGTTTTGTCTTTGGGAAAATTTCGGGTAGACACAGTATTCATTCAGCGAAGGTGCAGGAGGAGAACGGTTATCACAATCGGGGTATCATGATTGGATTGGGAAAAGTCTGTAGCTGGCATCATTGGCGTTCTGTCATTTACTTCGGAAATTTTCATGGGCATAATGATACATGGAGTGAGATAGGATAGGATGGACCAGCGGTTGTGTATGAATATTGGTCAATGGTGGACCAAATCATGATTGTGAATTTGCTTACAACTCGATTTTGCTTCAGCGATAGCGACATAGCACATGTAGATTCAGCACATGTAGATTCAGCTACTTATATGTCAGCGTATACTTCAGGTGGGATTGCCGGAATTCCATGCCAGAAATGGAGTGCATAGAGGGTGCGAAAAATAAAATAAATTGCAACATGTTCGACTCACCTATTATAACTGAATGTGATTTGACCAAGGTATTCCGTTCATTAATGCAATCTCACTACCTAGATAGTCTTTGTGTCTTCGATTTTGAATTGGCCCGCCAAGCTGGCGTGGCAAACCCTTCCCATCATCTAAGTTTTCTCGATTAGAGATTGTTACAACAGTCTCCTTTCATCTCAAATCTCAAGAGTCTTTTCTCGAGAGTAGGTGTTCAAAGTATACTCCAATCAAGACCTCTGAAAGCAGCCTCCATCCCAACCAATTTATCTTTCATTCCCAAATCATCACTAGTAAGAAGACCATTCATAGCCCAAGTCTTCTCCTTTGCCATCTCCCAGAACTGGAACATGAGCCCAACCTCATTTCCCCACTTTGGCCACAAACGGTCATAGTCTTCCAGTGAAGTCTGTAGGTTCTTATAATGCTGGCTTGCCGGCGACATCGGACCACAAATCCAACATGTCACCAGCAGTGATAGTTTCGGTTGCGGCTAAAGCATACTTTGATGGGAGGTCGAGTGATGGTTGTTTCAATATGGCAAGTGCGTAATTTCCTGCATTCTCTTTGGTGTCGCCCATGCTAACAATGGGTGTAGAAGGGGGTACGGGCATGTGTTGAACATATTTTCCAGCTGTGACCTAGAGGCACATGGAATTAGAAAGTAATACCCCGGATCTCAAGGTAGATGATATACTTACCACTAGATTGGGAGTAATCATTGGAAACATGATGTTGGTAGCATAAAATGTAATCCAGAGATAAGTAGTTTTGGTATGAAGAGCTTTGTCCTTCTTGATAAATTCATCAACGCGAACCTTGCTTTCGAAGTGAGGCACGGAGCATGAACCATTCGAGATTGCCTTATCTGGTAGTGTGCTCCAGATATAATGTTCCAGAGTGGAGGGATGTTTGGGAAGCTGCTTTGCCGAGATTGATACCCTGTGAAGCTTCCATCTCGAAAGCTTCTTCCAGAGTATGTGTAGCGAAAAGAGCCCAGAAATCCGTGACGGCAAAGATAGCAGTTGAGCCTTCTCATGCTCACCAAACTAGTCTTTGTTACGCATGTTTTGGTAGGTGGTAGGATTTCTCGGTGGGTGACTTGCCTCGAATGCCTTCACCAAAGACCTTTCATCATTGGCATCGGCTGATACCATTTCGACTCCTCTGGCGCTGAGAGCCTTTGCAGCGGCACTGTTGACATTTCTAGTTACACCCCGAACCTTGTAGCTACCTTAAGGTTTTCGCCATGATTGTTATAGAAATTTTGATTGTCTGTTGAGGAGGTAGAAAATTGAAAGTATATATGGATTATGGACGAGTGGATTTGATGTGATGATGGGAAGCAGCAATTACTTTTGACGGCGATTACAGCCAAATATATATAATCACTCTGTCGGTTACTCACTACCTCAAGGTTATACTATTGTGAGACGGTGTGCTCTCATCCGCTACAGTCTTCTTAAATTTAGGCAGTTTTATATAATAAGATTTGTAGTTGATGATAAATACTATGTTACAGCTTATGAATATATAATTACGAAAATCCGCCAACCATGTTATTTTTCCGCGGGTCCCTTGTTGCACAACGTCTTGTTCGCTATACTTCTGACTCTAGTTGCCCTTTTGCTCGCCAATTGGAGAGTTATGATGGCATCATCGCTATCGTTATATATCGATTTAATCAGAAATTTCGATGGTCATGGTATTGTTGTTCTCGAAGATACGGGGTGGGGGTGGGAATGACAACGATTATTCGAAGTAGGGAGTGATCGAAATGGTAGAATATAGTATGTTTGATACTACCTAAAACTTAGTAAGTGAGTCTACTCTCTCCTACAACTTTTGCATGTCTAAGTCCCTGAAAAAACCACGAACACCTGGCTTTCGTTATGGATAGTTTGGATGGCTGGTCTTTGGGAATGTTATATAATTAAGTCTTCGGTCATTGGACGTGCAGGTGAATTGGTCATTTGTATGATTCAATTGAGGGGATCCTCCTCTTGTAGTGCGGGGTAGGAATAGGTTAGTGGGGTTTCTACTTTGTCCTGATTTACAAGTGAAACAAGTATTCCACAAACTCAACAGCATATATAGAAGACTGAGATGCGCAAACTTGTACAAGGAAATGCAATCAATACTTGCCATTCGCCTCACCCGAGGGAAACAAGTGTCGTGTAGGAGTAGGCGACCAGCGGCTCAGCAAGGGTCATCATTAGCAGGACTGTAAGAGTAAAGAGATTGCGGATATTGGTGTCGATTGTTAGCAAGGAGATTAACGGCAGTAAAACCCCCAGGAATGGCAATGATGGCTTGAAGGAAGGATAGCGAGCTCATATCAACCAGCTTTTTGATAGCAAGATGTTAGAGAAAAAATCGAAATAAAATTGACAAAAGCTATAAATCTATACCTCGAAATCTTCTGTCTTCCCATCATCAGTCGGTCATTGCAAGGGGGTGCCTTAGCAGCCCAATCCTAGGTCCTATACTAGTAGCATTATAAGTTTTTGGGGTTTGAAGTTCAGTAATATCGGATCTTATGGGGTTTTATACCTGGAATATTCATCCCAAAATTTATACTAGATTTAACTAGATGGAATGCGATCGCATTTGAAAAGCATACTCCACTTCAACTTCATCGAGTAAGTAACCATGTGCGATTCTGAGAGATCAGATGACACCCCAGTATGTTTGACTTGCGCGTGTATAAATATTGCACGATGACTTGGTGTGAAGAAAGGAAATTACCAAAACCTTCACAAATCATGGGCGCGTGTGGCGAAGGGTATTGTGCAAATAGCCGTACGAATTTCAAACTTGATTTGAGATCTGCTCATGCCAATAACGATCAGAAGCCTACGATTGAGGGACGTCAGTACCAGTATGGAGATAGCTACTGAAATTACGACATCTATACTTCGCGACACCAGAATCAACAATACTTACGAATTTCGAAGTTCGAGTTCCATCCTCTATGATTTGGGAAAGTGAATTTGGATAGCACAGATTCAACTTCTTCAAGTCACGCCGTAGAAAAGGAGCGCATCGTCCACTGAGGTCCTACCTTGTTTAAGTTTACGATCTGGCATGCTGCCACCATTATATGAACTCTCTATATAAGCCGTCTATTTGTTCTTATAAAGTGTGGGGTCAGACCACGAGTATATAAAGATGCCTTCGATCGAGTGACCTACTATGGATCTCGGAAACTCAGTCATCATGAAGCTTTATGGGCATTAGATAAAGGTGGGAGTAAAAGGTGTCTTCGAGACCGATGATAGGAAATGCGGGCAGCCTTTATAAGCCGGGACCCGGACATCTACGTATATTCTCAAGGTAAAACACATTTGATAGAGAACAGAGCTAGAGACCCTTCTTAATATCAACAGTATTCTATATCCGATGAGCGATCGTTATAATTTGAGGAAATAGTCTGAGGCTTTACAAAGATGATCCAGATTTCTGGAACCGACTTTATATACAATGACCACTTAATGGGTATTGATTAGATGTCGTTCTTGCCATTGGCGCTCTTGGGAAAGGGGTATATATGTTAGAGCCCGAAGATTGGGAGGGAAGCATGGTCTCCAAAGCTCGGAGTCTTGTATTCACTGTTTGCTCTACAAAAAATATGTGAAAAGGTAACAGAATCAAATAATAGCTTCTGGTAAATGCAAACCCCATTCTTATATATTGTTGGGACGGTGTTTGTGCTATCGGAAGTGCAATATGATTCAATGAATATATGCCCTACGCGACTGAATATTAAAGTATGGGAAATACATGACTTCAAGTACGTTAGATATCGGCCAATTACACCTCCACAAACAACCACTCAGTGTATACCCCTCTCCTCCTTTCCTTTTTAAATTGGCACACTCCCCGCAACACTCGCCCAGAACTTACATCTAGCCTCCAAGCTCTGTCCTCCTACATTAATCCCCACATTCTCAAATCCGTCACTCTCGATAACAAATTCCATTCCCGTTCCTAGCTCTGGTACCCCCGGCTCTGTAGCATTTGTAATTTTATGCCCATTAGGATTTCCCGTAGCCATAAATGATGCGAATGCCCCCGCATAACCTTGATAGATAAGTGGTTGCGATTTCTGAACCGAGTTTACTTGATTCCACTGATTTTGGGTCCAAGGCACTTAGATCAACAGAACTTTAACATGGGGGAAGAAAAGGAAGACAATGGAGAAACATACATAAATAGTATCACTCCCATGTTTCGCCGGACTGATATTATATTCCCCCACCCACCCACTCCCACTCGCTGCCTTACTAATCCACAAAGCTGGACACGCCAACACCGAATCTCGATATATAAGCCCGGCTCTCACATAACTAGTATTGTAGCTTGGAAGCGTCTCGGCAGTACCAGATCCAGGATATATTGCGCGTACAGAATCGAGTTGGGATGGGGAGAATGAAGGGAGGAAACCGGCGAGCCAGCTATTGAAAGATGCGGTGGTGGAGTTAAAGGGGGGTATGCCGTCATTGGTAGCATTTTGAAGTCCTGTTGGAACAAAATTCTCACCTAGTTAGGAGTTTTTAGTTATAAGTTCAAACCAGTCATAGGGGAAAGAGTTCGGATAAGAGGGTCATGGTGTAAGGCTGCATGTAGTCTAATAGCGAAATCTAAGATGATAATACAAACATTCCAGAAGTTAGACTTGGGAATTCAGTTTTGTTGAACATCTCATCATTTCCAAAACTTTTTGGGAAATCAGAAATCTAAGAAACTACCGAATGGGAACAGAAATCTGTTGGCAGTTGAAGATGGAAATTTGCGCCATGTTACTAACTCGATCTTCAACATATTGCACCATTTCAAGTCCCCTAAAAGAGTCTAGACTATGACAAACAGCTTACCTTCATGAGCATTGTACATGCCCCAGCCCCCCAAAATCCCAATCTCACCCTTGCCACCATTCCCATTCACTGCATTAACCGTCGCCTCACTTAAAGTCTTCTTCAGAAACTTCCCATCAATGACTGGTGCCCATGTATAACTACTAGTATTCCAAGTATGGCTTGCTGCAACCACTAGAGCGGCTTCTGCTAGCACCTCCCAGGCTAAAGATTTCAAACACTGTAAAGTACCATTAGTAGCGCCCGTGCAGTTTGTTAGGTTTACCATGGTATCGTAGATAGATTGGGCTTGTGGGGCATCATAGGTGTAGGTCTTCGGCCAGAAAGGCGAGGATGCTAGTGCGCGGCTGAAGAGGGGTGGTGTGGTTTCTTCTGAGGTAGCAAGGACTTGTGCGCTGTATATGAGGGAAATTAGTTATTGCCCACCCTCAGTATGCAAGATGAGCCATTCGAGGTGAAAGTAGAAGGAGTAACAAACACCACACTTCCCGCTCCTGCACTTTGCCCCCAGATGCCCACGTTATCTTTGTCCCCACCAAATTGATCAATATACTTGTTTACCCATTCAAGAACTGCCCTCTGATCTAGCAATCCCGGATTTAAATCCGAGTTGTCGTCTTCTGCAATCTCTTTCCCTGGTAAAAACCCAAATGTATTGACGCGATAATTGGGATATACAAAAACTATATCGTTTTGAGCCGAAACATTGAGAATTGGATAAGCCGAAGGGGGGACTGCTTGAGAACCGCCTCCTTGGATGAACCCGCCACCAAAAAATACTACCATGACTGGTCGAAGAGATTTTCCTGTAGTCCATGGCCGGGAATATAAAGATAAGTAGAGGCAATCTTCCGAGCCGACGGTCTAGATGTGGACATGTCAGAGTAAGATTGGTGGGAAATAACCGAGAATCACAAAGAAGTGCTTACCCCTTTCTGTGGGCAAGCTGGAAAAGTCTGAATAGAATTGTATGTTCCGTTGGTGATAGGAAGAGGAGGTTGCGGAGCTCTAAATCTATTGTTTCCTGTTGGGGGCGCCGCAAAGGGGATCTTCTGGTAGTAAGTTATGTTGTAAGTAGCTGAGTATGCACCTTGGAAAATGCCATAATCTAGAGATGCTGTAATATCTTGTGCGAATATAAAAAGTGGGAAGATGCACAACGAAAGCAAAACAGAGTGAAGTGGTATTAGATACATGATGCAAGCAAATCAGGACCCGAAGGAATTGTAAGAACTTATTTCTTGACACTTATGACCTTTAACTATCGTACAACTTTCGATGCTTCAGACTCCATCTATAGTTAATGGATGCAGACTACTCAATGCAGGTAGAAACATCTTTAAGTAATAGAGTGCAAAATGGCGGGGTTATGCAGATCTTGGGGGGAAGGCTCGGGAGAATCCGACCGCGATTCCCATTAAAAATGGATATAAACTTCAAGCAAAGCAAGTGACCAATAGGAATACCAGGAATATATTGCCTAATATCATCACATAACACATCACAATTGCATCAGGATATCGGGCTTCGTTACACCGAAATATGTATTTTCCCGTGCTAATCAATTTGACGCTGGTAAACATCATCAACCCTACTCTCAAACGCCAGCCCTTCCCAGTACCAGTAGCCTTTGCTCCTCCAAACAATAAGGGTATAAGGAGAAAAATGCGCATTACGATGCAAGGTATCACAAATCCCCAAATATCCCAATAAAACGTGAAAAGTGAGCCCTTGCTCTAATCTGATTCCATAATCAAAGAAAATGTGGCTTAAAATATTTTAGGTCATGTACCAGCGATGCGGCGGGGGATGTCGTCTGTAGTCTTCTTAATATTAGTAAGGATGGATTGGGCCATAGTTTCGACGTCTCGGACCTTGTATTATCTCTTCCCTCGGTAAAGGTGGCAACGGAGGACGATCCATAGCAGGCAAGTCATCTTTGACATCCTCTTCTCTCCTTTCAGCCATTTCCTTTAGAATTAGGGTCGATAACTCCGGATTGTCCATGAAGAAGTTCGAGGTCTCCTCAGGATATTTCTTCCATAGTCTAGATTGCAAGAAGCCAACTCTGGCAAATATTTTCTTGAGCAGAGGATCCATTGAGCTTACCCCATCATATAATGTTTTACATGAACTCAAAACTGATGGTAGCGCAGCATCTGAACCAGCAACTTCAAAGTTGTTGATGATGAATGCCGCTATGCAACTTTTGAAGTCCTGCATCAGATATCGCTCAGCGCAAACGTAAACATCGACACTTATAGAATATGCTATTGACCAAGTTCTCAAGTCTTCTTGGGACATTCTCTCCTCCGCAGGCGGTTCATCCAAGGTATTGTTTCGCGAGCCTCGTCTGCGATCTCTCTGACCAGGGGGTTGTGGATAACCATTGTGGCCCATGACCGGCAGTGGTTGAGGTGGAGGTGGCATGCCATTCATCCAACGATTTCTCGGTGGAGGGATTCTCCTTGTCACGCCACAATTCCAGCAAGTTGGACCAAAGGATTCTAGGGTACATTGAGCACAATTACAATCTGGTCGATGACGTCCAGGTTCCTTTCGTTGTCTTTGTTCCCAAGCTCGCTCTTGACGTCTGCGACGAGTCTCTCGTCTTCTCCGACTTCTGGCACTTTAATTGTTTAGTATGGAGCTCTAATACAGTTCTCGGATGACAAGCTGGTGATCTTACCTTTCATCGCTTGCGGTTCCACTGTCTGTTCCGTCGTCACTACCCGAAGCATTTCCATCGTCGTTGTGTTCTCTTCCTTTGCCCTTTTCAGGCTCAGCCACAATGATTTCTGCTACAGGACGTAGAGGGCAGTACTTTGACTCGTAGAGGAAGGCAATGACAAACTCGAACAGAGTGGGATCTTCCTCGGGCAAATCAATGGCTTGTGCTGCGGCCTCTTTAAATTCTCCATCCAAGGCTTTCCTGAAATATTCTGATTTGGTAAGAATATCGCGGTGAACATGGAATGTTTCGGCATGAGGTCCGACACGGATCGGAATCATTGGTGAGGAATAGCGACTATACAGCTTAAAATCAGTCACGGTTGTTTGCGACGTTTGCGCATCTGATGTACAAACTAGACGAAACTGCAAAAGGTGAAAAATGTGACATACCCATCGACACTAGATACCCAAAGATCCTTTTTTGGATCTGCCACTTCCTTGATCTTTACATCTTCGTCCAAAAAGCTAAGAACAACGACATCTGGAGCCGTGGTAGAAGGCGCTCGCATTGCCGCATCAAGAGAAGTTTCCCCTCGATTTGGTTGAGCAGTTCCATTTTGTCCAGCCATTATTCCCGTATTTTTTTAATATCAGAAATGATGTTTTAAAGAGCGAGATGAAGTTGAATAGAAGGTGGTAGAGGATAGGTTTGAAAGATATCAGCCCCGCTCTTGAATATGATCAAGGCTTCCCGCTCGTGTGTTACCACACCTTTTTTGGTTTCGCAAAGCACCAAGCCACGAAACCACGACGTCCCTCTGTGGCGCTCTCTTGACTGCCTTTCGTAACTGATGATTTGTGGTGGCGTTCCAATTCAGCTGGATAGGTAATGCAGTGAGTGGGTAGTATAAATGCTAGGTAACCTTTTAGAAGAGAAACGATTGTCGATTGTTAAATTGAACAACCAAGTAGTATGGAAAAATGCTAAAAGTATGCAATTGAAATGAGGGGATTAAAACCCTCGAGATTCTGAAGGATTGATGTATTGAAGTATTATCCAAGATTGTCACCACTTCATAATAATTAATTAGATTCTGAAGAGAGAAGAGAGGAACGGAGGAGAGGGTGAGAGGGTGAGAGGGTGAGAGGGTGAGAGGGTGAGAGGGTGAGAGGGTGAGAGGATGAGAGGATGAGAGGATGGGAGGATGAGAGGATGAGAGGATGGGAGGATGAGGGGTCTTGTCGTTAGTCTTCTGTCTTCTTAGTGAATTTGATCGTCGTGGGGGAAGATCTAGAGCAAAAAGTGGAAGTCTGGACTCTGGAGATAGTAAAATAGCAAAAGCTGGGCCGGTCTTTGGATTAGACTTGAAGTATTACCTAGGTATATATACTATATACCATATACCATATAGGTATATCATCCATCGAGCAATAATAATATATGGACGGAGATGGTACGTACATTAGTTTGAGTGTAGTATTATACCTAGGTAGGTACTCAGTACATTCCGAACTGATAAGATTAAAAGCCTTTCCCTTTTGAGATTTACTAGATCCACTGCATACCTACTGTACCTACCTACATCCATCCATCCATCCATCCATCCATCTATCAATCAATCTAATATTTGAAGCCCAAGTTACCTACATCCATCCATCCACACTCATCCACACTCATCCACACAAACACGCATTTGAAAAAGAGCACGAGATGTGACATCCGACATGCGATAGACATGCTTACACTTTTTAACACTTTTTAATATATTTGAATCAATTGATTGGCCACCTTGAACTACCGATTCTTCTTGAATCTCTCTTTATATGCTTAACATTCCCGAGGATAATTTAAGTAGCTAAGAAGGAGAAAGAAAAGGTAGAAGAAGGGCTTGCACTCTACTACTAATCAAGAGATGGACCGCCGCATATCTTACCATCATCACCAACCAACCCATTGTGCTTGAGTAGGTAGCTAAGTGGTCAGCCTCATTGTCGTCATGTCACATGCATTTCCTTAAAACGTCTTCGGGTCGGCCAGCTCCATTGACAGGGCATACATACATAGGTAGCTACCTATAGGTAGCTACTTCGAATTTTATTCATGGATACTTGCCGCCACCCAAACAGTTTTGGGCAACATTTTACCCGTTCCACCTTTACATACGAGAGACTCGGAGAGAGTAACCAATACAATTTATCTCTTATTTCTCAAGACTGCAACTTTGTTTCCCTACCAGATCCAAACAATCGGTACCGGATATCTACAAGAGAAAGTCCCGAATCCATGCATGGATGGATGATAATCACTACTTCTTTCGTGTCCATCATTGAAGTGGGGCTGGAAACCCTACCCTACTCGATGTTACAATGCATACCGTGTATGCCCAATCACTGTAGGCAGTATGATAAGGAGGAAATTTGTCCTCATGGAGATCGAGGATGAAAACTCTACGAAGTATTATCGTGTCAGCCGCATCACTCGGAGAAACAAAATGTGTCCTAAATGGAGACCTGCATGCTTGTGAGTGCTTCATGCATGGGAAGCGTCTACGATTGAGACTTTGAACAAACATATACGACTACGAGATAAGCGACAAACGGAACAGCTTCCTGCAGATATTCCGGTCATCTTAGATCCCTGTGGACGTAGGACGGTCAAATAGAGCTCATATGCTCTTCTTCCGCTCCCAATCTCACTTTAGAAGATCCCCCTGGCCATAACTTCTTCACATTAGCCTTGAAAAGCTAATAGTACCTTTATGACCTTACTTCACGTCAAAAAAGCGTGGGTCGACTTTATCTCTCGAATAGAAGAGGAATCTTACTTCCGACTTGCTCATAAGTAAAAGTCACCTCCTCATCCCCGATGATCTCTTTCACCTATCCGCTCACCGTCACCACCGAGGCTCATAAAGCAAAAGACTGCTCCATCCACGCTTTGACAGACAGACAACAATCCATGATTCTGTAGAATGTATGCCTCCCCGCTACTTAAACTTTGGCGATATGAATACCTTCTTTGCGGTCAAGGATAGTTTCTCCAAAATTGTCGCATACATTATTAGGTTTATACAGTCGGGGGGAGTCCTGATTTGTCATATCAAGAGGAAGGCCGGATGTACCGTAAGCTTTGCCATATACAGAATGCATAGCAAGCAGTGTGTACATCGGGACGACCTTTGTGGAATGTAAGGTGTGCTCCATCTTGGACACCCAGACTATTTTCTGTGGAGCTCTTGTACTCCCAGAACGAGTGGAAAACGCGGCAGTATTGATCGTCTCGTCTCCAATTGCCAAATCACCACCTTTGTTCACCAGGATCAGATCCGATACGAAATTTGAGAGAAGGGTGGAGTGAAGAGATTGAGCCAAAAATGATCAGTGAGAATTGGATTACGACCTGATCTACTCGAACTCGACTAGCTTCTTATCGTCGGCGACTAGAGTACCACTCGACGGCATCCTCATATATGGCTAGCAACCCCTTCATTGAAACTTCGATCCACAAATCTGTCACATATCAATAACATCGAAGTACCACGTTTTCCAGAAGAATTATCACATCTTGAATGCAGGAGCCAAATGCTATCTGCGATACAATCTCGTTTTCCCCAAATTTTGGAACCTCGGGTACTACCTGATTCTTAATTTTTTTGTCCGACACAGTAGTTAGTCCCCTCTGTGCCCATTAGATTGTTATTGGCGGGTTCATTGGTAATAGAAGTCGCCGCTAGTGACATACTTGTGAACTGAATCTTCTGGGTACCAAAGCTCTCAAGGTCTTTTCACCATTCTCAAGTGAAGAAAGGAAAATGCAGTTTATCATGATTGCGAACAGGATGGTTGATTGCTTCTTAGGGGCGATTATGTGCGTGGTGTTTTGAGTGCAACCCACCTTACCTCAGAGCGGGGTTCGCAAGGATCAATAAGTTATCTAGTACTTCATACATAGTGCTGAGAGTTGATATATCCCCAAAGACAGTTTTTGAAATATCTAATTCTTTTGTTTTTCGGTCATGGCCTTGAAACATGGATGAGGATGGATTCAAGTTATAGATTACTGCTTCTTCAATTGAAATTGGGGAGTCTCGACCATGCAAGTGCCGCGCCTGGACTTTGGAGGACCCGAGAAGCTTTGAAAGCAAGAATCAGTATCACCGTCGAGAATGAATTTCTATCTATATGCTATAGATAGGACTAGGTATTGGACATTTAGTGCTTATCATGTTGATCTAACAAATATAGCTTGTCTTCGTTTTAATGTACTTTAGAGCTTTGTAATTGTATTGCTACAAGACGGATTTTGAGGATATAAACTATGCTTTCTCAAGCCAACAGTACCAAATAAATATCAACGCCAATTCTCAACCATCACTTCATCCTATTCTTTAATGTCTGGATCCGCAAATAGGTATCGAAAGTTAGATAGAAAACCATTGGTGAACTCCAAGAGATGATATATGATGGGAGTGATAAATCAGTCTCTATAGACCAATATCGGCGGGAGGCTTGACCACTCAAACGTACGAAAGCCTGCCCCGGAAACATCTAGGTACGGTATTAAACCTCCCTGTTCTCCTTAATCAGATTCATGCCGGTGTTATCGTCATGTACTCGTAGGCGAAAGCATTTTGGTTTGCTATAGTCTAGTAATAAGCAATGAATGTTATAAAACACTTTACTAGTAGTCTTCCTCCAATCCCAGGGGGCGCAACTTCAGATAATAAAGCCTTCAAATTGCTAATGCTAGTCAAACTCGCTTTATGTACAATTGTCGTCTATAACACCTTTGATATCATAAAACTTCTCGAACCCTACACAACAGTTCTCGGACCCGACATCAATTTTCCAGAAGACACCTTCCCTTGAGAGCCCAAACATGCCCTCCCTTTCATCCTTTACGCAGAATGTATTTGGCACCGTGACGCTGCAAAAAGAGACGTCGCAAATGTAGCGCTGATATCGTCTTGTCTTGTCTTTTCTTATTCATACCTAGCCAGAGGAGGAGGAGGAGAAAGGTACCCGTGCTTACTTTCGTAGTGTGTTGTGCCTTGTGACTTGTTCGAAGTTGTATTTTCTATCTTACTCATCTCGTTCATCCTGCTCATATATATGTCCGTCTCGTATATCTTCTCCGCCAATACGATAGGATAGGATAGGTATTGCCCCGCATGATCCAGCGGCCTCGAAATAAAAAAGTTTAGCAATCATTATTCATTCACTTACCCAGTTATTTATCCATCATTCGACCATCATCCATCCATCCATTCATCCATTCATCCATCCATACAAAGCCAACAGGAAATTAGTCCAATAGTCAGCCACATCCACGAGGTTCCCTTCTACCATGTCTGTTCTATTCTAATACAGCGAGGATGATGGGTGAACGGAGGTTGAACTTGAGGAGTGTAAAAGGAGGGGAGGGGAGAGGAGGGGGTGTTGGGTTGAAATGGGTTGGGGATAGATGGAGGATTACTGTTCCGTGTTTTCTGGAGAGCTAGATTGGATTTGATTGGCTTGAGTTGGGTTGGATGAGAGCATAATAAACATCAAGCGAGAAATCACCGCTCACTACATGACACATGATATGCACACATAAACATTATAATCAAAAATGCTCACTTCATTCATTATTCCAATTGCTAAAAACCTCAAATAAAAACCCCTCAAGTATCCGTCACACACCAAATAACAGGGGTTATTCTCAAATATCAAAATTGGGTATGTAGAAGAAGTTTATATCATGACATTATTGACCCTATAATCCTATGTAACCGAAGCTTTAAATCCGCATTAAAACCAAACTCAATCAAAAATGTGTCGCTGCCTAGCGCCACGCAATGCGTTGTGTATGTCCTTTGTATTTTTCTATAATCCCAGATACACGCAATATGCAACCCGATGCAAATGATTAAATCCACCGATGCATGCTGATGTATTTACCATGGCATTATTTATATATCAAATCTTAACTGTGTGAAGCGAAATGATTTACAACATGAAAGCAGCGAAGACACCACCCAACAAGGCGAGGGAACCAGTAGCCATGTTGCTTGCAGCAGCATTGCCAGTGGCTTGAGCGATACCGGAACCAGTCTTGGTAGCAGAAGCACCGGCGCTCATGGTGACGTTGGATCCGGAAGGAGCAGTGTAGGTTCCGTTGGATGCAGATGCACTGCCGGATGGAGCAGCGAAGCCGGTGGTAGCTGGAGCAGGTGTGGCGGTAGCAGTGGTGACAGTGCTGAAGTAGGAGCTTGGGCACGATCCTGGGTGAGCTGGGTTGCATCCTCCTGGAATACCGGAGATGCTAGAGAAGGTTGCGGTGGTGGAGGATGAAGCTGGGACAGCTGCTTCAGTGGTAACAGATGCGGCGGTGGTCGAGGCAGGGGCGACAACAGATGATGAGGCGGTGCTAGAGACGATGACGGAGGAGGAGGAGGAGGAAGCAGCGGCTTGGATCTTGAATGGGAAAGACCATTGGAAGGTGTTGGCATCGGAATCGAGGATGATGGCAATTCCGTAGGTTGCGAAGCTGCCAACGGAGGCTGGGATGGTCCACTTGTATTGTCCATCCAAGTTGTTGATGGAGCCTGTGTATATTGTCAATACAAGTTTTTCTTGTCTTCAATTCCCGGAGAGAAATGATCACTTACTAGCAACAACGACTGGGTCGTAGTTCAAGGTAGATGGAGTAGCACCCTCCAAGAGCTTGATGGTAACAGTTCCGGAAACGGAATTAGGAGCCCAGGTAATATCCAATACATCTCCAACCTTGACGACTTGGCCGTCGGTTGGTACGGAGATAGCGTCGAAGCCAGCAGTTTGGGCAAAGACGGCGGAGATGGAGGCCAAGATGGCGGCGGAGATGAATTGGCAACGCATTTTGATATTAAGGTTGAGTGAATGTAAGAAGAAATTCAAAGAATGGACAGTATCAAAGATACAAAGATTATTTAGGGAGGGGGAGAAAAAGAAGAGTTTCTTTTATTGTTTTGTGTGGTTGTGAGAGTGAGAGTGAGAGAAGAAAAAAATGTGAATTGGAAAGAGGGGATCAATACTTAAACTAAGCTCATTTCCCAAACAGACAGGCGCCGCTTGGCAGCACCACTTCTTACTTACGGGGTTCTAGCCTTGGAGGTCCTGGGATAAAATCATACTTTATGGAAGAAGGGGAAGAATGGACGCTAATGATTGGATAAACATTCGATGATTCGACAACATATTTGGTGAAATGGACGTGATGAGGATGGAGGCGGAGACTATTTTTTCAAAGAGGATTCGATTACTCCGTAGACGAGTATCTAATCTACCTGGTAGTAGGCTAGTACCTTGATAGATTTACCTCGCTTGGGTTGTGATTCGAGGATTTAGACGGACCCTGCTTGAAAAGAAATGAGGATGACGGGGGCTATTTTTACACTTTTCCTATATGGAGCCAAAGTGGCTCGGATGATACTAGGTATTATTCAATAATTCAATTCAATAATAGAGTTTACTTTGTTTGGGCTGCGGGTGTAATAAGAATTGAACACCCGTGGACGTTCATGAAATGGATATGATTGATATTGTCTGATAGTTGCGAGAGAACAGTACGTAAGTAAGTATGCTTGTAGGCGGATAGTAAAGGCGAACTTCAAAGAACAGTATGGAGTAGTGATGAAATAACAATACAGAGTGGTGATGATATGGTAAATAGTAAATAAAGTTCAACTCGTCTCGTTAACCCCCTTCATCTGCTTCAATGCTTATAGGTCCATAGAATAACCTTAATTCTAAGATTGTTAATGCATTGATTTACAAGGGACCATTTGAACTAATTGGAAATGGTACCTGGGCCTTGAACAAATATGGCCTAGATCTTTCTCTTTAACTTCCTTCCTTACCTTGTAGACGGGGTAGTACCTGTCCTAGACTTTTTGTACTGTACCGCCAGTTAAACGAGATTGAGTCAAGAGAGTCAGTAAGTCTCCACGAGGACGTCTCACCACACAGCCTAAATGTGCACCAACATCTTCACGATACCTAGGTACTCGGTCAAGAAACTTTACATCTTCAGCCGCCCAAGTTCCTAACTTTATAAATACTGAGTATTGTCTAGTTAGTTCTGAGTTCTGAGTTCTGACTCCTGAGTACTGACTGCCACAGGCGACTGTACAATCAACCAGCCACCAAACTTTGTCTAATACTACAAGTAGAATAGAAATTCATTAAGAAAAAGATTCGAATTTGTTTAACTTTTACCTCTTACTCTATTTGTTTGTATTTTCCTTGAATACGAGATTAAAAATGTAAAAATGATGTGACACTGATATGACCAAACACTGAAAACAATAAGTCAGTGTCATGAGTGGAAACTCACGCATAGGTTTTGTTTTAGGTGTCTTGGGTTCTTGGTACGGAACCAACACAGTGCATGCCCCCTCCCCCATTATTGTTGAATCTAAAAATGCTAGTTGAGCTTAAAAGGATGGGAAAAGATGTAAAACCCCCTTATATTTACAATCATATGCCATCCATACCAAGACTGTGAGCCGGAATAACTGCAAAGTGATCTAAAACATCTTTCAAGTTTCACCGATTTCACGATTCATATCGCCATCTAGGACATTCCTATCACTTAGATACAGCAATTCAGATGAAAATCACTACGACTTCTCATTTCGCATTGAATTTGGAAGAATCACGATGACTTCATATTTTGATACCGAGTCATCGCACTAGTACTGGCACTGGCACTGGCACTGGCACAAGAAACGCTGAAACGCTTCAATCGCGGGGAAATTTGTATCCCCTTACTGAGCAATATATTACCTGATGGGGTCTCCTTGTCTATTTCATGCAAGCAAATTAAGAGTTTTTGGCTTACGACTTACAAGATGAGGATGAAGCAAGGGTGTACTTTTATAATGAATTCTACTCTGTTCTGAAGGCTTGTTGCTAACGCTATTCTGTTGATTGGGAACTAGAATTACCTGTTGTTCTCATCCGGCGGGCCCTATTCATCTACATACCTAGTAAGTAATTGAAAGTTCGAAAATGCAAACGTTGCTGGAGTTGAGACAGTGGTCACTACATAAGGTAGACCACCAGACCGCAATTGAGGCTCTTAGCCCGAGTTTGAACTTTGCGAGCACTGGGTTTGTCGATCTTTGTTTGACCCAAGAGTATACCTATACTGGTCCCCTTCATCTACTCCCAATCCTCCGTCTTAATCACCATTATTATCAGAGAACATTGCATCAAACGAGATATAGGCTTTCCTTCTCCTCACCGCCAGCATAGTTTTCACTGCATGTCTACTAAGAGACTCAGTGGTAGTGGATGTCGCTTATAGCTTAAATTCTTGTTCGGTTTAAGGTTACATTCAAGCATATTTCATGTTCGAGTCAATTATTCAGATAGAAATTGATACTGCTTCATCCGATGGACAGTATTGTGTCTGGCCTGTGTGATCAATTTTAAGTATATAAGAACAGCATCCACTATTGCGCTTATCTATCCGTAGTGCAGGGCAATTGGC
Source organism: Myriosclerotinia scirpicola (assembly GCA_002162505.1). Classification (NCBI taxonomy): domain Eukaryota; kingdom Fungi; phylum Ascomycota; class Leotiomycetes; order Helotiales; family Sclerotiniaceae; genus Myriosclerotinia; species Myriosclerotinia scirpicola. The sequence goes on from NGKG01000001.1 coordinate 2,487,811, forward strand.
AATGGTGAGCAAGGTCTTACAGTCCAATACAGAATCATAACGCTCAATTTTAGTAAGAACGAGATCACAGAATCCAATCCCCAAATATGCTTCAATTCTCTCAACGAAAGACAAGGTTATCTTTGGTTGAAGCATTCCTACCTCCTTCGCCGTTCCTAAATAGATATAATATACCGGCTTTGCTTTCACACCCAACCAGATTCATTCAAACCAACAGCAGCCTGGCTCCCCATTTACTATTCTTGACCCTCCAGCATCTTCTCCATCATTCGCAGTGGGGCGGCAAAATACATAAGTTTCCGGATATAAAATACGGGGTAAAGAAACTATCATTGAATCTTTTCTATAATTTTGTTCAAACGCAGAGTAAGAGTAAGCACTAGGAGGAAAATTGCATTTTTGACGTTGTAAGCGCTGGTCTGGGTGACGTACGGAATAAGAGTGGGTGTGAATGAGATGGAGATTCTGGGACGAGATATCTCCTAAATCTGCGGAGGAAGCGAAGACCCTTCTCACATCGTTATTTAAAAGGGCATGATCCGCGACAGTCCGCGGGCAAAGGTTTTGTCTCTGAGGTCCCCAGTGAGACCCATTTCCTTACAAATAATAGCATCTGTTTGCGACCTGCTGCCGGTATTGTTTCACGACATCGCGTATCCTATATACCCATCGTACAAGCTCATCTATAGAGATGCTAGCTCCTTTTGGGGATCCTTAATCTATATACTCACTGTGTAAGGTCACTAGAGAGATGCTAATACTTTGGTGTGTATATTAAGATCACTTATATGTAAGTTTATATAGTGTAGATACACCTTAATAGTTATCGAACATATGTCTTGCTACACAGAACATTCATTTCGTCAATGTTTCAGTGACATGGTATCCAAGCCATACTATTGCTATTCGGGGCCAACGGGCCTTCCTGTCGATTCTAGTCCCGATGTCGAATTCTCGTGTTTAGGAAGCTGGGCATCATGGTTGGGGGCTCGGTCTGGCATGAATACATATAATTTCGTTGTCTATTCTCCGATTCCACTCGAGTTACCAAACGGGGATCGAATTCATAAGAGTCAAAGTTGATAACCCTTCACCTTACCCCCGAAGAAAGGAGTATTGTTCGAGGCAAGTCGTCTTTGCGGAGCGAGCCCGTAGACATCTAAGATTTATGCGAGAGAGGCCAGATTATTTGAGGAGGTAGATTTGGATAGGTTCCGAACGAGCAGGTTCTTGCAAAAGAAATGCTATTGAGTTTATCCAACGTTTGCAACTTCCCTCTTCACACAAATTACCAAACATCCGATTTATCGAAGATGGTTCGCCAGTCGTCAACATTTCAGTTCCGAGATGACATGTTACTCGAATCTGGCCTGGCCGAGGCAAGTCGAAATTCAAATGATAGTCCCGTTCGTGGGTGCTCAGAATCATAGAACGATATGAAAGTTGAATATAATTTACGGTAGCAATACCTTTCGATATGCTTTACAGCTTGGTAGAATCGTTTGGCAAAGATCACACAATAAAGAGAAACAATCGAATGAATACAATTGATGGTTGTATTTATAATTTATTTCTGGAAGTCGGGAATAGTTTCCTGAATCCGTCGTGCATCTACTGCTGTTCAGCTTATATACTCCATTATTTATGTGTGGAAACGCCCTAGGGAAGCATCGATCAATTTTGCTCAGTATCTCAAGATAACATAACATGGAGAAACGTTTAAAACAATCGGGTTTATTTTTATCACCAATTCGCGTGCAGACATCTTAGAGCCCGTAGATCTACTAACATTATAAACAGCATTAGGGAAAGGATTATGCCCCAAGAACCCTGAGAAACCTAGAGAAGTGGAAGATCGTAAGAGTCATAGAAACATCATTATGACTTTCCTACAAAGACATCATAACGCCAACAACACCAACCGCCAAACCTCCACAAACTCTCAACATATCAACACCCAACGCACCAGCAGCACCCTTCTCGATTGTGACAGGGCCAGTTGCGCTTGCACTTGCGCTCGCAGTACCCGCCGTCGCAGTACCCGCCGTCGACGTTCCAGCTGTCGACGTTCCAGCTGTCGCCGTTCCACTTGCACTTTCAGTCGCCGAGGTCTTCTGAGTTGAAGTTGCCGTCTTTGCTGCACCTGTACTTGATGCAGTCGCAGCCTCACTAGCAGTTGCGCTCGCCACCAAATCGCCAAATCCATCTTTACTAAGGATGCTCATCTCGGCTGAATAGACCGACGCAATGACGCTGGCGAGGGGAGTGGGCAAAGCAGTGAGGGCGGCGGTATTTGGAGTTTGGCCGTTCAATATGTCGGATTGGAGGGACTCTTGGAAAGCTTCAAGAGTATTGAGAGCGGCTGTATCAGTGGCAAGACTTGAGACTAGTGAAAGCATAGCAGGCTGGGTGGCGAGGGCGGAGAAGTAGGATTGGAGGTCGTCAACCAAAGCTTGGGTTTGGCTTGAAGTAATAGTGTTAGTTTAAGTGGAGCTGACGTGTATGAGAGGAAGTAGTGAATGCAGAAAATTAGGAAGTATTGAAG
>NGKG01000001.1:2490366-2537777 GCA_002162505.1 Myriosclerotinia scirpicola
GGGGTGTGTGGGAAAAGTGAACAAGTCAAAACATACGATGCAGTTGGTGTTGTTGGCTCTGGAGCTGGAGCTGGAGATGCTGAAGCAAAGGCAATGAGCCCAGCGATGAGAAAGGTGTTTGAGAAGTGCATCTTGTAAATTTCGATATTGGTGAGAGTGGTGTGAAGTGATTTACACGTGAGATTGAAAAAGAAGGAAGGCTATTAAGTTGCGATATCACAAAGAAAGGAAAGGAAAGAATTTAAGAACATGGAGGAGGAATAAGCTTAAATTATCAAGGAAATTGAATGATCAACAGTTGCCCAGGTGTTGGATGTACCTAGTAGTCTTAAGCCCCCACATGATTTATATGGATGCCTAGCAGTAGCAGCCCACCTGGCTGGGCAAAGGTAGGTAGCCCTGGAGGTACTAGGTAGTTTCGCTTTAAACGGACAAAAAATCAATTTGTTGTCAGAAGTGGATTGTTATTTTGAAATTAAGGAGAAAATTGATTGGTTACCGTATTCAGTCGGCCTTCCCATAGGGGCGGTAAAGCTGACATCCATTTAATGTGAGATGATTTTGATGGGTGTTCTAAGTTCTTGTAGGATTGATCATTTTGCGCATACTGTATGTAGTAATAATTAAGCGACTCAACCCAAACCCAAAAACATCCAATTTGATAAAAAAGCAATGGTGGGATGGATGAAAGATCCACAAACTGTGCAACCGAATGTCTTACTTCACTCAGCCGTAATTTCACTTGTGCCCATCGAGCAATCCTTTTATATTCCCCAACATTTAACACAGATCACTCAGAGGATCCGGCATGCATATCGTCGGTGAGGTACTTTATAACAACACTATTCAATGTCCCCAGATCCGATCAGAAGACAATCAAATGGCCTCTCAGGCTTAGATGCCCTATAACGCTCGTCAATGCCCCAATTCAGATCTGGCAATGAAATGAAGGTTGAAGCTTTGATGAGTATGTCCGTGTCAACACTGCGTAGAGTCATGTTCACAGTCTGGTGTCGACCATCAAGACCCCTTTCCTATAAATCGGTCAAAATAATCAACCGACTTCATACTTTCTTACCAGCGCTCATGGACACTTTCGGTGGTAGTACCAATGCACTCCCATCGTTTCTTTTCCAAAAATCTACTATAACCATAGCAGTTTTTTCAGGAAGGTCTTCGTGAACAAAATGTCCCGCTTCAGGAAAAACTTGCAGCGCATACTTTCCTGTTGGTTGTCAGCTGATTCTACTACCTTTAGACATCCTACAGATAAACGCTATTTTTTTTACCTTGCATTTGTCCGATCATCAGCTCTTTATCAAGTCTGTCCGTCCCCGCCAGCAATAGTAGCTTTCCGCCTCTAGCCTCGAGGAACTTTTTGCTAAGTCCAACAAACCAATCTTCCCAAAACGGTTGAGTGGCCGCCAGATTTGTGCGCCATGTCCACGATCGTGATCCACTGGCTTCTTCATTGTGTTTTAGTAAAGCAGGCACACTTGTCCGCGCTGACAGTGAGTTTCGTATTGTTCTTGATCTCATATGCCATTCAATACCAGATTGCAAAGAAGGGAAACCTACTGGTCGAGTCGATAAGTAGGTTTGCATGCTTTGTAGAGCATCCATAGCAGAGCCCTCCACTACATCAAGAACTGCGTAGCCAAGGACTGAGTTGCCTAATTTCCCACCCTTTGCAACATCCGTAACAACCGCGCCGCCCAGAGAATGGCCAATAAGTACAAGAGGCGGAAGTTCCTTCCAGCTCATTCTATCCTTTGTGGCTTCAATGACAAACAACAAGTCTGAACTCAATGTTTCTAAACTAAGATCTAGGAGCTCTGCCTCTGGGGAGATATTCGTAGAACCATGGCCCCGAGCATCAAGAGAAAGCACACCGGCAGATGGTAGCTTTTTTCGAATCTCCGACGTCAAAACTGCAAAAGAGAGGCCGGATGATCCTGCTCCATGATGTGTAACAAATAAAGGCGCGGATCCAACAGGAGATGTAAGATAGACATGGTACATTATGGTCTCAGCCTCCGTCTTACGTTCGAGGAACAGTTCTCGCTCGAAATACGTCGTCCACGGTATCTGTTCCATTGTTCGTTTATTGGGGACACTGATTGTATCAAAGATATCAGCCCGGCACGAAAGTATAGCTACAAGCAAGAACAAACCCTTGCGGTCGTGCAAACAATTTCTGATTCGAGGATGGTATGATAGTACCAGTAGATGAAGCTGAAGATGCCGAGGAAGAGTCGTCGTCTACTTGCAGATCGGGAAGTTCGCTGGGATTATCAATATCTTCCTCCTCATCGGCCTCGTTGAACTCTGGAGGAATGAATTTTGGTAGCTTAGGCTTAATAAAGGATCGTTGTAAATCGCTCATCTTGAGGTTGATGTAATAGTAAATTCTGTAGTATTAAGTTGTATTCTTCAAGGGTGGAATGTTTCTACGAGAGAAGGACAGGTCTATCTTTATCAACCAAAAAGTGATCAAAGGAATCTTAAGTTGAGAAGATAGCAGTAGGTGAAAAGTAAGTTACTACCTAGGTAGGTAATATTTAACCTTAACACATGTTGCTAAAGTATGTCATCAGCCACAAAAGAGCACACACAGCACAGCCATAACTACAGATAAGATAAGGGACTTGCTTAGTCATGAATAAATAAAGTACTTCGTAATCAACGGCGAGAACGGATCATCTTCTTCACTTGAATCACTTCTCTCTCTATTCAATTCACAATTCGTTGAAACACACACATATACATACCTAGGTATATATATACGAGAAGAAGGTCTAAATATTTAGACTTTAGACTATAGGAACTACCTAGTACAATTGGTCAATTCAGTGGCGACAGCGACAATCTTTAGATGATGATGATGGGAATTTCATTTTCTTGTGTAATTGCGCTATTATTCTATCGCAAGTTGCACAAAGAACTTGTTTATCGAGAAAGGTTATATATTATGACGTCGTAAACAGCTTCAACATCCGACCAACCTCCTCCTCCTCCCCCCCTATCAATCAAGCTTCAAACTAACCAAATTACTACAACACGGGAGGATTTAACAAATAATACAACAAGCTTAGCTACATCAGTACGATTAGTACGACGCCAACGCTAACGCCAGATCTATTTAGTCCATATCAACGGAAAGAACTTCTTTTCCCTGCTTGACTGACTGGTGGACCCTTAGCTACAGGTAGTTTACTTTAACAACGTCTTGACATTATTGGTGCCCAGATCTCTCACGGTGACGATCTCCTCTTTAATCTATTTCCATTTCATGTTTTCCTAGAAGATTTGCAACTTCTTTTCATCTATCTCATACCAACTTTCCATCTCTCCACTCACGATATAGCATATCGTTACTGTCGCAGAAGTATCTACAGTTGGGAGAGCTTCAACAGTTATAATATGGTTTCCCTATGGGGTTCCAATAAGGATGGCGACCATGATTCAGCTCCCGGAAGTGTTCATTCTCGTGCCCATTCTCAAAATGGAGATTCGACTGAACGTGTAGCTTCTCACCAAACACCTCATCAACCTCGTTATTCTCATGAAGCTGATGAACGCACTCACCTACTCCCTCCCAGTCGAGAGGGTTTCTTGAGTCCTGATGATCCAGCTGTAAGCTTTTCCCTCCGTCATATTGGTTCCGCCAGGAGCTTGCGATCCTCGTTGTGGGAGGATTCATCCTAACCTCATGCTGATAACATATGCACACAGGTGTCTCCATACAACCTATGGAGCGTACGATTTCTACGATACTTCACGGTTTTGTTCGCCATCATCACCTTTTTGTGGTGGGTTCTACTACTTGTGTCGATTTTCGTCTCCCCGCCCGGAATGCACTCGAGAGGCTCGGGCTTTTTCGACTTCTCCTATACTACCTTGACCCTCGGCCTGTTACTCATCGTACTTCTCTTCTTCTCAACACCGTCTAAAGCAGCACAAGTAACATGTCTTGTCATTGCCGTTATCCTATTGGTTGACATGATAATGATAGTCGCTGTCCCACGTCTCCGTGTAGAGGAGGGCTGGGTTGGAATTGCTAGTGTTGTTTGGGCTCTGCTCATAGCTATATGGACAATTGTCACGGATCGAGTCGTGGCAGCTGGCAAAGTGGAAGAGGAGGAGCGTTTAACTGGTCGCGCAGAAAATCGCCGAACACTTAGAGAATGGTGTTCTGTTTTAACTTCTACAATCATCCTAATAGTTCTAGCCATCGTAACAATTCTCTTATCGGCAACACTGATCTTGAGATCTCGCGACGCTTCTCTTGCGCCACCCGGAGAGCGATACTATGTCGATGGCGACAAATATCAATTACACGTCTTTTGTGAAGGTAACCTCACTGATGCGAATGGCAACAAGAACCCAACAGTTCTATTCGAAGCCGGTGATGGACCTTTTGAACATGGCATGCTCCAGATAGCAACAAATGCTTTCGCGAACGGAAGTATCAGCCGATACTGTTATTCTGATCGACCTGGTATTGCATGGTCCGATAATGCGCCGTCTCCATTCTCAGCTGGAATGGCAGCGGACGTACTCTCAGAAGCTCTAGCTCGTGCAGGCGAAGAAGGCCCGTGGGTGCTTGCCAGCGCAGGAGTTGGCAGTATCTACAGCCGCATATTCTCCTCCCGACACGGTCGTGAAATCGCAGGTATTCTACTGATTGACCCACTCCACGAAGATCTCCTTTACCGTCTCGGTACACCGCAACGAGGGTTTGTCCTCTGGGGTCGCGGTATCATCTCGCCCCTTGGCTTAGACCGTACATTCGGCGCCATTTTTAATGGCCGCACACGCGAAGATCGAGTATTTGGGCGTTCAGCTTATCAGGGTGGAAAATATCTAAAAGCCAAACTTCAAGAATCCCTCGTTGCCAACTCGTTGACGAAGAATGAAGTTAGTAGTGCAAGGAACATACAGTTTGAGACTACACCGCTTGCTCTGATTAGTTCCGGTATCGAGGTCAGGAGAGATGATGAGTGGAAGAGGAAGCAGGAAGATCTTAGTCATTTGACGAACAATCTCAAGAGTTGGGATATAGTCAACAAGGCCCCTTCGGAGGTGTGGAAGACGCTTGAGGGAAGAAATACTATTGAGAAGAGGTTGAAGGAATTGGTGAAAGAAGCTGCGGACTTTGGGATGATGGGAAAAGATTGATAACGAGATGAGAAGCGTGCAACGACTCAATGAGGGTGTCAGATAGTATTTTGGGGAGCATATGAGCGTGGATATGGATATGAATTTTTCTTTTGTTGGTTCTTGATGATTGATTAGCACACTTGCATTTTGGTTTGGTGCTGGATGGCCGGGTGGGATGCACTTTCATATCACTTTACGATTAATTACTTGTTTGACTAGTTAATTAATGCATACCATTCATTTACAGCATCACTTCGATCCCCACTCGTTTGATTGTTTGGAAGAATTTGAATACGATCGTCTTTCATCCTCACGCAATCTGGGTAGAAAGACTTTCGGATTGAAACACCTAATCGTTTCTCTCACGGAGGATGATCAGATGCAAGGAGTTTATGCATGTGAAGTGAAGCGTTGAGTACCCAGTCGGATGGGCCAGGGCAAAATAACGTTTTGGATTATGACTCCAGGTGAGCTTCTCATTCGGGAATATGCATGTGAAAACTCCCAGTGCCCAGGTGAGCCTTGGAAGCGAAACTAAGAGTATCGAGTATCCCCGGTGAGCTTTCCGGTGACCTCCTCAATGCCAAACTCTCGGCGAGGTTTCGATTTTTTATATAAAGAGAATCCCCGATGAATGGACTGATTCTTAGAGGAGATTGAGGTGCTATCGGGTCTGCATTCCAAGTTATCGTCTCAAACTATTTTAATCAATCATATACCATGTCGTCCGTCCTAGGCTCATCCCATCACGCCCTGTCCCATCCCATTTATTCTATCCATCCTCAATTCACTGCAAACGAGCTCATCCAGTGCAACCCTTTCAAAGATACCTGTCCTCGATAGACTATTCTAATCCACTTCTTCTGTTTACAATAAACAAGGAACGCCCAATGAACCTTCTTCACCTTAACTTCAACCACAAAGCTCCCGCAAAGCTCTTTCAAACCCCCCGAAACTTGTCCTTCGACATCAGGAACCCTTTCTCAATACCCACACCCTTTCAAATTCGAATTTGGAGCATGCAAAAGTTTTTGGGTACTTTTTGGGTACGACAGCCATGCAACAAAACTTGGATATGCCATGGAACAACTATATTCCATATCTTCCTTCAATGACATAAACGATGAATAATTATCTCAAACTTTTTATCATATTAATCTTTATCTATTCATATAGTCTCAGCTATGAAAAGGTAGATCATGATACGTTCTATAGCTACATACAACCTGCCTAATATCGTTCCCATTTTTGCGTTTCATGGCAACCTTAACGCCAATACCTTGCTATGCATACATCATCCCAGTCCATCTTCCGGTCCACGCCAGCATGTACGATATTGTATTAAGAGCCGCCTAGAATGTTGGATATTCTCAAGGATAAGTCGAGGATAGTGAGATGTTCGTCTGCACCATCCACGAGTCGTTTGTCTGCTTCTGAAAAGAGAGCTACGATTTTGTTTTTGTGAAGGTCGGCGATGGATTCGGAGTTGATGATGGTTTGATAAAGCTGTTACACTCTTTAGCTCCTAGTGTCCCATATGAATGCGAGAGTTGGGAAAGAAACATACCTGTGAGACGATCTGTGTGCCACTCCACCCATCTGCCACCATATCAACGACTACTTTCGAAACAGCATTATATACGACTCCTCTCGATTTTGGTTGCATGGCCTTGACCAAATTCTCAATCGTATCATCGGGTATAACCCCCGCGATATCCTCCACACTGCTCACCGTGACCATCTTCCCATCCACATCCATTTTATCTCCATCATCACCCTCCTCGTCCTTCTGACTAACTGCACCAACCAACCTCGCCGCACTCTGCAAATATGTAATGGCCTTTCTCAAATCCCCTTCACTACATTTAATTAGCGCTTCAACCGCCCCCTCCTCCAACCTAACCCCCTCCTTCTCTGCAATCTCCCTAACCCTAACCACCGCATTCCCCTTGTCCAAACTCTTGAACCGAAACTTGCTACACCTACTGGCCAACGGATCAATAATCCTGGTCACATAATTACAAATCAAACAAAATCTTGTAATCCTACTGTAGGTCTCCATCGTTCTCCTCAACGCACTCTGCGCATCTTGCGTCATACTATCCGCCTCATCCAATATAATAATTTTGTAAGGCGGACACGGATATTTTTGACGGTAGGCAGGAGAAGGATTGGAAAGTTGCATGCGAGCGAAATCTTTTACTTTTTCACGCACGATGGATATGCCTCGTTCGTCCGAGGCGTTAAGTTCGAGAACTCGGGATTTAATAAGTTCGGGGCCATAGAGTTCTTTGGCAAGGGCGAGGACGGTAGAGGTTTTACCTGTTCCTGGAGGGCCGTAGAAGAGCATATGGGGAAGCTGAGAGGGATGATGTCAGATGGAGTTGTAGGGGAGTGGGAGTGGGAGAGCTTACATTGGAGGATTGGAGTGTACGTTGTAGGACGGTGATGGTATGATCTTGGGCTGTGACATCTCCTAAACCTTTTGGACGACTGCAAAACTATTAGTAAAGTCATCTTAGAAAGATGTTATATTCCAAACAACAAACTGACTATTTTTCAACCCATGGCTGCATCCGATTGTTTTCTTTGGGCTTCTCTTTTGTATTTGCGGTGCCATTTGAAGCAGCTTCCGCCTTACGAGCTTTAATATCGAAGAAGCTAGCCATGGTGAAGAATATTCAGGTTTTCTCCTAAGATTTGCAAACTGCCAAAATGTTTGAATTGACATCAGTTGGTAGATATTGTAGACAAGAAACATCGAGGGAGACGCGTCGTGATTTTCCACTCTACGCGACATATTTAGCGCGAGGCTGATTAAGGTACTTGGAGGCTACTGTCTGATCTCATCACATGCATTGGAAATATGATTTTGTCCATTTGAAAAGATCTTTTGCATTTAATTTGGTATTAAGTAAAAAACATTTTAGAAGTGTGCTCGTTTATAATGTTGCAGTCTACTTGTTCAATATTTGGCTCGGACGAGGACTATCTGGCGCTCGAAACCAAGAGTACCCCAACCAATGGACCTGCTATATTGCGATTAATCCGAAATTAAATCGTCTGTCCTTATGACTCCAAGATTGCCATCTAATGTAGACCAAACTCCCCCGATGTTCGAAATCCCAAGCTTTTGCCTACCACCAACTACATCTTCCTCTACGCCCTGCCCTTCGGGAAGACACCCCAGGAGGATTTGAAGGTCGTTAAGAGTCTGATAGGCTTCTGCAAGAGCTGATTCTCCATCTTCAAGTCTTTCTAAGACGGCCTCTTTAGTCGCGATACTACTGGATTCGGCCGCAAAGACCCAAGCCTTCGCTCGACTGGATGAACTTGGCTTATCACTATTCGAGATATCCTCTTCGAACGATATTGGCTCTCCTAGTCTTTTCCGTTGAGAAGCAACGGCTGGCATGGGGTAAGAAGGCAAGAGATGACTTTCATCGACAAGCCTATCCAGATCTTTACCAGCTTCTTTGTGCTGCCTAGTGAGACAGCTAGTGAGATACGATCTTTGTTGTATGGTTGATTTCTGCTCGCTCGAAATGAGAACCAAATCTTCAAGATGAGAATATATCGACGCGGTTGTCATGTTGGAGATATCACTCGGAGGTTCATCTACGAGCATGCCGAAAGAATCTTCTGCCCCGACTTCTGTAGGGAGTGGTGCAGCAAGATCCTCGGTAGCAGCGATTATTAATCTTTTCCTTGTTTCAAGGTATTGCGCGTATGTTTGCTTAATGGATCCAAGCTGAGAATCAATGTATCCTTTTCCCTTATGCTCAGGTATGCTCGGGTGTTGTCCCTCTGGCGCTGCTGACGAATCTCCAGCTTTTCCTAATTCCATCTCGATCCAGTGGATCAGTTCATTACGGGCTGTTCCCAGTGCTTGCTGTCGACTGCCCTGTTCTCCCTGGCCTTTTGAAATGGCGGTGCCAGCTTTTACTTTGGCCAATAACTTCTGTTCTTTTTTGAGAAGAAGTTGTGCCCGTAGTACCGACTTCTCCAATCGATCGACGAGTGATCTCAAATCGACCCTTTCAGAGTCTTGATGATGTTCTGTTGGGGCTATAACACTCGGTGGTACTGACGGTAGAGATCCAATATCTCTCCGCACTTCTAGACTCTTTAGGTCCAGATAATCTTGCGTCGCGGCGGGCTTTTGTGCAAGTTGATCCACAAGATCTTGGATAATCCGAAAACGTTCCTGCTTCTGACGTTGCTTCTCTAGATCTAAGAGAGTATGTAAAGATACTTCCATAGAGGTAATTTTATCATGAAACCTTGCTCGAATCTCGCCATGAGATTCTAATTCATTATGCTGTGTACTGATCGTTGCAAAGTCTCTTTGAGCCTTTAGATTAGCCCGAAGACTGCGTAGATATTCATTTTGAACACCCGGAAAGCCCAATCCTTGTGTCACTTCATAGGTGGGTTCTGCAAGAGACAAATTTGTAGGTGTCAAGATATTTTCCGCAGAGTTCACATTAGAATTTAAGTGAGCAGCGAGGATATGTCGAACATGCAGAGCCTTTTGTCTTTGTCTGATGTAAGGGCTTAAGGTATGATGTATTTGTTTAATACTCTCGGGAAGATTGTCCAAATCATCCATGTTGATTGAAATATGAATATTGAAGTTTCGAACTCGTTTGATACCGGCAGCGATAGTTTATAAAGGATGGATTGCTACAGACAAAGTTTTGTTTACTTAAGGTTCCAAGGTTATTAGTGATATTATTATTGACATGTACATACATAGGTACCCGTGGACCTACCTAGTAGATAGAGTATAAAAAGCGGCAGCCACTAGCGCCTATTAGTTGCCTCGCGTTAAACCTTAATTTTGCGAATTTTGGAAACTTGAGACCTCTTGGATCGATATCAAAATACCCATTGCTGGGGTGACTATTAATTTTCTTTGCATACCTTCTTTAACTCATCGATGTATTGGAGATAAATATCATAATTCATGTTTTAAGAGAATCACTTCAGATGACTTGAAATATCTCTTCCAGCCATCTTTTACTGATTTCTCCTCGATATTCACCATACAGGCTCCAGCCTTTCTCACCGTAAATTCGACGACTTACCACAATGACGGACCAACAGCGCGATGTATCGCAGTACAAATATGCGGCGATGTCCAATCTGGTCCTCCAGGCGGACCGTCGGTTCGTCACTCGTCGCAATGATGAGGTGACAGGAGATCCAGAATCACTGGCGGGGCAGATCAGTATTCGGGATATGGGTTCGAGAAACGCTCGCGAGAACGCGCCGAAACAGAAAAAGAAAGCTTCAGGCCTTCCAGATGTTGAGAGAGGAGGTTACCGCGAAGGCGAGGATGTCTTGGAACGAGAACAGCGCAAACGCAAGCGTGGAGAACCAGCACAGCTTCGGGGAACTGGAATATTGTCGGCAGCAGATGCATTGGTTGAGGGAATTCGTTACAGACCTAGGACTTCGGCGACGCGAGCAACCTACGATCTTATCCTAACTACAGTCGCTAACAATCTCGGGGACGTCCCTCATGAAGTTGTTCGAAGTGCCACGGACGCTGTACTTGAATACTTAAAGGATGATGATATGAAAGATTTCGACAAGAAGAAGGAGATCGATGATCTGCTAGGCTCCAGCATGAATCCGAAGCAGTTCAACGAACTTGTAAACCTGGGGAAAAAGATCACAGATTACGACGCGCAGGATGAAGACGAGGACATGGCAGACGGAGACAACGGCGGTGAAAATGGCGCAGAAATAGACGACCGCCAGGGAGTAGCAGTCGTATTTGACGACGAGAATTCCGACGAGGAGGGAGATGAGATGGTTAACGAAATTCGTGATGAGTCGTCTGAAGACGAGGATGATGCACAAGATCGTCCTGGTGATGAGGAAGTTGCTACGGCTGGTGGTGCTGGAGTCGATAGAGACGAAGAATCCCAGGAACTCCCTGAAGAAGAAGCAATAATTATGGACTCTGGTTCTATGCAGAATGCTGACTCAGCTAAAGACAAGAAAGACTTCATACCCGCACGCGAAATTGATGCATATTGGTTGCAACGTCAAATCGGCTTAGTATACACGGATGCACATGTACAACAGCTTAAGACACAGGAAGTGCTGCATACCCTCTCTGGGGCACCCGCGGAAGAAGGCGGGGATGAGAAGCCTCTCAGAGAAATCGAGAATGATCTCGCCGAATTGTTTGATTATGAGCATCATGAGCTCGTACATAAGCTCATCGCAAACCGGGATAAGATAGTCTGGCTTACACGCTTAGCTCGGGCTGAAGATGCTGAAGCTCGAGGTGTCGTCGAACGTGAAATTGCTTCAGAGGGACTACGATGGATCTTGGATGAGCTTCGTGGAGGCGCGCCAGGCGATGGGTCAAAGAAGCGGAAACTGGAAATCAAGATGGATATTGACGTTCCGGCTGAATACATTAATGGAGGCACCAAAAATGAGCAAAAAGACAGAGATGGTTTACTTGGTGGACTGCAACCGCGAAAGCTCATTAATCTTGAAAATCTCGTTTTTGATCAAGGTAACCATTTGATGACGAACCCGAAGGTCAAATTGCCAGAGGGATCTACCAAGCGAACATTTAAAGGATACGAAGAGATCCACGTGCCGCCTCCTAAAAAGCGCAACGATCCTTCAGATCGTGATATTCCAGTTACGGAAATGCCTGAATGGGCACGAGTTCCATTCTCATCTACAGTCAAGCTCAACAAGATACAATCTCAGTGCTTTCCGACAGCTTTCGAAGATGATGGTAATATGCTTATTTGCGCACCTACTGGAAGCGGCAAGACTAATGTTGGCATGTTGACTATATTACGAGAAATCGGCAAAAATCGCAACCCAGAGACTGGAGAAATCAACCTGGACGCATTTAAAATTGTTTATATCGCTCCTCTTAAAGCTTTGGTTCAAGAACAAGTTGGAAATTTTGGTGCTCGACTCAAGCCATACGGTATCAAGGTTTCTGAATTGACTGGAGATCGTCAACTCACGAAGCAACAAATTGCTGATACCCAAATAATTGTGACAACCCCTGAAAAATGGGATGTTATCACTAGGAAAGCTACTGACTTGAGTTATACCAACTTGGTCCGTCTTATCATTATTGATGAGATCCATCTTTTGCACGATGATCGTGGGCCAGTTCTAGAAAGCATCGTGAGCAGGACGATTAGAAAGATGGAGCAGACCGGTGATCCTGTTCGTCTGGTTGGTCTTTCTGCGACATTGCCAAATTACCGTGACGTCGCAAGCTTTCTACGTGTTGACCCTCTCAAAGGTATGTTCCACTTTGATGGATCATACCGCCCTTGTCCATTACGTCAGGAATTCGTTGGAATAACAGAGAAAAAGGCCATCAAACAACTGAAGACCATGAACGACGTAACTTATACCAAGGTTTTGGAGCATGTAGGTACGAATCGAAACCAGATGATCATTTTTGTACACTCTCGCAAAGAGACTGCGAAAACAGCTAGATATATTCGAGACAAAGCCTTGGAAATGGAGACGATTGGACAAATTTTAAGGAGTGATGTGTCGGGGACACGAGAGACTCTCGCTTCTGAGGCCGAGGAGGTGAGTGATAGAGAGCTTAAAGATTTACTACCCTACGGCTTCGGAATTCATCACGCTGGTATGAACAGACCAGATCGAACATCTGTTGAGGAACTTTTTCATGAAGGTTTGATTCAAGTCCTTGTCTGCACTGCTACATTGGCATGGGGTGTCAATTTACCAGCGCATACTGTCATTATCAAAGGAACTCAAGTCTATTCCCCGGAGAAAGGCAGCTGGGTGGAATTGAGTCCTCAAGATGTGCTTCAAATGCTCGGACGTGCTGGTCGACCACAGTACGACACGTACGGAGAAGGTATCATCATCACCACCCAGAACGAAATGCAGTATTACCTGTCACTTCTGAATCAACAATTACCTATTGAGAGTCAGTTTGTTAGCAGATTGGTAGACAATTTGAATGCAGAGGTCGTGCTTGGCAATGTCCGTAGTCGAGACGAAGGCGTTGAGTGGTTAGGATACACATACCTATTTGTTCGAATGCTGCGATCCCCTGGATTGTATAGTGTAGGAGCTGATTATGAAGATGACAGCGCCCTGGAGCAAAAACGTGTCGATTTGATCCATTCTGCTGCTATGGTTCTGGAGAAGTCTAACCTTATCAAATACGACAAGAAAACAGGTAAATTACAAGCAACCGAGCTTGGCCGAATTGCTTCGCATTATTACATTACACACAGCTCCATGTTAACCTACAACCACCATCTTCAACCATCAATTACGCCAATCGAGCTTTTCCGTGTATTTGCGCTGAGCGACGAGTTTAAATACATTCCAGTCCGCCAAGAGGAAAAGCTGGAACTGGCCAAACTTCTAGGGCGTGTGCCAATTCCAGTTAAAGAAAGTGTTGAGGAACCTCATGCCAAAATAAATGTACTTTTGCAAGCTTACGTCTCAAGATTGAAACTGGATGGACTTGCGTTGATGGCGGATTTGGTCTACGTTACTCAGTCAGCTGGAAGAATCTTACGTGCTATCTTCGAAATCACTCTTAAAAAGGGGTGGTCATCGGTAGCTAGGACAGCTTTGGAGCTTTGCAAAATGGCAGAGAAGCGCATGTGGCCAACTATGTCACCACTCCGACAATTTGCTGGATGTCCTCGGGACATCATACAGAAGGCCGAAAGGATTGATGTTTCATGGGCCAACTACTTTGATCTTGACCCACCACGTATGGGTGAATTGCTAGGCCTTCCGAAAGCTGGCCGAACTGTCTGTAATCTCGTTGCAAAGTTTCCGCGACTAGAGGTTCAGGCACAAGTACAACCAATGACGAGGTCAATGCTGAGAGTAGAATTAACAATCACGCCCAAATTTGAGTGGGACGATGAGGTCCATGGCGCTGCGGAAAGTTTTTGGATCATAGCTGAAGATTGTGACGGCGAAGACATACTTTTCCATGATCAATTTATCCTTCGTAAAGATTTCGCTCAAGCTGAGATGAACGAGCATATTGTCGAGTTCACTGTCCCAATTACAGAGCCTATGCCGCCACATTATTTCATCACTGTCGTCTCAGACCGATGGATGAATTGTGAAACTAAGCTTGCAGTTTCTTTCCAAAAACTCATATTGCCCGAAAAGTTTCCACCTCATACACCTTTATTGGATTTACAGCCTTTACCTGTCGCGGCATTGAAGAACGATGAATTTAAGTCACTATACCCAGATTGGGATCGCTTCAATAAGATTCAAACACAAACATTTAAATCTCTTTTTGACACAGACGACAATGTGTTTGTTGGAGCGCCCACAGGAAGCGGCAAGACTGTTTGTGCAGAGTTTGCATTACTACATCACTGGACAAAAAAAGACCCAGGACGTGCTGTCTATATCGCTCCATTCCAAGAACTTGTTGATCTTCGACTTCAAGATTGGCAAAAACGTTTTTCAACCCTACGTGGAGGCAAAGAAATTGTGAAGCTCACAGGAGAAACCACCGCTGACCTCAAACTTTTGGAGAGGGGTGATTTGATCCTTGCAACACCTTCTCAATGGGATGTTTTATCGCGACAATGGCAGCGTCGGAAGAACGTTCAGAATGTTCAGCTCTTCATTGCGGATGAGTTACATATGCTTGGTGGACAGGCTGGTTTCGTCTACGA
Source organism: Myriosclerotinia scirpicola (assembly GCA_002162505.1). NCBI lineage: Eukaryota > Fungi > Ascomycota > Leotiomycetes > Helotiales > Sclerotiniaceae > Myriosclerotinia > Myriosclerotinia scirpicola. The sequence continues at coordinate 2,505,234 of NGKG01000001.1, forward strand.
AATCATCGTCTCTCGCATGCATTATATCCGATCACAAACCGAATTACCACTGCGAATCGTGGGGTTGAGCGTTTCCCTCGCAAATGCTCGTGATATTGGAGAGTGGATAGATGCAAAGAAACATAACATCTATAACTTTAGTCCTCATGTCCGTTCAGTTCCCCTGGAGCTTCACATTCAGTCTTTCACCATTCCGCATTTCCCCTCTCTCATGCTTGCTATGGCGAAGCCAACCTATCTTGCTATAAATCAAATGTCGCCAGACAAGCCTGCTCTTGTATTTGTTCCCAGTAGAAAGCAAGCTCGTGCTACAACCCGTGATCTACTCCTGGCATGCGTTGCTAGCGACGACGAAGATCGTTTCCTGCACGCCGATGTAGAGGAGATGAAGCCCTTATTGGACCGCATCCAAGAAGAAGCGCTTGCAGAGTCTATCTCGCATGGCATAGGTTATTACCATGAAGCTCTTAGCACGGGCGATAAACGTATTGTGAAACATCTTTACGACAATGGTGCCATACAAGTAATGGTTGCTTCTCGTGATGTTTGCTGGGAACTTGATTGCAAAGCACATTTAGTTATTGTGATGGGTACTCAGTTCTATGAAGGTAGAGAACACCGCTATGTGGATTATCCGCTCAGCGAGATTCTTCAAATGTTCGGCAAAGCAACACGGCCCTTAGAAGATAAAATCAGTAGAGGCGTTCTGATGGTGCCAGCCGTCAAAAGAGAGTACTACAAGAAGTTCTTGAACGAAGCTCTTCCAATCGAAAGCCATCTTCAGGTGTATCTACATGATGCTTTCGTATCAGAGATTAGCACGAAAATGATAGAGTCAGCTAGCGATGCTATCAACTGGACGACTTTCACCTACTTCTATAGGAGATTACTTGCAAATCCCAGCTACTATAGTCTCAAAGATACATCACATGAAGGCTTAAGCGCACATCTGTCGGAGCTTGTAGAAACCACTTTGAAAGATTTGGCTGAATTCAAAATCATTGATTTGGATGAAGAAGATGACTCTGTTACTCCACTGAACGCTGCAATGATTGCTGCTTATTACAACATCTCATACATCACCATGCAAACCTTTTTGTTGTCATTGACAGGCCGTACTAAGCTCAAGGGTATTCTTGAAATTGTCACTTCGGCAACTGAGTTCGAGTCCATCCAGATTAGAAGACACGAAGATAGTCTACTTCGCAGAGTATATGATAGACTTCCCGTCAAGATGGCTCAACCAAGCTTTGACTCTCCGCACTTCAAGGCATTTGTACTTCTTCAGGCCCATTTCTCAAGAATGCAACTGCCGATTGACCTTGCTAAAGATCAAGAAATCATCCTGACGAAAGTACTTGGGCTCTTAAGTGCTACCGTCGATGTCTTGTCTTCAGACGGTCATATCAATGCTATGAATGCCATGGAAATGTCACAAATGGTTGTACAAGGCATGTGGGATCGCGACAGTCCTTTGAAACAGATTCCTCATTTCAAACCTGAGGTCATCAAAGCTGCAAATGAATCTGGGTATGTTTTAACTTGTCACACTGACCAAGTACCTCCGCTAATAAGACATATCTACAGTATCAAAGATATCTTCGAGTTCATGGATGCGATGGATCCTTCTGAAAATCCGGACTACGAAGCTCTCATCCAACGACTCGGTCTTTCGCAAACACAATTAGCACAGGCCGCCAACTTTACAAATTCCAAATATCCTAACATTGAGCTTGACTTTGAAGTGGAGGATCCGGAGGAGATTGTCGCTGGATCGCCAGCTTACATTAAGATTAAGATTGTACGAGACGTTGAAGAAGATGATGATGCGGCAGAGGTGGACACGTCTGTACATGCTCCTTTCTACCCCGCGAAGAAAATGGAGAATTGGTGGCTGGTTGTGGGCGATGAGGCTTCGAAGACTTTACTTGCGATCAAACGGGTCACAATCGGGAAAGCATTAAATCTTCGGCTGGAATATACCGTACCGACACCTGGAGAGCATGATTTGAAGTTGTTCCTCATGAGCGACAGTTATGTGGGTGTCGATCAAGATCCCAGTTTCCATGTTTCGGTGGCAGAAGGAATGGACGAAGATGAAGATGAAGAAGATGAAGACGAAGAATGAGCCACTTCCCCCTTCTCTCCTTGACGAAGCATTGCTGTATAATAGATAGGTTTTTAGTTGCTCAAAAGCATATCTCGAGATCCATTGATTTGCTCGGGGCTGCCTGGAATTTCGCGTCCTTATTGGATCCTTATTCGATGTTTGTGACTGTGCTGCCTGTGCCACGGGCGCCGCTCGAAAAGTGATTGGCTACGTCAAAGGATGGCCCGACAGTGAGCGGCTTCTCACTTGTGTGTTGATCATGACACGACAGAAGGTTCTGTCAATGGTGTCTTATTGATCTTTTTTTTTCTTCTTTTTTTTTTCTTTTCCTAAATAATCTCTCCATCCTCTCTTTCTCTTCAACATCACTTTTAATCGTTGATGTCGAATGGCATATTCAATGTTACGTTAGTGCTGAGCTTTACTGTACAGTAAGGTTATTATCTGGAGCTCACTGTACGGTCACCGTCTCCGACTAATATCCGGGAGGCTGGGGTGGTCGAGCTTGGGAGTTCTACAAAAATCCACCGCCACGTGATTATTGCCTCACTAGCGCGCGTAACTTCTTTTCAAGCGAACCGTTTTGATTTCCAGAATTCCATCTTCCACCAAGCATCTTCCTCAGCAACAAGTCATCACATCCATCAGATTATTCATCCGCGATTATCTTAATCATCTCAGACATCCCTTACGCGTCAATATCTATCATACCAATACGTCTTACTACTATCATTGAACTTTTTGAAGCTGTGTCGCGACAATGGCCGACGAGGCAAGCACGCGAGATGAGGTGGCGCCTCCTCAGTCCGCAGACCCTTCAGCTCCCGATGCTGTTGTTGAGCCCCAAGTCGAAGTGTCGGAAGGCGCCAATAGTAGCAATGGTGTGCAAGATGGAGCTGTTTCCGAGGATCCAGTCGCGACTTCCGGTACAAGCGCGACGGGAGAAGGTATAATTACTTTTCTATTATCTCAATTCACATTGCTTTACATTTACTAACTGCGTCTCTTTTTTGTTTAGTGAAAGACAGCGACGCCGAAACTAAGACCGAGAAAATGGACAAAAAAACAATCCCCGATCGTTCAGTGCAAGAGGAGCAACCCGCGTCCACCGCCCCCGAGGGCGACGAAGCGGAATTGAAGGATGACGAACAATCAGAAGGTGTAGCTCCAGCAGCCGATGAGTCTGCGGAGCCGGCAGATGATGTAGCTGGCACCCCAGCTTCAGCTAGCAAATCGAAGGGTCGACGCAAGTCTGGCGTTCCGGAACACAAGAAGAAATTAAACAAGAAGCAGTCTAAGGCGAAGTTGACACATACGGACGCGCAACCCGGCGACTACTTTTATGTGCGATTGAAGGGCTATCCTCTGTGGCCTGCAATTGTCTGTGATGAGGATATGCTTCCCAGCACCCTCATCAAGTCTCGCCCAGTTACGGCAATGAGAGCAGATGGCACATACAGAAGTGATTACGAGGACGGCGGTCCTAAGGCAAAAGACAGAACATTCCCCGTTATGTATTTGTATACGAATGAGTTGTGAGTAGCACTCATCCGAAAGTCCTTGTGATGAATTTTGCTGATGAATTTAGTGGGTGGATACCTAACTACGACCTCGTTGATATCGATCTAGACACAGTTGGGGATGTCCCTAACAATATGCGCAAAGATTTGTATGCCGCGCATCAGCTTGCTGCCCAGAAAAATGACTTGGATTATTTCAAGAGTGTCTTGACAGATTTCATGGAGCAGAAGAGGGCAGAGGAGGAAGCTAAAGAGGCTGCGAAGGCAGCCAAGAAGGCCAAGAAAGAAAAGAAAGAAAAGACGCCAAAGGTTGTCCCAACCTTGGATGACAACGACGACACAGAGATGATGGATGTCAGTGCTATCCCTGATGATGATGAGGCTGAAGCACCCAAATCGAATCAGAAGAAGCGCAAGAACCCTCCACAGAATCCTGAAGAAGATACTGTATGTAGCTTTTCTATTGCTAGTTCTTTAACACTTACTAACATAATGTTCCAGCAACAGCCAGACTCTGCCCCTAAGAAGCCCCGCATCAAATTGAACCATACCCCGAAGGCTGCGAATGGAACGTCTACTCCGAAGGCCGCTAAAGAGCCAAAGGAGCCAAAGTCCGCGAAGGAGAAGAGTAAGCCAAAAAAGGCTGCTGCGAAGCCTAAAGAAGCCGCCCCTGTTGCTCCACCAGAACCAGAACTCACCCCCGAGGAGAAGAGAGTCAAAAAAGAGGCATGTTGAGCCCCCCTGTATTATGTCTAGTATTTATGTCTAATAACTCGCACAGAAAGAAATCCTGTTTTTGAGGCACAAACTCCAAAAAGGTCTCTTAACCAAGGATCAAGAGCCCAAGGCGGATGAGATGCAACAGATGTCTGAGTATGTCAATAAACTCGAGGGTTATGCCGATCTTGAGGTCAGCATCATCAGAGCAACCAAAATCAACAAAGTTCTCAAGGCCATTTTGAAGCTACCCGCCATTCCCAAAGAAGACGAGTTTCAATTCAAAGTGAGGTCTCAGACATTACTTGACAAATGGAACAGACTTCTTGCCAGCGAACAGGTTGCCCCAGCCACTACTGAGGCGCCTGCCAACGGTTCTAGGGACGATAGCAAGGAGAAAGAAGAGCCCAAAACAGATAGTGTTGCAGCAAATGGCATCGCCGAGCACGATGAGACAAAGGCAGAGGATAAATCACCGGCCCTTGACACACCACTCACTGCGCTACCCAAAGATGAGGTGGCAAGCAATGACGATCCTGCTCCCGCAACAGAAGAATCTCCAAAGGTAATACGAATACAACTCAAATTGATATATTAACAAAAGTTAACAAAGTACTAGGAAGAGGAACCAACTGCGGTCAAATCAGAAGCATAAATCGTCTCCCCGGAGTGGAAGAAAAAATATACCAGCTTAGACCGAATGACTTACGGTCAACGCTTTCGATCAGCATTGATCGAGTAATGAGCAGAATTGGTCCCCTTCAGTCGCGTCTTCTTAGGTACCGTCGTCCCGGCTCAAGGTTGATGATTTTGCATTTGCTTTTGCGGGTTCCCCTTGTAACACTAAGAGCTACCGGATTGTTATTTCTCTTAACCCAGTGCCTTCCCAGGATGTCACAAACCACACCTTGTACAAATTTCCTTTTCTGAAAAGCACGTTATGATGGTTGCGTGGGAGTTGTCTACGGATTTTCAAGTTGGCCTGGATGAACGCTCGCTTTTCTCGTCTGACCTAATGGTTTTTCTTCAATTTACGTTAGGCAATTGGGCAAATACCGAAAGAAATTAAAACATCAATGGTGATTTACAATCATTTGTCTCTCTCAGCCTCAAAGGAACCAAGGCAACTTTGGAATTCTCGTATTGTTGAAATCGTGAAATTCTACCTTAACGAAGATATTGTTCGGACTTATTTTTCTTGCATCAAATCAGCACCTCATCGCCAGTTTCATACTGCAAGGCTCACTGAATGCTTGATAAAATAGAGTCAGAAAAATGAATGTACTACCTTACGGGCCGGAGGTGGTTTTAAGTGACGGTTTATAGTATACATAGCCGCTTATAAATATTATTATAATATTTAAAAACTAGAACCATTCAAAATTGTAAGATCTTACATTGGGCTTGAAATGTCGAAAATACCTTTTGGATTTAATTTGAAATTAAATTATAAAAAAATTAAATTAAAGGTTATAATTACTAATTATATTTTTAATGAAATCATTAGTAAATAAGAATTCTTACGCATATATTTAAACATTGAAAATTGAAAAGATTTTTTTGCAAATAAATAGTAGATACCTAGGTAAGTGTAACCGCATTATTATCGCTTCAAAGATACCCTGCGAGGAAAAGTTTGTGTTTCATACACCGCCTCCTTATCAGGCCCGATAACTTGCAGAATTATTTATCACAAAAAATAAATTTCGTCTATCCGAACTGACCAAAAACCTCACACACAACATACAATGTCCGCCCCTACCCCCGAAATTCTTCGATTTACAACTCATAAGTCTTTAAGCCACCGACTTGTTCTCTCTGCCCTGACAGGTCGTCCAATCCATGTATCCCAAATTCGAAGCTCCTCGCCCACCAATCCGGGTCTTGCACCTCACGAAGTATCCTTCTTGCGACTTCTCGAATCCATCAGCAATGGATCCTCTGTACAAATATCCTATACCGGTACAACATTAGTATACAATCCAGGTGTAATTGCTGGATCAATTGATGGATTAGGTGCGGATGTGGACGGAGTGATAAAATGCCATTTGCCGGCGAATAATACTCGGGGCGTTAGTTATTTCTTACTGCCCTTATGTATGCTTGCGCCTTTCGCGAAGAAGGCCGTCAATGTAAGGTTTGAGGGAGAAGGAGTTATCACAAGTTCAACTGAAGCAGGAGACATATCAGTCGATAGTGTCAGAACGGCCATTCTACCACTTTATGAGCCATTCGGGATCATGGCCAGCAAATTGGAAATCAGAGTTTTGCAAAGAAGTTGTCCGGGAGCGGGAGGTAAAGGTGGTGGAGGTGTAGTCGAGTTACGGTTTGGGAGTCAGATTAAAGCGCTACCGAAGACGCTGCATTTGAACAGAAGTCCGGGAAGGGTAAGGAGGATAAGAGGTGTGGCATATGCGACCGGTGTGAGCAATAGTCATAATGCGCGGATGATACACGAAGCTAGAGGAATCTTGAATCCCCTAGTGGGCGACATTCATATTGCGACACAGTATGATCAGGCGCCACTGGTATCAGCGAAGGACAAAACGAATCCGAGCGCGAAAAAGAGGACGGGAGTAGGATTCGGATTGGCGTTGATCGCGGAGACCAGTTCGGCGGGTGTAATATATTCAGCGGACGTGGTGTCTCCAAGTGCGGGAGGTGTTGCGCCCGAAGATATTGGAAAGCAGTGTGCATATCAGTTACTGGAAATTATATCCCAAGGAGGGTGTGTGACAAAGGCTGGGGCACCCACGGTACTAACTATGATGGCAATGGGCTCAGAAGATATTGGCCGATTAAGACTGGGACGAGAAGTAATAGGTACAGAGGATTTAATAGGAATGGGTCGAGATCTGAAGAAATTCGGAGCAAGCAGTTGGGGTTTACGAGACGTGGGAGAAGACGAAAGCGAAGATATCATAGTAAGCGTCAAGGGCACGGGTGTGGGAAATGTTGGCAGAGGCATACAGTAGCATAATAAAGCCAAGCTCACCCGTTCACCCATTTTGAATGTCATACATAATATGTGCAAAATGTATCCCATTTCTTTGACACTATGTGCGTGACTTGAGCCTCTCAAATGTATTATCCCATGCTGCGCTGAAAGTTCCGAGCTAAGGCACCTAGCCTCGGGTTCCTAGCAGTGAGCTCGGCGACATCAGCAGACAAATTGCGTGCTCGTAAAGACCCAGAAGCGGTCCCTGAAACTGTCAACTGACTGCGAAGGGTATCTAAAACACTGAACTCTCCTATAACGGCTGTCCCCGACCAAAAAATATCCAATGGTCCATCATCCGACCCTGCATTTGCCGGCTCAGCTAGTAGCTCTTCTCGCTCATTGTCCTCATCCCTTTCCGTGGTATTCTCTTGGCCATGTGGACGAGAAGCAGCTCCTGCGGAATCCAGGGGCTGCATTTCAATATTCTCCGAGCCTGCAACATGATCTCTCAGTACTCCTCGTTCCTCAGCATCATGATCTTGTGTAGAAGGCGGTATTTCTACATCGGTAGTCTTCTGTCCATAAACCGTCAGGAACTTGTCGAGCTTTTCTCTGTCCAGGTGAATTGTGAATAGTATGGCTTGTAAAGTCAATACAAGCAAATCAAAAACTACCAGTTTCAGTTTCGATGATGGGCCTTTCTGGCCAATAAGATCGATGATTATCCCTCCATGTAGATAGCCTCTCATCTCTTCGCCAGATCTCGATGGTGTAAAGAAAAGGTGTAGAAATATACAAAGAATATTCGTGCCCAGTAGCATTATGACCAAAGAGGAGCTTTGAGGAGGTTGTCTCACGTTCTTCGGCTTCGGTGTAAGGATAATGAATTGGGTAAGAGCACGTATGCATAGTTGGAAGAATGAACAGCTTCAAGAAGATCAGCCTATGTAAATCAAAGAGAATGGGGGTGGTCATCATACTCCATGTAATAAAGCACGCAGAGTTCACAATAAATTGCGAAGTCGAGATTCGTCATCAAGGAGCTGGCTAACTCGTATTTCTTTCGCATTTGATCATAAGCTCTTCTCTGTGCTGGCGTTCGAGGATGATGTCGACGTCGCCGACTTGAGTTCCCACTTCTGCCATTGGGAGGGTTTGCCGATGGGCCCGATACTGTTGTAGAATCATTGTTCATTGCTTTCAGGAGTCATTGGTGATGTATGATGTTTTGGTGTGGAGGTTCAAAAGTTTAAAAGTTCACATCTTTCGAGGGTAAGCAAGAGAGGGCAAGTGAGACTTGCAGCTCTGATAATTCAGTGGTCGATACTTTGTAATCAAGAGATTTTGAAGCTCTTGATGCGCGACAGGACGGAATAGGCGACAGAATAGATTAAGCGTTGCAGGGGCTGTCTAGGCCTCTATTACATAAGCTCTTCAAAAGTGTGTGGGATAATGGATTCGATAGGTATGTGATATGTTCAACGATATGGTGATATGTCCAACGTTAACGTTAAAATTTTCAAACCTCTTTCCCTTTCAACTGTTCGAGAGAGAAACATATATAGGTAAGTTATACAATAACCTAATCCAATTCTTAAGCATCAGGCTTACAATTCAACAATTACCTAGGTAGTGAAAGATCGAACAATAATTTTATAAAGCAAATCATATACGAGTTTTGATTCTAATCTCATGTTGCATTATTGCCAATCAATTCCTTCACCAACAAGCGTGGACAAAGCAATCTCTCTTGCTATGTTCCCAAGACCAGACGGAGGAACTGGGAATTATAACGAAACACTTCGGGATCAATATCATTCCTAGCTGTTACCCTAACAAGCATCGCCATTTGGTCTTGCCAGTTTCGATCTGATCTAGACATCGCTCTGTCATTCCACCTCCCGAACCACCAATGTTTCGAACACTGCCCTGTTCCTTTTGCTAGACAAACTAGCTTTGGCCAACGAGTTGGCCAATCATTTCCAATTTCACCCACCTTGTCGAAACACATTTGCGCAAACATATGCCCGTACCTCCTCATGCCCATTACGTCATCATCATGGCATGCGACGGCTAGTTCTTCCAACCCTTCGAACCTTTTGAACTCTCGTAGATTCTCAAACACGTGCGGGATTAGGTAGTGCTCGTGTATAAGGATCTTCTTTATCCTCCTGCATTCATCATCCGTGATTTTCCCACCGAGACGTCCAGGAATGCCTCCCATTGATGGCCAGTTGAAGCACAAGAAATCTTGATCATAATTGATGCAGGTGTGAGAGAAGATGGGAGATGAAAAATTCCAATAGGCAAGTGCTATTGAACGAGACTCGCTTGAGATATGAAGCATAGAGGGAGGCTTTCGATCAGAAATAAAACGATTTTCTGATGAGGACCAAGATAGACCAACATATGGTGAGGTGAGTAAGATGGCGTAGTTCCATATTTGAATACGGAGCTCAGTGGGTAGCTTTGTGAAGAAGTGAAAAGACGTGAGACGGTCACTTGAAGAGGGTGCTATATTGGTGCAGCAAGTCATTCCTAAGCACATTTTGATGCAAGGAGATCGCTCGGGGTATAGGGAGCTGCCAAAAGAGTATTATAGAATGGTTCAGAGAGTGGCTGTTGGTGACAATTGTGGTTATCGCCTGGGCTTGCGTCGATATTTGGCTCGGGATAAAACCCACAGTGAATGGTAAGATTATGGTTGAATGGTTAGATGTAAAGATGTAATAATACAATACAAGTGAAGAAAAGTACATCTACTCAGATAGGTAGGGGATGAGGTATATAATGGGCAGGAGCTTACTGTAATAAAGCTGTTGGCGTTTCGCAATCCGAGGAGGGGCTAGACCCTTGTACATTGATGTACTGTACTCACATCACATCGGGTTACTATATATATACCATAAATATATGTTACTGAATGCTCGTTTCTGATACGAGATGCAATGATGAAGAATCACTTTGGGTAACATTCAAGTCCCCCACCCTGATTTTGATTGTATAGGTATTCATCTCCATCTCATTCATCTCCATCTCATTCTTGAACAATGCAACTGTTGATGTACAGCACATTTTACAGCACAGTAGATTATTATGTGTGAGACGAAAATAGTAACTATGTACCTAGTAGGCACACACACCTGCGCGCCAGCGCCTACTCCGTTGATAGATCATTGGCAGGTGGGGTCGGGTTTCAAAAACCCCCTCCTAATACCTTAAAATTATTAAGGCATCAAGCCCCCACCGGAACTTCAAAATTATTGAGATTGAGTCACCCGTGGACCTCCTAGATTTATTATTACTACAACAACGGACTTTTGTGTTTTCAACAAAGCGTCCAGAATGTCGACCACAACTGGATCGCATGGTGATCTACCGTCTGAGATTCTTCAGGCACTCTCTCAACAGGATAATATTCTTTCCTCCGAGGCTTTCCCTACCCAAAAGTCCACAGATATTAAAAGTGCCTTGGACAGACTTGGCTCAAGGTCTATGATCACATATGAGACAATAGATCGAGAAGAAGCTATACTAGAGGCAGAGGCAGAAGAAATCGCCGCCAATGGCAGTCATGAGGCACGCGTTTTCGAAGCCCTACGAAAGGCAATGGATGGACTCACAGTCTCGGAATTAGAAGCTGCTGTAGGGGATAAGAACGTTGTCAAAGTTGGCCAAGGTAAAGCATTTAAGTCGAAATGGATTGCCAAAGGCAAAGATGGCAAGCTGGTAGTATCAGTGAGTTACTGCGTAACTAGCATTTTATAGAATACGTCCTGATCTTTGCAGACCGATTCTATCCAAGACACAACTCGAGAACAGCTCCAAACCATTCAACAGACGCGCGCGCATCCAGACCCAAAAGTAATAACAGAACTCAAGAAACGTAAGCTAGTGAAGTTGCAGAAGGTTACTAGCTACAAGATCTCGAAAGGGTCCAAATTCGCACTGGAAATGGTCAAGGAGGAGACAGACTTGACAGCAGACATGCTTGCATCGTGGGTTTTAGATGCATATCTTTTGGGTATCATAATGCTTACACACTTAGGGGTGCCTGGAAAACCGCCGCTTTCAAACCATACAACTTCAAATCTCTTGGGGCAGATCAAAACTCCGGTGCATTACATCCTCTGAATAAAGTACGACATGAGTTCCGCCAAATCTTCTTCGAAATGGGTTTCGAGGAGATGCCTACAAATAACTTCGTCGAAACTGGCTTCTGGAACTTCGATGCCCTTTTTGTCCCACAACAACATCCTGCTAGAGATTTACAAGATACTTTCTACATATCGGATCCTAAAACCGCAGATAAACCACGCGCAGAGTCGGAAAATGATAAAGCTGATTATGAGGCCTACTGGAAGAATGTACAGGAAGTCCATCAAGAGGGAAAATACGGATCAATTGGTTATAGATATCCATGGGCTGAGGATGAATCATTAAGGCTAGTTCTCAGAACACATACAACAGCGACCTCGACAGCAATGCTACACAAGTTAGCTCAACAAAAGGGACCCGATGGAAGACCGCCACCAGCAAGATACTTCTCTATCGATCGTGTGTTCCGTAATGAAACCGTTGATGCCACCCATCTTGCCGAGTTCCATCAAGTTGAGGGTGTTATTGCAGATTACGGATTGTCTCTGGGAGGCCTAATGGAATTCATGGAGATTTTCTTCAACAAGATGGGTCTTGAAGATTTGCGATTCAAGCCAGCCTATAATCCTTACACTGAGCCAAGTATGGAGATTTTCAGTTACCACAAGGGTCTCGGCAAATTAGTGGAAATTGGAAACAGTGGAATGTTCAGACCGGAGATGTTGGAGGCCATGGGTTTACCAAAAGACATGAAGGTCTTTGGTTGGGGATTGAGTTTGGAGCGTCCAACTATGATTAAATACAAGGTAATTTCCTCCCAAGCTCATGATTCTACAAAGCTAAACCATCGCCTAGGTGAACAACATTCGTGAGTTATTGGGTCATAAGGTAGATTTAGGTTTCATCGAGAGAAATCCAGCTGTCAGACTAGACAAGACATAAGGGGTTAGATAGGTCTATAAAATGAATGATTACAAATGAGACAACTGATACCCATGGATTGACAAAAGGATTCAAAGTATGATGAATTCGATAGTATATTGTGTATCACACTATTCTCGAACAAACGCTACGATGCAGATCAACGAGCGTCAATCGTGATCTTCCTCGGTGAGGCCTGGACAGCCTTCCATTGACTCGTCGGGATACCTGTATTTGCAGAAAAAGCAATAATTGTACTGCACCCTCAAATACTCAACAAGTTTTTCTAATCTCTCGGCCGGTTCCAGCAAGTTAAAACCATCCAGCTCAGGGTCCTCTTCCTCCAAATCCTCCACCAGAGTATGCTGTATCTTGTCTTTTCCGAGAGCTCTCTTATCATCCGTGTCTTCATCAGCATCATCGTAGGTTGGCAGGCGTGATAGACTTTGTTGGAGATCATATCTCATCCTCCTATCCCTTTCCTTTTCTTCGCGCTTCCGAACTAATTCTCTCCATAAAATGTTGATCTGTTTCAATGGCTTTGTAGAAAATTTCCGTTTTGTTCCATCTTCAGTCCCCTCCACTCCTCCACTCACATTCTCAATCGCATTTTTCTCTTCTTCTTCCTGCCTCTCCCCATCCATCCTCTCCGCAATCCTCATCGCCGCCCCTACCATCCCCTCCAACCTTATCTCCTCCCTCTCCCTCCTAACCCTCTCCCTATACTCCCCTTCCTCCGCCTTAACCCTTTTCCCCTCCCTCTCGATCACCTCCCTAAACTTCCTCTTCTTCTCCTCTTCCAAACCAATCCCCCCTTTCCCCTCCTTAACACTCACCACCACCGGCTCCAGCCTCGCCCCAACATTATCCTTCGCCCCCAGCGCCACTCCCGGCTTAAATCCCATCTTCGCCATCATCTTCAACCCTTTACTATTCGCACTCTCAGGAGCCGCCAACATCGATTTCGATAGTGCATCTTCGCGCGCAGCAGCTTCTTCAGCTGCGACCTCTGCTTTCGATTTCGTGCGCGCCTTGGCTTCCGATTCGCGTTGAATGCGTTGGCGTCGTTGCGTGTACGTTTCTTTTTCGCGCGGTTTCGTAGGTTCCGCAATTATCATATTCATATAATCATCCTCCTCGTCCTCCTCTTGCGCATCTTGCGCATCTTTATTCGCAGTATCTGCGACTTTAATGTCGTCTTCGGTCATAATGGATGGCAAAAAGTATTCGTTGTGTCTTGCAGACAAACAACCAGTTAGGCACACTCCTCTATCTCACGACAACTCCCCCAAAGTTTTTGAACATCTGCAGACAAATCAATTTTGGGGCTTTGGAGAAAAGTAAATTTTTTATTGTAGATTTGGAATCAGCAAGGTTTCAGGATCTCAAAAATAAAACTGTCCCGAGGGTTTTGAGAGAGAAATTGAGTCACGATGGCGACGAGCGTTTGTGAATATTTTTGGCCAGGCTATGAATTCGCCTCGAGGCTACGAAATTTACAACCAAAATATGTGTCACCGCCTTTGCCAAAATCTTTAATTTGACCAATGAAATAGGTGCCGAGGTATAGCTGGAGTATTGGCCCTCAAGGTTCTTTGAAATTCACTGCCGGTGAGGCTGTTGGATTATCAGGAGTTTGGCTTGGACGAGGAATGCTTCATACCTAAATTTCTTTCATTCAATCAAGGGTGTTTATCTTACGGTATTCATTTTAAGACACTCATAGAGACCTTCAAATACTTCGCCAATGGTTATCCGCAGTAATTTTCAATCCTCAAGGTAAGTTACAGTCATTTTGGATGCAAACAAGCAATTAGCCTGCTGCAAATTGATCGTATTTAGGTAATTATGTTACATCTATAAGGAGTGACTATTCTAGTTTACACATCCAGCAATTCCTCATCTTTGATATTGTACACAACCCAAGGGATGCAATCAGGAGCACCCATCTCCCTCGCCGCCGTCCTTGACAATCCGACGATATTTGTACGTTTATCTTGACCAGCATTCCTCTGTAGTGTAACAACACGTAGGAGGTCCAATAATAAGGTCAAGGCTTCCTCTGATTTTGCTTGCCCTTGCAATTCATCATACACTATTCCTAGCTTCGCTAAAGCCTCAATTCTTTGCGATTGGAGCAGTTGTAAAACAAGTGTGACTTGTCGCACCCTCTCCTTGGTACCCCTATTGATATTGAGGCGTCTCACCCTAGCGCTAGTAATAGCACCAACAGATGTTGTTTGTAAGACAATGCTGCGGGCAGTATCATCCGTAGGATATGTTCCAAAGTATCTTTGCATGGCACGCAAGGCAACTGCAGTTCCAGCTTGATCATCCGCCAAACCGAAGCTCAATATGATTAACTCGTAGATGTCTTTTGGTAGGTCGTCTTCTCCAAGCTCTTCCTTTAGCTCATTGGCCCATCTCATCATTTCTGCGAACAATTTTCTGACTTGAAAACAGTTATGACGGACGTGCCTTTGCATCATCCGTTGCTTTAAATTATTCCATAATTGTAAAAACGTCTCAATGTTCGGCTTCACTCCATCTCCGATGAATTTGTAATACATCTCCTTGGTGTTCAAGGAAAATCTAGGGTGACTTCTGAAAATTGTGTTCATGAAGTCAGTGTTTGGCCGAATTTCCGCCATATCCAAAGTTTTGTAAAGGTCCGAAAGCTGTTCGTATTTCTCTCCTCTTACATAATGGGCGACAAGAATCGAAAATGTTTCGATTGTAGCCCTGGGATTGAGAAGGAAACCGGCATGTTTGTAATCAAGCTGGTTTGTTGTCCTTACAGTCCTAGCGGGGGCTGTCAATGACTGAACCCTTTGCCCTCGAGCCTTGACAAATTTAAGTCTTCGTGCAATCATAGACCAAGCCAAATCCTCAGCCAACTTCTGGTTCATGAGTGTGCCGGAACGTAGCCAAGCGCCAATAAGTCCATTTGTGAATTTGGCATCCGGGCAGATCCCAATATCTCGCATTAAGTCAAGTACTCTACAGGCTTCCTCAAGGTCGCCATTGCCAATCAACTTTTTGATCCATTTTCCAAAGAAAAACTTATTGTTGAGTTTCGATGGAAAACTATTATAATCTCGAGTGGTTAAAGAGTCATACTGCTGCAAAGCAGCTGGATCGTTACTGAGCATCATATCTTTAAAGACTGCTAATGCTTGGTGTTGTTTGCCAGCTCGAATGAAAAGTCCGGTGATGGCATCGTAGTCATCCATGTCCATATGCGATCCCATATGCATCCTAAGTTCAAGGTAGATATTCCAGGCTTCCAGAGTGTGGTCTTCATTTTTTGAGGCCAGACAGCCTTGTATTATGTGAATAAGTATACGAGCACTGATGGGATCCTTTGATCTTTGGATGATAGTAGATGCTGTCCTTCGGGCTTCGTCAATGTCGCAATTTTCGGCAAACATACGAGTCCCAAGCTCCAAATATTGATCCAAAAGATCTTCATTCCGAATAAAGCTCTGCCCAGCGGATCTCCATAGACTAATTCCAGCCTGCGAGTCTCCTTCTACAAAAACAGCTTCGATGTATAACAATAACGTAGATCCTTCTAGATGTAATCCCACCTTCTGCATATCTGACCCTAACCGCCTCACACGTGCCATGCGGTCCAAATTTGTAGGATCCGGTAATGAAATATAGCCCCAGAGAAGTTTCCAGGTTGCTGGGGAAACCCATTCAGGATCCGACAATAGATAATTCCGACTAAGAACATAGTATTTCCATAATTTAAGCATGAGACGTTCGTTCATTCGGAAATTACTACGACCGTATACATGATAAATTTGCTGCAGTGCAGCATTCAGAAATCGTATATGGGTTCGCGCTTCGAGGGAATATCGCCATTCCGGTATTGTAATAGAATCTGGCTTTGGCGTTGGATTGAGAAATTGTTCTGTTGCGGGGGAGATTGGAGGTGGAGAAAGCTCTTTAGAAGCCTCAGCGTCATCTACTGTAATTAGCAGACGTACTATGTGCCAATATTTGGAGACTTGCCTTCTTCGACAGACTTCAAGAAGTAGTTCCGTATATTTTGCCGGTCTTCTTCAGACATCGGGCCGGGCTTGTTCGTAATGCTTTCCAACCTTTCCACTTCGGCCTCTAGACGCTCTATCTTTGCGTCCATTTCATCTTCCCATTCCTCCATGTGAAGGCTTGGTTCTTCATCTTCGTCAACCTCCTCAAGTTCCTCCGCCGATACTTCCCCAATATCATCTTTTATTTCTCGAACCGCCTCTTGAAGACCCTCCAGTAGTTCATCCTCTTCTGGATCTCCCTGTGCTTCTGTTCGCACACCATCTGGCGTCTCGTCATAATATTTATAGAAGGGCTCCTCAGTCTGCCCAGGCTGTTGTGTCTCTGTAGAAAGCAGCGACCCTTTTTCCCCTCCATATATCGATCTTAGTGGGGTTTTTTGCGCCGTGAAATTTCGTGAAAGCCATGGGGCTCGTGGTTGGATCTGTAATTTTATTCGACATGACTTGCATACGAAACCACGGATACTAGAAGTCAGATTGGTGGGTGGTGGCGGCATAAGTATTGATGTTGATGGTTCAATTAAAAAAAGTTGGGAGCGGGAAACTTTTTTTTTTGTATAAGCCGAGCCGTGCCATTGCGCAGCATGACTTCGCTTCTCATTCGCGATACAGTAATTACTATAGCAAATCGTGACACGTCAAAATTCCAACGCGTACCGATACCCCTTTTCCTTTCTTTGGTGGTGGTCTACTTATTGTAGAGATTTATGCAAGTACGACTATATGTATGTATTATCCTTTTTCTAAATTTCTTTTTGCGATTAGAGCTTTATTCAAATCTATACGATTTCTGACTATTTATCTTCTCTTCAGTCAGCTTGTAATCACAAATACTACGGAGTACCCCGGCAAACAAATGAAAAAATGTCTATAAACGGGGATACCAATAGTCTTGCTGGGTATGATGGAACAGAGCATCAAGTATATTTCATTCTATTTGCCCCTCTGTATTGGATTGAATTGGACTAAATTTCAACAGGCTGCTTATATATTTACTCCTACGTCTGCACGTTCGGAAGAGCTACTTCAGCGCCCTAAGAAGCGTAGGAAGGTTGGAAGAACACCAACAAAGGCCCTTGGGCTTAATGAAGATCTAGAATCTTTCAAATTTGCACCATTATTGAATGAGAAAGAGTCTCCAGAACTTTCAAGATTACGTTTAAGTCTGTTTGATAAGTATTGGATGGAAACGGAAGCAAAAGTCAAGGTATCCCAATTCAATTCTTACAACATTCAACATTATACCTCCCTCAGGGACCTCACTAATCTTGTAACAGTCAATCTTGGATGAAGCCAATGAGGACACGTTGGTAGAGGTCACATCGTTTGTAGAAAATGAGAAGTATGTATGGTCTTGCACAATTGATTGGGTGAAGTCTCATTGATGTCAAAAGGAGCATAAACAAATTGCCAGCGGGGTTCATTGTGACTGGACCAAATATAGCATCTCAAGGCTTACTTTTCGAACAATTATCAACGAGACTTTCCAGCGAAATTAATGGCCCGGTTATCACCCTCAGATCCGGAGAAACGTCAAATCTGAAGGCACTACTCAAAAAGCTTATTAGAGATGTTACTCATCAAAGGTCAAACGGTGAAGACGAGGATGACAATTTTCTCGAGCAAGATGTGAGTGAGCCTGATTTTCCTGCACCTGTATCAAATCGATTACTGCTAACGGGTTAGGGCCGTAAACTTTTGAACTATGATTTAGAGATAATTCATGGTTATGTAAAAGCCCACGGATGCGACAGAGTGATTGTATCATTTCAGGATAGTGAAGCCTTTGATTCTGGTCTACTTGGGGAGGTGATATCTTTGTTTAGGTAAGCCAATAGATCTATCCTCTCCCCTGACTACTTCTTTTAACACTTTGAAACCTTCAGCTCCTGGCTGGACCGCATTCCGTTCCTCCTGCTATTTGGAATTGCCACATCCGTCGACTTATTTCAAGAAAGACTTTCTCGTTCGGCTACTCGATCTTTGCATGGAGCACAGTTCGATGTGGAGCAAACAAGCTCCACTCTTGAAACTATATTCCTGAAAGTCATCGCTGGGTCAGACGCCCCAATAAGACTAGGACCAGGCATCTTATCGAGTCTCATGGAACGGCAAAATGATCATGTCCAGAGTGTACAAGCTTTCATTGGTGCATTAAAGGTAATTTGTTTCTTGTGTTTGGATACAAACCAGCACTGACATTGTTAGTATGTCTACATGTGTCATTTTTATGCCAATCCTTTGAGCATCCTTCTGAACCTCAACGATAACCCTGATTTGGAGACGCTCCTACAACCAGAGCATTTCGAAGCTATCAGGATGCTCCCATCATTCCAAACCTACACAGAACGCCTTGTAGAGCAAGGTAAATTAGAGCGTTCTAAGGGGTTGATTATAGATGACCAGCTCCTCCTGCAAGAGGCGCAAAATTCGGTCAAAGACAAAAATTATGCGGTGCAGAAAGTTCTCCAAGTTATTCATGTTCTAGTCGCCTCGGCAGCGGAAGCACCAGATAAAATTCATCTTTATATGAAAGCGTTAACTGGTTCTTTAAAGAACTCTGAGGCTGTACGTTCACTTGTGGATTCAATAAAACGTGCCAGTCTCGATGACTTTCTAAAAATTGTAACATCGCTCAAAGAGGCCACAGAAAATGGAAGCACTGAGCTGGATCTTGAACCATGGTCGGATCTGGAACCGGATTTCTACTCAGAGATCATAGCTATTTGGGAAGACGCCTCATCACTTGCGGACTCCGAAACTGGAAAATCCATCCGCAGCAGTTACAACAAAGCACTCCGTACCACGATTGTTTCTCAAAAGGTCCAAATCAGCCAGGAGAGATCAGCACTTACTAAACAGGACAAAGAATATACGGCCCTTGTTGACCGCCTTATTTGGGCCATACAAGCCTTCGTGGACGTGGACAAACTTCAAGACCAATTTATCTCCGAGATTTGGCTCTATGATCTCAAATACCCCTATCAAGATGCCTTTACACCCAAACCCCGTTTCGTAATCGAGAGAGCTCTCTCCTCCCCCCACGAATATCTTTCTTGTGCATGCTGCGACCCTACAAAGGAAGGAGCGCTCATGTCCCATCCACCCACCGCGATCCTGTACAAACTATTTTTAGAAGCAGGAAACTTGATCAACATCTTCGATCTTTGGACCGCCTTTGTTGCTAATTTGGGACCGGAATATGACGAGGGCGAGGTAAGCGAAAGGGAGGCATTGATGTTATTTTACAGAGGACTTGCAGATTTGAAATTGTTGGGTATGATCAAGCAGAGCAGGAAGAAGACGGATCACTTGACAAAATTAGCATGGAAGGGTTTGTAAATTTTTGCTGGCATTGGGTGTTGGAGCAGGAGAAAGGATCGATGATGCATGTACAATATAATCATATTAATCTTCGAATGCGAACGCTCAAGGCATCCACAAAAACGTATTTAGCTGTCAAAACAGCACTCAAACCTAATACCATTTGTTCTTTCTCCTCCACATATCCTCTTCCTCCCTTCTCGCCCTCTCCCTCCTAACCCTCCTCTCAATCTCCTCAACACTCTCCACCATCTCCGGGCTCTCGCACCCCCTCAACCCAATGAACCTTCCCAACCTTCTCCTCTTTACCTCCAAATCCGCATTCACATCCCATCGCACAGGGCATGGATATTGCATGGTCCATTCACACGGCGTACGCTGATGATAAAAATGCGCCAATTCGTCTAGCTCCGCGGACGTAAGCAGCCAGAAATTAAGAAGTTGTTTGGGGAATGACGGATGGACTTTGCCGGATGTGAGACGGACGAGAGGCGCGAGGGGGAGTGCCATTTGGGTGATTTTGGCGGCGAGCGCAGGGTTGGTTTGGCTGATGCGGTTTATGGTTGACATGGCTGTGTCTGTTGTTTCTTGTTTGAGGTTTGTGATGAGATGAGTTGAAAGCTTTGGTTTGAACACCGCGCAGCGTCAGTAGTTCCGACTAAATATGCGTGACGGGGTTATGTTGGTAGTATGAAGCTGTGAATGTATATAAATATTATCTATAGTGAATCAGATGAAGGGAAGAGATTACTTCTATGACTGTATTCGCACAAGGATGGTAAAGATTATTCGCAAAGCTGCCAGCAGCGTAAAGATAAAGGTCTGGGACGAAAGTCAAAAGTATAAGAAAATGGAATGTAGAAAATTGTGTGGATACCAGATGCCAATGGAGATCTGAATGGAAGGACAGGGGAATAGAAGGTTCTTGTAGTTTTTGTCTTCTTCGTGAGGATTCATTGTGTTGGGAGACTTCTTTGTATTTGAGATCCATGTTGGCTTTGTTGATGGATCATGTCTTTGATATGCCTGTGCTCTGAGATCTATTTTTGAGAGCCTAAGTGAAAGGAGCTTTGTGAGATTCTTTGTGGTAGGTTGTAACAAGACTCTTGTGATCAATTGTCTCAAAGCATCTTTTTCTGCTCTAGCCTAGAATAGGATCAGCCAATGTTCCAGAAGGACACCTAGGTCCAACTTTCAATAACTTTCACGGCAGAGAATCTCCAAGTGTTGGAGTAAAGGCTATTTCTCCATATAACAACGTAATATGAAGGGAAGGATACGGCTTAGAGGCAAAAGTAAACAATCAAAAGTCTGCTTATTCTCTATGATTCAAATGTCATATCAATATATCTAACCAGCGCCAAGGACTGATTACAACAAAATCTTGATACACCCCTCACCTATATGTGCAATATCTTACAAAGGTAAAAACTCCCAAAACCGTAACGCCTCATATGTGCAATATTGACGCCATTGTACAGTGCCCAGCAACCAAGAAGCATACTCTATTTCTTGCCCTTCCTGTTCCTGTTGGGGCTTCCTTGTTCGCTAGCTGCAGGCCCGCCTCCTTGCACTAGAATGGCATCTTCATCGCTGACAACGCTCGCAGATTTGCTTGACGAGGTAATTTTGGATGTCTTGGCTTCTGCTTCTTCGTCTAACTCTTTCATGAATTCTGCCTGGATTGAGGCTCGACGGTTTTCCCACCACTCCTTCTCAGATTCGGTCTTAGCCTGAACTTCATCGAGCTTTTTTCTAAATATAGTGTTCATAGCTATTTCGTGGGCAGACTGGAATATAGCTTGTCCCCAATTTGGTGCCAGCGCATTTGCCTATTCAAGGTTAGCTAAATTCATATCCTAGTTGAGAGAAGGCTTGACTCACTTCCACGACCACATCTCTAAGCTCGTCTTCCATTTCTTTCTCTGCCCTAAGGAACCTTTGCCATAAATCATCACCCACACTTCCCCTTTGTAGTAGGGTACTGCATGCTTGCTTTGCTGTTCTGATTTGGATAATTCGGTGGATATCCTCAACCGCCCTTCTCAACAGAGCCGCTCGTATAAGACTTTCTGGTATTGGTGTCGCTTTCTCGTTTCCTTCTTCCGGCTCCATGTGAAGTAGCGATAGGTAAATATTTTTTTGTAAGTGTGGTGGGAACCAAGGCGCAAGAGTCGCAGATTTGGCTACAAGCACCTATTAGTTTCGCGCGCACGACTTCAAGACGACGATGCTTTACTGACCTGCTATCCGCTTTCTATATAATGAGGAAAACGTGACTAGAGACCCAACGAGGACAACGACATATGCAAGAGGAAGGATTAAACCACGAAGAGTGGTCGCGTAATCGAAGTTCTTGAACATCGTGGTGGGCCGTATCGAATGCGCAACAAGTATTTCTTAAGTATCAAAAGAATCCCAGAGATATTTTAATCTAAGAAACCAACCCAACTTCTAAGAATTGTAATTGAAGTATTTGGACGAGTTGGACGAGTTGGTTGAGGGTTTTCCAAAAATCTCCTCTTATGTGTTGTGTGTCCTTTCCAGGTTATCTTTTATTATTTTGCTAATAATTCCCTTTGGGACCACCCACCAAATGAACAAGGACAAACTTAAAGCTCGGCTAATAATTTTAAAGCCAATCGAAAGTAACCTTGGCACGTGCTTGGAAATCCTACACATTCCATCATGGATCCATGTACTTCGTAACATCTCGTTATACAAAGGCGGTGAACAAGGCGGCATGGCAGTAATTATTATTGGCAGTGCTAGGCCACCAAACTCTGACGTCTTTCTTGGTGGTGGAAGGTGAAGGGAGGTACTGAGCGGATCTAGACTTAATAAGTAGGTATTCAATCATCCTCTCAACCACCACCACCATCATCATCATCACCACAACTACAGACTCAAGAATTAAGAGAAACTCAATCATCTCGCCCTTCAATACTTAATTTTCACCGTCCTCATTCCTCTCAACCAACTGGGAAGAGGTCAAGATGCTTTTAAGGTTTCGTGGTCCTGATGGCACAGTCCGTATTACTGTTGAAGCAGATGAAACTTTTGGTGAACTTGGGGACAAGGTTTGTCTACAACGCGTTGCGTATATCTCTTTGGCCTCCTGTTGATATCGTATAGCTTGTCAAACTTCTACCTGAGAACCTTGATCCTAGGACTTTAACACTTTCGAATGCGCCGAGTGGTGGAGAGGTCAAGCTCCTTATGGAGATTGCGAGGGCCAAAGTTTCGCAGATTGGTCTCAAGTAAGTTAGGAGTGTATAGAAACTACGAGTTCTTGTACTGACAAATCAAAGAAATGGTGATATGGTATTCATTAACTACAAACTCTTGGATAGTCTTTCGAATGGCAATTCTACTACTTCCATCTCAACTTCCCTTCCATCGCATCTCACCTCCTCAACAAATCGTTTAAACGGAAGTCTCGTTCTACCAGAATCCATACCTATCGATATTCCGGCTCAAGAAGTAACGTCGCCATCTGAAAAGATTAAGAACCCGTGGGAAGTCGTTCAACAATCCGATCTTGATAACAGGTTAGACAAGAAAGATGGAAAAATTCCTAGGAAGAAGGATCAAAAGATGTGTCGACATGGCGAGAAAGGAATGTGCGACTACTGCATGCCATTGGAACCTTTCAATGCGGAGTACCTGGCCGAGAAGAAAATCAAGAACCTCTCATTTCACTCATACTTGCGAAAGATTAACTCGGCGACCAACAAGCCAGAGTTAGGAAGCTCATTCATGCCACCGTTGACGGAGCCATACTATCGTGTCAAGAAGAACTGCCCATCGGGACATCCCCAGTGGCCGGAAGGTATTTGTACAAAGTGCCAGCCCAGCGCAATCACTCTACAACCTCAAGCATTCCGTATGGTGGATCATGTGGAATTCGCTCAAGCAAGTCTAGTCGAAAACTTACTCAAATTTTGGAGATCTACAGGCGCCCAACGTTTTGGATATCTATACGGTCGCTACGAGGAATACACAGAGGTGCCGTTAGGAGTCAAGGCTGTTGTGGAAGCCATCTACGAGCCACCTCAAGTCGACGAACTCGATGGCGTCACACTGAACGAATGGGATTCCGAAAAGGACGTCGACGAGATAGCGAGATTATGCGGCCTGGAAAGAGTCGGTGTCATCTGGACTGATCTAATCGACACGGGCGCAGGAGATGGCACTGTAGTATGCAAGAGACATATTGATTCATACTATTTATCATCGTTGGAAATCGCATTTGCAGCGCGTTTACAAGCAAAGCACCCGAAGCCGACAAAGTGGAGTGATACCGGCAAATTTGGTTCAAACTTCGTGACCTGTGTAGTAACAGCTGATGAGACTGGAGGAATTGCCATATCTGCCTATCAAGTATCAAACTCAGCTGTAGAAATGGTTCGAGCAGATATTGTCGAACCCTCCGCTGATCCTGCTGTGATGATCGTCCGCAGCGAAGGAGATGATGATTCTGACACGAGCGCAAGATACATTCCTGAAGTCTTCTTCCGAAAGATCAACGAGTATGGTAGAAGTGTTCAAGAAAATGCTAAGCCATCTTTTCCAGTTGAATATTTACTCGTCACGTTGACTCACGGATTTCCTAGCGACCCCAAACCAGCATTCATGGCTAAGAGCTCTTTCACTATCGAGAATCGCTTGGTCATTGGTCAGGAACAGGATATCAAGGATGTTGGCAAGCAATTGGGGCTTGACAAAAACGGACAGCTCACTCAATCCAGCGATGGTGTCCTCGCAGTATCTGACTTCCATCTCCTCTGCTTCATATATAGTCTGGGAATTTTAAGCAAAGTCCGTCCCTGCATCTACTTCTTCCACACCCTTAATCAAGCCTGATGCTAATACATTTCTTTGCAGGAAGAGATGGCGCTTCTCTGCCGCGTGGCCACACAACATGATTTAGCAGATGGATACCAATTGATAACAACACCTGGATGGGCAAATTTCCTTGCAATTTTACAATCGACTGGTGAGAGACCCCCAAAACGTCAGTCACCGTTTGACGGTGATGGCCCTACAGAGCATCTTGCTAAGAGGGTTGGCGGGGTAAGGCTAGATTGAATAAATAGTCAGCTCCCAGGCTACTTTGTTCATTTGCGGCCTATGCTCTGACTATGATAGGTACCTGATCGCTAAAGTTATTTCGAGAACCATTACTGTGTAGTTGGAAATGCAAATCCGCAGGGTAGATGGAGAAGGGATGAGAATTGACAGGAGTTCTTAATTGTGAATCGTCTGGAGCTTGTGAAGTGAAACCTGGATTAGGCAAAACTATGGAGTGATGAGGAATTTTTGGTGTCTGATGGATAGAGCTACGGCTCCGGTATCAACGAAGGGGTGCCTACGTGGCGCAGGATCCTCCTGGATGAGGGAAACCTAGACATTAGAAATATGACATATTACGAAATTCAACTCCTCACATCATAGTGAATCTTCAAAGGATAGTAATAAAATTGCGATATTTTCATCTATTTTATATCCTTTTCCGTACCTGCTTACCCCTCTCTTCCTTTTGTCTATCTAATAATTAGCCAATTTGTAACACTTGCCAAATATGAAATAATCCGAATTGTCTAAATTTTCGTTGTGATCAAATGCACCGGTTTCGAAGTAGGTTATGGGAATTGAACTTGTCTTTTAGAACAGGTTTCTCACTACAGACATCTATCCAAACAGACAAGTCACAGGGGTATGCATTGAGAGTACTCTTCTGGTATTAACAGATGTAGAACATCATGTGGAAGCAGTTGACTAGCCAGATAAATCTTCATGAAAGTTCTTAATTATTTCATTAGTATCGAGGTATAAAGGCAACCAGTTCTGTCGATCTGGTGATCCCCTGTCCTGAGAATGATGCGTGGGCTTATTCGTTTCGGGCGGATATAATGATGGGCCGTTGCATTGTACTGAGCAAGTTGTTCAGTTCATGGCTCATGTTCATCTTATCACAATATGCTCTTGACTCCTTCGCTATGAATGATAACCTGGTTACTCAGTTACCAGTCGCATCATTGCTGTGTTCAGGGAGAGGAGATGTGGGATGTGGGATGTGCAGGGAGCTATTGTTGCGTGCCTAGGTACTTGTATGATGGGCGTAGTGTATGTATTTATAAAAGAGGGGTGTAATGTTAGAAGCAGGTTTTATATCAGATGGGAGGGAGGAGAGGCTGAGAGTTGGGATGAAGTTGGGAGGGCAAGATTTAGCATTCTTGTTTTGGATCAGATGATGTAGTAGGGTATATATTCTAAAGTTTGAAGATAGTAAGAATTAAGATGCTATGAAAATTTTGGGCTTTGGAAATGAGAACCCAATGTGCATGAGCTGTCTACTGGAAATTTTGAATCATGGTTGACGTATCATGATTCTCGATCTAATTCCATTAGATGAGAGAGAGGAACAAATAGAATGTCCTTTATATTCAACCCGCATTTGTAATCTTCGCATTTTAGACTACATATTGGATGTTTGTGGTCAATTACTGTTCTCATAGAGAATATTACTGGGTCATCTCTTGCCTTTAGTTGTTGAGATGGGCAGGGGGGGTAGGAGCGATCGTCCAGGAACAAAAAGGACACCAGGGACAACCCTCGATACATGTTTGTGTTCAAATTTATTTTTTATTTTGATACCCATCATTGTAACCATCACCGTCATATTTTTTGACAGCCACTCCTTTAGTCACTCATTTAATAACATCCTTAACCTCGAAATATCTACACAGGTCACCAATCTTCCTTCCATAGCCTATTACAGTATTCAGACTCCAGCTCTTCTTACTTGTTACGTCACTCATTCCTAGAAGAGGACTCCAGGCTCGATGTCTAGACTTGAAGAAACAGGACCCCCGACTCTCTCACAATCAATCGGATCGAGAAATCCGTTTATACCTTCTGGAACTTCTCCTCGATGCTCTAGTCCCGAGAACCATACATCAACTCCTCCGCTCTCGTCTGCTTCTTTCATGAAATCTTTCAAGAGCAGCACCGTATTAGCCACTCAATTTGGAACTTCAGAGGGGGTCGCACTTCCAAGATGTGTTAAAATGACTCCAACTATGAAAGTTATGGGCAAGGGGAAAGGCTTGAAAGTTACCACCTTCACTCAGTATGAGGCATTCCCTCAATTGGTTGATGTTTCAATTCCCTCAAAAGAATTTAACATCGGTGATTTTGCCCCTTCGAAGTGCTCCCTCCTGTTCAAGCTAACATATCGTTATCTAGATACTACCCAAAGTGACGAAACACCCATAATTATGGTAACGCGCTCTGCCGGTTTGGTATCATTTCCCGTCCAAAGCAAAAAGTCCAAAGTCAAGGCATATACTCCCAAGAAATCTTTGGGGTATAGAGAGGGACACAAGTTGAAGCAGATGATCGAAAAGGAGAATGACGATATTTTTGAAGACGCATCGGTCGAGCCACAATCGTGCGATGAAGCTAATGCGAAATTCGATACGGCACCATCAACACCAGTGAGGTGTCTATCAGTAGCTGGCATACGCGATGTGGATGGTCCGTACGACGATAAGCCTCGGTTTCCCACTGGCACAACCATTCAAGACTTTGGTACGTTGCCCGATCATCTTCGAGGTCCTTGCTTTGAAGTGAGCCCAAGGACCAGCGTTTTGGATGGTCCAAGTGCTATTCCAAACATAAACAAGCTGTTGTCTATGAACATGGATGATGAGTTTGTGAGATCCTCGCTCTCGAGACCCCTCGAGGTAGTGCCAGAAGCATTGACAGTCGCGTCGCCAGTCGTAGCAGAAAATTTTATGGGACAGTCGGACGGGCCTGCTTCTGTTCCTGCGCTTGTACCAAACGTTGGTGATGATTCTCCGATTCCAGAGTTACCCGTCGACCCACTCAACAAGGACAAAAAAAACGTAAAGCGCAGACACAAAGCTATCGACAAATTTCGATCGGGCGTACGAAAAAGCAGATATCGTTGTCTAAGAACACCAGTACTTGTGGTGCTGGTGGGAAAAGAGCTTTCAAAACCAACTAGAATGGCTATTGAAAATATCGCATGCGGGCTTCCTTCGGGGCTTGGTGATGTAACACCCCTTCCTGCGTGACAGCGAAAGATGTCTTTGCGTATGAGAGCTAAATTCAATAAGCTGCAACGAACTCTCTCGCCGTCGACTCCGCATTCTCCACTTGAAAAAGTTGCGCCCGAACCTGTAATAGAGAGCTATTGCTGTGAGGATTTGGAGGGCTAGGAGTAGAGTTTGGGAATGGTCTGCAAGGAGGAATGTCCTATTAGAATGGATATCATCGTACACCCACCCTAATAATAAGAAAGTTGTGAAACTTTGGTCGATATTCTCTGATGATGAATTGTGAAAGGTTCTCGTAATGTGAACTGAGATTGTCTGTCTTTAGTGACCTCATATCATGTAATATTGGGTACTCATCAAGTAGGAGTTGACGAGGATATGCAGAAGCAGACTGAGCGAGCGTATTAACTTTATTTCACCCAGAATTTCCGAGTGAGTGGAAAGATAAGAGATAGAAACTGAAATATTACTAGGCATCATTTTCTATATATAAACCTTTCCATACCCATGGCCGCCTTGATATTTCCGGACCGGTGAGGATTGTATTTGAATTCTTGAATCATGATGCACTTCGGCACATCCTACCACTGGCAGATAGACCAGTAGGTAATTGCATCAGCGGTATAGAGAACATGAATATATATATATACTCCTCTCACAGTAGTAGTGAGAAATGTGGAGGTGATTTGACATTATTGGTTTTAGCAGTATTGATGTTTGTATATGAGTCAACTTACTGTAGACACCACAAGCCGAGGCCCCAAGCCATCCATGGCCCCACTTCTGCGCCAAATCCCACCAATACCCATCCACCCTTCCTCAGCAGTCCCACATTACCCCTGCAAAAACTACCCACCCATGAAAATATTGTAATATATATTTAAAAATGAACGCTTTTTTAAACAAACATGCCAAACTCCAGTGACGCGTAAGTTACTGCCTCCATTCAAAAATGAAGGTTCATCAGGCTAATTTAGAGATTATAGAGTGGTTAGCGTGTCGTTCTTATATTATTCCCCTTGTGGATTAATATGAAGTTATGCGAAAGTCGTGGGTTCGACACCCACCTGGAGTATCAATTCCAGCCGACACCGGTTAAATTTTTTGGTGATTTTTTGGAATTGTTGGTGGTGCTTCATTGGGGATGATGCTGTTGAGAGGTTGGAGGTTTGGTTTTTTTTGGTGAGAGTGGGTTGTAAGCGATGGATCACATTTTAGGTTGTTAGATCGCGGGCGCTGAGAAGTCCTTCCCTTCGAAAACATACGAAATCTCAATATCACGGAGTTTTTGGAATTAGTACTACGCTAGGAGCAGTATAATATTTTGGGTTGATTCGAGCTAACTGCCTACCTATGTATTGGCGATTCAATGCGTGCGAGTTGCTGCAGCCCTTTCACGCTGAGAGATAGACTACTATAAGTATCTACTATCTATTATGTATTTCAGAGACTCGCCCCCTTTTGTACCGGTATGTATCATGGGAAATTCACTCCGATTTCCAAATAGTCAATCAATTCCATTGAAAACAATTGACAGCAAAAGTAAAAGTCACCTTTAAATCCATACCGTGACCTTTGCAAATGCAATAGAGACGCTAGAAACAGTTCAACCAAAATTGGGTATTTGACATCCCCAAACTCAAATCCCGAGTGGACACTCTCCAACCTTGACACCCTAGTAACGATCTGCATCCTTGATGTACTGCGCTTCTTCCTTTCTCCAACGTGCATGTTTACTAGCACCACTCGAGGCTCCCTTATCTTTACCAGGCATGAAGCTCTCACACTCGCGCAATCGCCTGTCCCCTTGAATCCATGGCTCGAAGCCTTAATGACATGCCCCTTCCTTGGAAGCCGAAGTATTCTTTCCAAATATCAAGAATCCCACAAATGCACCCACTCCTACTGCAATCATAACCCATCCATTATATGTCATGAAAAGCAGCCTACGGCCTCATTATTATGCGTACACATAAATGATAGGGTATGGAAACTTACATCAACATAAACGCATAGAAATACTGAAAAGCATATAGCGCAGCCTTAATAACATGTGCTCTCTGTCCCACTTCTTCTTGATTGCGTCCTGCCCAGAGAAAAGGCGTAGTTTCAGTAACGTCATCCACTTAGTTTGTGTATACAATCTCAGCTTTTCATTCCACCGCTCAGGTATGAAAGTCGAGGGAAGGGAGTAAAGGGTGATGTATAAAAGTAAGAGAACGTACGCGTTATAGAGCCTTGTTGTTTCTCGACCCAAGTTTCATATCGACGAGTTAGAGAACGGATAGCTTCGTAGCCAGCGGTGATAGCGACGACGCCGAGGAGGGAGATTATAAGGGAGAAGGTGGAGCGGATGTGCCACCAACGGAAAATGATGCAGAGGTTGGTTGTATCCCAGGTGAAGAGCATCTGCGATTGGGGGGTTAGTGAGTGAGGATTCGGGAGAGTAAAGCAGATTGAAGACGAACGTTCATGTTGCATCTATCTCCTCCCATATCCATCCCCATATCATGCATGCTGTGATCCATATGTGAATGATCCATATGTGAATGATCCATTTTGAATATAGATGTTATGTTCTTGCGACTGAAATGATTGTTATCGATGAAGTAGATGAGATGGTAAACCGAGCTTGAACGAGAGTCCTTGAGGTTGTATCGAAGGGAAGATGATAAGTCGAGATGAATATTCAAATAAATCTACGACATTTATCACTTTTGGAGCTTTAATCCTTTAATTCAAGTTGATGGTCCTCTATTTTACCTTCTCAAATGTGCTCAAACAAAGCTAAAACGGCAACACAGCTTTGGGGGTCGGATTACTGGGGTACAGTGGGTACCTAGGCACCCCACACCACCACGCGCTGGAGTCTGGACGTACGGTACGCAGCGTAAAAAACGGCACACCAAACCATTAAAATTAAATTAAAAACTTTTAATATAATTTTCATTTTTTGATAAAATAATAGCTATTTTTAGATACATAATTTCCAAGTAATTGTAAAGACTTCAATACTCTTATTTAAATTTCATATATATTTTATAATTATTTGATTAGATATCAAATTTTAAACAAAGTATATAATCTTGATGTACCGTTTTTTAGCTCTAAGACAGACACACCAATAGGAGTTAGAGATGATGACGAGTGTTACCACACCGCCTTTGTTCTGCCCAAATTGGTTTCATCGGATAGAGGGGGTTATCTCATCCTCAGACCCTTCTTATTCAATGATTACTTAAGCATAAAATCTATAAACTAACCAATCAAAAGTATATGGGGTAAGACGATCATTTCCCGAAGGGTCTGAAATATTTTGGTCGCGGTTTTAGTGTATATTATAACATTTTGCCCTTTATTGAATAATTCAAATATTAATTATAAATTAATTAACTATTTGTATAATTTAAAAGCAACTTAATCTATAAAATCAAGTTTTCTTATTATTTTTATATATAATATATTATTACATTATTATCTAATCAAATATATATACAGCCTCAAAATTAAAAAATAAATTTTCAAAAAAGTAATAATTCTATATTAAAGATTATTTTTCCCTTTGATTTTTTATATACTAAATATTACAATATAAAAATAAATATACTAAAAGAATGCCCTAATCATCCTGATTCCCATTATATAAATAGTTTATACTAAAAGGTTATAATTGTTGAAATATAAGAAAGTAAATGGTATCTCTTTCTACTCCCTCCTCCTACCCCCTCCTTTTACCCCCTCCTACCCCTTCTTATGATTTCCTAATATCTTTTATATACTCTTATACATTTTTAATATCTTCTGTACATTTCTGTATACCTTCAAAAGTTATTAAATAGCTTTCAAACTTTTAAAAAGCTTATAATCTTATATTACTACTAGCAACACTACTACCACCACCACCACCACCACTACTACCCTTTCAACGCCACTAACATAGTTAGCAGATTTATAATATATACAATTTAATATAACAATTCGATTAATATTATTTTTATTATTAATATAATAATATTAAAATTAATAAAAACTTACTTTGTTTTAGTCAAAAATAATATCCAATTTAATAATATTACAACCACAAATCTAATTAATATAAAGTTGATTTAAATTATATTAATAATTAAACACATTTAAATAATATAATTAGTTTTTTAATAAATTATAATTAAATAATACAATTATACCTTTAAATAGCTTTCACTAAAAAAATTAAAGCTTTTACCAAAAATGCAACTAAAAGATCTCAAACCCTTGTGAAAATTAACATCCCCCTCGTTTTGATTGGTTTAAATTATGTTTATGCGCATTTTATACAATATTATACCCCATTTGGATATGTTACTGTAATATAATGCTAAATTGGTAAAAAACGTTAATCATACAAGGGTCTGAATATTGAGATAAAGAGGGGGGGCAATCACAAGATGTGTCAGGGTGCTTGCTTGGTATGCACGTGACCTAGGAGCTAGGCTAGTACGTACGGTATAAATACAGCTTTCCTTCGGTAGCGATTCCTTATAGTTTACAACCTCAATTGAAATTGGGGGCGAGCACGCTCGCGGGTGTTTCGGAGCGAGTGAGATTAATTTATTATATTAATTTATTATATTGATTTATTTTATTGATTTATTTTATTGATTTATTTTATTGATTTATTTTATTGATTTATTTTATTGATTTATTTTATTGATTTATTTTATTGATTTATTATATTTACTTAATTATATTAAATTATATATATTAAAATAATGTTGTTTTAATA
>NGKG01000001.1:2539632-2632222 GCA_002162505.1 Myriosclerotinia scirpicola
TATTTAATATACTTTTTTTAATTAATAGAATTTTAAATAATTAAATGTTTTATAATATATATAATAAAAATAAAAATATATTTATTTCTTTTTTTATTTGTTTCTTTTTTTCTTTCTTTTTCTTTCTTTTTTTTTCTTTTTTTTTCTTTCTTTTTTTTCTTTCTTTTTTTTCTTTCTTTTTTTCTTTCTTTTTTCTAATTTTTAAAAGAAAAATCACGTGATCACGTGATCTACACACAAATGAATTCCTAGGTTACAAGAATACAACACATGACTTCATTCACGCTATACAAAAAGTTGCGGAGAAATCCGACGCCTTATGTTTTCTACGCTGCGCTCCGAAACATACCATTTGATCCCTGAGTTTCTACCCCTGCACTCCGTGACAAGATGCTTATGGATGAATGTTTGAGTTGAAATTGAGAATAATCTACAATCAAAAATCTTCCAAAATGCTTACAAGTCCTTTGAATCTGCCTAAGTGGTAAGCTATTATTCGTGGCGTCAGATACATCTGTTCTAATGGCTCTACAGGCTCGAAGAAAACTCTCATCTCTTGAAGCCCCCCATTAATAATTACTGCGTCTACAACAAAGATGTGACTGTTATGGTGCGATGCTCTTCTCCCATCTGCATAAAATATATATAGAACTAAACCCCGCAGATCGTAGGAGGTCCAAATGCGCGAACCGATTATCACATCAACGAAACCGCAGAATGGTTTTATCAATACAAAGGAGCTATGATGCTAAAGGTGGTGGACGAGGGCGAGTTTAAGGATATAATTATTGGCGAGGGAGACATGTTTCTGCTGCCACCCAATACTCCGCATAACCCCGTGCGATTTGCAAATACGGTGGGCATTGTCCTAGAGCAACCAAGGCCGAAGGATTCGTTGGACAGGTTGAGATGGTATTGTACCAACTGTCGTGAAGTGGTGGAGGAAGCTGCTTTCCATTGTACGGATCTAGGCACGCAGATCAAGGAAGCTGTGAATAGCTTCAAGGATAGTGAGGAGAGAAGGAAATGCAAGAAATGCGGGACGATTGCGGACTCTGCGCCTCCCTCTGGATCTATCAAAGACCCAAATCTTTCCTGATCAATAAGGAAAGAAGTAATAAATGAAATCTTTTGAATGAAACCTAAACTCAAACTCCTCGTGCGTAATTCGGGCATCGGGTATCCTGGTATATACTATATAGATAATTTACTCAAGTCTCTTTGAATTCATATGTACTCGTCGACTCCTCAACTGCAACTTCGATCTTCCCTTCCTCCAGCTCCTTACCCCCTACACTGATGCCGACCCTCATAACATCTCCAGGTTTTACAGATCCAACTCCCTTCGGTGTACCAGTCAAGACAATATCTCCCTTTTCCAAAGTCATCACCTTGGAGATGTCGCTCAATATTCTAGGAATTCGGAATAACATCAACTCTGTAGAGTCTTTCTGTCGGTGCTCATTGTTGACTGTGAGCCACACGGTGGCATTATGAGGATCCGGAATTTGGGATTTGGAAATGATGTTGCTCATTGGGAGAAAAGTATCGAATCCCTTTGCAATATCCCATGGAAGTCCCTTCTTCTTCGCTTCGTTTTGGGCGTTACGCGCGGTCATATCGATGCTCATTGCATAGCCTATGTTATTCAATGATTAATACTAGGAGCGAGTCATACAGTCGAAGATACACACTTTCGATAGAATCATAAGCTTCCTTTTCATTCTCTGCTTCGAGATTCTTGACCTGCTTTCCCATGATCAAAGCCAATTCCACTTCATAATGTAGATCTACACCTTTTGGCCGAACGACAGGTCCGGCATTGGGAGGAAGGATTGAAGATGTTGGTTTGAGGAAAAAGAATGGCTGCTTGGGCTTGGAATTGTTCAACTCTGCGACATGATCTCTGTTTTCAATCCATTAGCCATGTTGGATACTTTGCAGATACTCAATTGAAGCACATAAGAAGCAATTCATGGACAAGAAGAGGAGTGGGGGTGAACATACGCATAATTCCTTCCGATGCATACAACTTTTGAGGCGCTCTTGAAGGGAGATATAGTGGCAAGCCCACGACGGAAGATTAAGGACATACTGAAAATATTTAAACCAAAAGTGTAATTTCCAAACTATTTATGTACAGTATCAAAGGTGTGCTTGGTTACTCAAAGCTCAAGTGAGCAGGCAATTCATGTGAAGATGCTCGTGTCATATGTGACCCTGCAGTGTAGACCCCGCTCGGGCTTTTATGGGACGAGCTCTGAGCTTCTTTCGCGGAGAGTCTGTTTGATACTGAGAGTTTTAATGATCTACCGGTACCGGTGCTGCTCCATATTGTAGATAGGTAGCTTTTCAATATTCAAATGAAGCCTGAATTGATATGCCAATTTCCAGATATCTTTAAAAAATTAACCAATTTTCAACACAATTTGTATCTTTATATTCATACATCAAAAATAACTACCCGCATGAGGTACTCCAAGCCTTCCCCAAGATCCCCCTTTGCTCTCCTTCAATCTCCTTTCCGCCTGTTCGCTTAGAGCTTTATCAACCCTCTCCTGTGATACTTTCAATATCCTTTCACTCTGTTCACGTAAGTCGTCTCGAGCATTGTAGTACTTCAATAGTGTCTTCGCGCGCATGAACTCTGGATCTCGCTGCAATATATGCCATTAGCAATATTTCCAAAGTGACATAACAACACCGAGAACATACCCCGCTACTTTTCCTGCTTAACAGACGCATTTCTCTCCCAATTTTCTTGGAGTCTTCGGTTTCCGGGAGACCGTTTGAGGACATAGATGAATGTGTCCTGAGCACAGGAGGCGGGGATGGTGATGACGAGGACGAATGGCTAATAGAGTGAAGTGCTGGGGGTGAAGGTATACGACGGCCAAGGCGGTCAAACTCCTGCCTGGGTTGTGAATGGATTGAGGTCTTTCTTTCGTGTTCATTGGCTGGAATGGTGGAGAGGATGCGCAAGAAGGAGAGGGCGGCTTGAGGTGGCTATAGGCGAGACCAAGTTAGCACAGTAGTATACTTAGGGAAGCCATTGATATTGTAGGTGGGTATGCGTGGAGCCATGAGAGAGTATTAACTAAGGCTTTTGCGTGCGGATTGAGGGGAATGCAAAAAAAAGACATAGAGATATGAATGGTGTTATGGAG
Organism: Myriosclerotinia scirpicola; assembly: GCA_002162505.1. Taxonomy (NCBI): domain Eukaryota; kingdom Fungi; phylum Ascomycota; class Leotiomycetes; order Helotiales; family Sclerotiniaceae; genus Myriosclerotinia; species Myriosclerotinia scirpicola. The sequence goes on from NGKG01000001.1 coordinate 2,542,800, forward strand.
ACGAACTGCTTGTTTGAGAGCATTTAAATCAGCAAGAACTTGTGCCATCTGTAGCTTTGGTGGTGGTGCAATTGACGATGAATCCATACTGGCTAAACAATGAACTCGATACCGTGGACAAATGAAGATTATTTATTATTATATTAAAATTATTATTGCTGTGTAAGTTGTTGAGGAGAGTGCGTGATGAAGTTGTCGATGGCTAGCTTATGGGTACCAGGTAGCTTCATATTTATCGGTTATCTCTGGTCCAACAGTCTCGGCCCGACAAATGAATATCCTTCCCGAATCCTTAGGTCTGCTCATCCTTCAATTTACATCATGATCTTGACATATCATCAGCCAGAGCACCGCCAGAAGAAAAGTCATTTTCATACTAATCAAGTAGGTTTGATGATGGCGGAAATAAGCTCTAATACTCTAATTCGTCCGAACTACTGTCTTTCGTATACCTTTTGCGGCTATTATACAACCCCACGCTGTTTCTTGAGTTGACAATTATTGCAAAGTGTATTTTCAGGAGCGTCAAGTATGTCTCTATCTTGAGTCTTGATATCGAATGTCCCGGCAGGAAAAGGCGGGTTGTTAGTCTGCGTCTTACCCGTGGCTGGGGCTACAAGTGACTGGGATTGGATCATCGCTACACGTCGATGATGTCGCTTAGGCGACGGAGTAGAAGAGCCAGTTCATGAGCCATTCGCAGTTTCACAGTATAGTTGCTTATACTTAGGCATGCATGGCTTAAATCTCGTTTGCAAAGTTATTGTCATTTGGTATCCCTCTGCGCTTATTTTCGAGCATGATGTAAACTACCTTTATAGGTCTGCTCTCGGATTCGCCTCCGCAATCGTCAGGATTCAAAATCCTTTGGATCTGGACATTCGTCTCTCCTTTGATTTTCCGCATCTGGCCCGGGGAGTACCGAAGATGGCCTGAAAGTACTAGGCACTTCGTGGTTGCGTACCGCGCGTAAGTGTCGGCTGAAGATGTATTGTTGGCTTTGTACAAGCTAACCGTTTAGAAGCATACGTTTAGATTTGCAATGCGCAAACCTCTATACCTCTCTGATACCGTAAAAGTACCATTTTTTTTTACCGCGTCGGGGTGGTATGGTGGATTAGATATAATATCTACTGAGTTACCTCACCTGTAGCAGCAGGATTTTTCATTTCGTGGAGCAATATATGCACTGTGCCTATCGCTCCGTCCGTCTTTCTGGCCTCCCAATGGCGAGCTGTTTTATATTTTATTAACTTGCTAAGGTTCGTATAGTTATTAAGGAATCTTGGGCAGAGAACAATGGTGGTATCTGTATAGCTTGCACTTATTGAAAATGCGTAGGCACCTGGCTCTCCGCCATTTACTTGCTCACAACATGCCGTCCGTGTTGGGTTGCATGGGTCTATGCAGAAAACTTGAATCTGCCCTGGGGAATTCATGCTGCTTAAGTCTTTGATATTCTTGAAATATCTATACGTAATTATTTAGCATAATGATAATCCAAAATCTGGCAGATGCGTGAATGGAATGGACTCGTACTTCGTATCAATGCTACATCATCACGTCTGCCGGTACTGGCGATGTCGTTCCCCAAAATCCAAATCCCACCACTGGGACAAAGCCAACCCTGGTCTGAATTGAGTTCTGCAGGTTTCGTGAAGGGCTTTACCACATCCTCCCAGTGGTGCGAATATGTTCTTTTTGTCCGAAATTACATTTATCAACTTTGGTGAAAGGGGTACCAAAATCTTGCGGATTCCAGTCTGGATCACTTCCTTCAAATATGATTAGGATCAGGTACTTTACCATCATCTCCGTTGTCATTAGCTTCATTAACATTGTTATCAGTATGATCAGGTCTAACATTCGTTTGTTAGAGGATAAGAAGCCCAGAGAGAAAAAGAATGGTACAATTAAGAAAGATAGAAATCAATCAAGTCATGGTACTCTGCTGAATAAAAGGGGTATCATGAAAGTCGATATCCCTATTTCCAAGTCATGGTGCCGCCAAAGTATCAGCTGTTCGCAAAGTTTTTCTTGGCTGGAATCTTCTCTTCATCGTCGTATTCTATCCAGTGGTCGTCCCATGTGAGCTGCTTCATCCTTGATCCCTTTTAGGTATTCGAGCTCTATATTGCGCTGTTTGGCAAGTTTCTGGTTCTCAGAGAGTGACATAATAATCTCCGAGTCGGTCGAATTTGCTGGCTTGCTTGGACCAGATAAGGAACATTGCAACGAGTTAAAGCTGGGGTCAGCTGGAGTGTAGCCGCGGCCATACAAAACCAACCGAAGTTGATCTTCTCGAGGTCCAGGCCGTCGAACCATAGTGGGACTGTAATGAACTTGGGTAGAAGACTCACCATGTGGTATTTGTACGCTTGTCGCTAGTAAACTTTTGACAAATCTGTGAACTCTCATATGGCGTTCATCGTCCGAGTGCTCAGGTACAGCCTGGAAAGCGGTTGAGTCAATTAGATGAGTGCGGAAGCGTACAACAGATGAGTGAAGCCCTTAAGGTTAAGCTGCGATAAAGCTTGTATCGCACTTGCGTTGGCGCTTAATCCACGACTGATTATATCCTATACTGCGCCCATCGGTGCTTTTACCTTCTTGTTGACAAAACTGCCCTTCTGCCGATACTAATGTATCAACGGACAAATGATCAAATCTTACGGTGCTAACAGCAAGACATGCAAAAGATCAAGTTTTGGAGATTGCTGTTCGTCAAAGCAGTTTCTGTGTTGCGAATTCTACCCACTGCGACGCAGGATGTCAAACAATCTTCAGGACATGCAATACTGAGTCTGAAAACGTGTCAACTGATGGTGCCTGCGGGAGGAATGGTAAGACGAGCAAAGATTCCCCTTTCGGAGACTGTTGCTCACCCAGTGTGCCAGTTTGGAAAGCCACTAGGAAGCATGTAATTTATCTTGAGAACAAATTGAAACCGATTACATGTTGCTAAAATCTTCTGTAGGGATGATAGTTGGTTTCCCCTTTTGAAGGTACCAAGCGAAGTAGAGCTAGCCGATGCGTGACTTTCATTTGACGGCGGGCGTACCCATAGGTAGATCAATATCAACAGGATGATATCCGATTATGTGAGATGGCAACATATGTGAATTCATAGCAGATCATGACATACTTATCTAGGTAGTAGATAATTACCTACCTAGGTAGTAGACTCTACATAAATTCTTACCTAACATGTGGTAAGAAGCCATGTGGTAGGTAGGTTACGAGGTTGCCTGACTAATTATACTAATTAATATCCAGCCAAGGGTCCGATAAAGTAGCTCCCGTGTCCTAGTTAGGTGACGACAATGATCAAATTGGTAAATTTAAATATTAATTGAATAAATACCATTTTCTAATTGGTTTCTACTCAATCTACTCAATCTGCTTAATATCCAATTCGGCTTAGACTGTAAATACCCTTTGTTGGTTGGTTGGGATTGTCCATGCAGATCAAAAAGCGGGAACCAAGAAAATTTTAGTTCCAACCATCCGGCCGGTCACACAAAATTAAGACTCATATCCAATAATCCAAATAATAGAAAGAACAAACCCAAAGAATTAAAAAGAAAAAAAAAACATCTACAAATTGAAGCTTCACTATTACTATTTTGATTTCCTCAACTTAATCGACAATGCTTAGAGACTTCGAACCTTCCAAACTCCAGGAATAACTTCAATCTGCTAACACAGAGAGGTTTATCATTCCTTTATTATCAACATATACGAGAAGCTTATCAGGAAGCTACCCCAGGTAGTTTGTCAACAAAAAATATCCATTATCCAAACCCCCTTTCGTTTTCCCACTAAAAGCCAATTCAACTTTGAAATAATTGGCAGGGCAAGGCAAAGGAATTCAAGTGGATAAACTACCTACTTTCTTGAACTTCAATTGAAGCTTCAACTCGACATCATGGCGCTCGCAAACCGTTTCGCATACCGATCTTCATCCCTCCTTCGACAATGCAAGGCTCCAGCTTTGCCTGCGAGGGCGTTCACTACTAGAGCTTCGATCTCTGGTCTTGTACACCGTCAACCTGCCCAGGTCTGGAAGAACAGTAAATGTGCACGACTTTTCTCCAGCTCGACGCTTCTCAGGAATCAAACACAAACCGCGCCCAGTGCGGAAGCATACTTGAATAGCGGGGTTGTGAAAGGAGCTGCCAACCCAGTTAACGTGAAGAAGGTTTTGGTCATTGGAAGTGGTGGTTTGAGTATTGGTCAAGCAGGAGAATTCGATTATTCAGGTTGGTGCTCCAAACATCAATCTTTGGCAGAATGAGTCATATTGTTGGTGCAGAAGTTCTCCTCAAGTTTGATCTTCATATCAGTTGCCGTAAAGGGGAAATGCTACAGAATGCTAACCATTTATTCAAACTAGGTTCTCAAGCATTGAAGGCCTTAAAAGAAGCTGGTGTAGCTTCTGTGCTCATCAACCCTAACATTGCTACGATCCAAACTGCTCACGTTCTGAGCGACGAGGTCTATTATCTTCCAGTCACGCCTGAATATGTCACATACGTTATCGAGAGGGAGAGGCCTGATGGTATCTTCCTCACTTTCGGTGGTCAAACTGCTCTCAACCTCGGTGTACAAATGGAGCGTATGGGTATCTTTGAGAGATATGGAGTGAAGGTTTTGGGTACTAGCATCAAGACTCTCGAGACCAGTGAGGATAGAGATCTCTTTGCTAAGGCTCTTGGTGAAATCAATATTCCAATTGCTCAATCAGTCGCTGTATCCACCGTGGATGAGGCTTTGGAAGCTGCAAAGGGTATTGGCTATCCAATTATTGTCCGTGCTGCTTATGCTCTTGGTGGTCTCGGTTCTGGTTTCGCAAACAACGAGGAAGAGCTCCGCAACATGGCTTCTAGGTCTTTGACTCTTTCACCTCAAATTCTGGTTGAAAAATCATTGAAGGGATGGAAAGAAGTTGAATATGAGGTTGTCAGAGATGCCAGTAATAACTGTATCACTGTCTGCAACATGGAAAATTTCGACCCTCTCGGTATTCATACTGGTGATTCTATAGTCGTCGCCCCTAGTCAAACTCTTAGCGACGAGGAATATCACATGCTTCGTTCGGCTGCTATCAAGATTGTCCGTCACTTGGGGGTGGTTGGAGAATGTAACGTTCAATACGCTTTACAGCCCGATGGATTGGACTACAGAGTTATTGAAGTTAACGCTCGTCTTTCTCGGTCGTCCGCTCTCGCCTCTAAAGCTACTGGTTATCCTCTTGCGTATACCGCTGCCAAGATTGGTCTCGGTCACACTCTCCCTGAGCTACCAAACGCTGTTACCAAGACTACCACCGCCAACTTCGAGCCTTCCCTTGATTATATCGTCTCTAAGATCCCTAGATGGGATTTGTCAAAATTCCAACATGTCAAGCGTGACATCGGCAGTGCCATGAAATCAGTTGGTGAAGTCATGGCTATCGGCAGAACTTTCGAGGAATCTATTCAAAAGGCCATTCGTCAAGTTGACCCAAGATTTGTTGGTTTCCAAGGAGACAAATTTGACGACCTTGACTACGAACTCCAGAACCCTACCGATCGCCGTTGGTTAGCTGTTGGGCAAGCAATGATTCACGAGAACTATTCCGTTGATCGTGTGCATGACCTTACCAAGATTGATAAATGGTTCTTGTATAAGCTCCAGAACATTGTGGATTGCACCCGCGAACTTGAGGATATTGGAAGTCTTTATGGACTGCAGAAGGAAATTATTCAGAAGGCAAAGAAATTGGGTTTCTCTGACAAACAAATCGCCAATGCTGTCAACTCCACCGAGGATGAAGTTCGAGCTCGCAGAAAGAACTTTGGCATCACTCCTTTTGTCAAGAGAATTGATACTCTTGCCGCCGAGTTCCCTGCTAATACGAATTATTTGGTGAGCTCTTCCTTTATTTCCCCTGTCGTCCCCAATCTTCACCTTTTTTCAACCTTGCTTTTCTGTTCAGTGTTTTCTGGATTGTTTCATTTGTCCAAGTATGTTTGGATGGGCGCTATGTCTTTTTGTGCCAAATGTCCATCTCTATTCCGATGCTCACTTATGCTTTCATGTTTGAATGTCTAAGTTGGTTCGAATCCCCAGGTGCATTTTGCAGGATTCGTCTTGTTTCTGGACAATCAACTTTGTGTTAGAAATTCTGCTCGGTTTGAATGTTTCAATTAGATACATCTGCCGGAAAACATTTCCTAGCCCTTATCGGGGTGTTTCAACCGGAACACTCTTCTGGAAGATATTTTCTATCTCATTTTTGTCTATGCCCATTCATATGTTTCAACCGGACAATCTTTTCGAAGAACATTTGCTAACTCATCAATGTTCTAGTACACAACATACAATGCAACTACTCATGACGTTACCTTTGATGATCATGGAACCATCATTTTGGGAAGTGGTGTGTACAGAATTGGTAGCTCAGTTGAATTCGATTGGTGTGCTGTCAGTGCCACTCTTGCCTTAAGAGAAATGGGCAAGAAAACTGTCATGATTAACGTAAGTTTGAAACCCTCTTTTATCCCTAAGATCTTGCCTCGGAGGTGCTGCCATTGTATGGGTTGTTATCATGACATAAGATGCCACCATTTGTATGCATTGCCTCAAAAGGGTTACCATTGTTTGGAATTTTCCCATAACATAAGATGCCATCATTTATATGCATTGTCCTCCAGGTACCTCAGAGGTGCTGTCATTGTCTAGGCTATTCTTATGACATGAGCTACTTTCATTACTTGACTTTTCTCGCTTAGCTTGTCAAAGCCCCTTTTGGACCCAATTTCTCTAATTTTCTCTCCATTCTCAATCATTTACTACGAATACCACCTGCTAACTTAATCCCAGTACAACCCGGAGACCTACTCTACGGGTACGTTATAACCTCTAATTTCCATCATATTCATCTCGGCTAACATAAAAAATAGACTTCGATACCGCCGACAAACTCTACTTCGAAGAACTGAGTTACGAACGTGTTATGGACATCTATGAACTTGAGACAGCTACTGGAGTTGTTGTTTCTGTAGGCGGTCAATTACCACAAAATATTGCTCTTCGTTTGCAAGAGACAGGCGGAGCTAAGATCTTGGGTACCGATCCTAAGGATATCGACAAGGCAGAAGACAGACAAAAGTTCTCTGCAATCCTGGATAGTATCGGAGTTGATCAGCCGGCCTGGAAGGAACTTACCTCAGTTGCAGACGCTGAGGCATTTGCCGAGGAAGTCAGTTATCCAGTGCTCGTTAGACCATCATATGTACTTTCAGGTGCCGCCATGACTGTCATTCGAAGCAAGGATGAGCTTAAGGAGAAACTTGAAGCTGCCAGCAATGTTTCTCCTGATCACCCAGTCGTCATTACCAAATTCATCGAAGGCGCCGAAGAAATTGATGTCGATGGTGTTGGATCTAATGGCAAACTAATTCTTCACGCTGTTAGCGAGCACGTTGAGCAAGCTGGTGTTCACTCGGGTGATGCCACTCTTGTTTTACCCCCTGCTTCTCTGGATCAAACCACTATGGACCGTGTCAAGGAGATTGCCGAGAAGGTTGCTAAGGCCTGGAGCATTACCGGTCCTTTCAATATGCAAATCATCAAAGCCGAGGACCCTGAGGGAGGTCTTCCACAACTGAAAGTTATCGAATGTAACTTGCGTGCATCCCGTTCCTTCCCATTCGTTAGCAAGGTTCTTGGTGTCAACTTCATTGATGTCGCTACCAAGGCTCTTGTAGGCCAGAATGTTCCTGAACCCACCGATCTCATGGCCATCAAGCGTGATTACCTTGCCACCAAGGTTCCTCAATTCTCATGGACTCGTCTTGCCGGCGCTGATCCATTTTTGGGTGTCGAAATGTCCAGTACTGGTGAGATTGCTTGTTTCGGTAAGGATCTCGTCGAGGCTTATTGGGCTTCTCTTCAATCAACCATGAACTTCCGTATGCCAGAACCAGGAGAGGGTCTTCTGTTCGGTGGTGATGTCTCTAAGACTTCTCTCACCAAGATCGTCGACTACCTATCTCCATTAGGCTACAAACTCTACGCTGCCGAACCTGAAGTCAAGAAATTTTTGGAATCGACCGCTAAGGGTAATGTCAGTGTTGAGGTCATTGAATTCCCCAAGGAGGACAAGAGAGCTTTGAGAGAAGTTTTCAAGAAGTACGATATTCGTGGCGTGTTCAATCTTGCTCTCGCGAGAGGTAAGACGGTTCAAGATACCGACTACGTTATGCGCCGAAACGCCGTTGACTTCGGTGTTCCTCTCTTCATGGAACCAAAGGTAAGAATTATCTCTCCATTCACAGTAAATATCATGCTAATCATTCCTTAGACTGCTGAGCTCTTTGCCCAATGTATGAACGAGAAACTTCCTCGCAAGGAAGGTATCCCAGGAGAGGTTCGCAGGTGGTCTGATTTCATCGGTGGAAAGCCATTGTAAATTGGGGGTTTAGTGAACAAATGCATGGTGTCATATCTGCCTATGTATCTAGCGGAAGGAGGCCAATAGTAATTATTATTTGAACTCAAGACTATACTTGGCAGTGATTAATTGTCCCGAGCCCTAGTCCCCCTTTGTTCGTACCCTCTGCGTTGACAAGGAAGTGACCAAATGTGACATTTCAATGTCTTCTTTCGATTGAGATTATCAATGGCTTCAAATCGAGGAATCAAAAAGAGACATAACTTGAGCAGTTTGAATGTCCAAATTGGATTGAGAAGCAGGAGTCTGCGAATTTATGACGAGAAAATGAGCGTTCTTTCTCCAATTGTTTTGACTTTCGAACGAAAGAACATAGATAATAGAAGCAAACTAATTGTGAATAGCAACTATGGAACCTTGAAACAGTCAACTGAGCCAATGCAGGCGAACTCACTTATTCAGAACTTAAGACGAAGCTAATAAGTTCCAAGTTCGACATGTAGTCAGATGAAACTTATTATCTCCTCTGTTCACTCACATTTAGCGACCTTCCACAAGGTTGATACTACATCAATATACAAAGAAGACCCCGGGATATATACTGCCTCAAAACGCCAACTAGCTAGTCTGGGGCCTTGCAGTCGGACATGGAGAACGAGAAACGCATGAGGTTCCTCAGTCTAAGCTATTTCAAACCAAATGGATCGAACTAGGTACTTACTTTTTAGTATGTTAGCACTGGCGGCTTCTACTTGAAATATAATATAACACTCGATAATAGTAATATCATCCAATGCTGCCGACAAAGATAAAAATGTAAAGCTTCGCCGTACAAGGTCCTGTTGGTCGTACTTACATTTATAAAGTCTAACGAGTCATTTGAGACGACGAAAGCTTACCTAAGCGAGTCATGCTCTGTGACGTGCCGGCAGAGCGCGCGCTTGAACCATTTTATTATCGCGCGAGCTCAATGCTCCAATTATACACAACATCTTGAACTAGCATCAAGAGCCTCTAACAGCAGTCACCATGACTTCCGTCGATGCGAAACTGCTGAAGTCGACCAAATTTCCACCTGAATTTAACCAGAAAGTCGACTTTCAGAAGGTTAATTTGGAGGTGATGAAAAAGTACGTTCGAACAAGCTTGAAGGAGATATCAGACCAAGTGAACGACAAGCTGACTTTATTTTGCGACGCAGATGGATTGCAGGAAAAATATCTGAGATACTAGGAGCTGAAGACGATGTTGTGATTGAATTGTGCTTTAATCTTATTGAGGGCTCTCGATACGTAGGTATACCATTTTGAATACAAAACATGCCAAGCTAATGTTCAATGCAGCCGGATATTAAGAAACTACAAATACAGCTTACCGGTTTTCTCGACAAAGATACCCCAGGGTTCTGCAAGGAGTTATGGAAACTCTGCCTAAGTGCGCAGACCAATCCTCAAGGTGTTCCCAAGGAACTTCTTGAGGCGAAGAAATTGGAACTCATACAAGAAAAGGTATAACTCGTTTAAGACTTGTGGTGTACTGACTAACAAGCAGATAGATACAAGCTGAACAGGCTGCAGATGAGGCACGTCGACGCCGTGAAGACGGCGAACGGAGAGACCGCGAAATGCATGCAATAAGAAATCGCGAACGAGGGGATCGCAGCGGACGCGGGCGAGGAGGAGATAGCTGGCGCGGTGGGCGAGGAGACCGAGATTTTGATCGAAGCGGCGGTAGAGGATTTGATCGAAGAGGTCCGCGATATTCGAGGTCGCCACGTGGAGGGCGAGACAATAGAGATTATGGTCGCCCACCTCGAAGAGAATTCGACACTTATGTTCCACCAGGGCGTGGTAGACGGGACGAAAGACGAAGACCATCTTTATCACGCTCTAGATCACCTTCAAGGTCGCCTTCAAGATCAAAATCATTATCACGATCTCCACCAAGAAGGCGCAGTCGATCAGCCTCAGAATCTCGATCACCATCACCAGCGCCTCGTAGACGAAGGTCCAGATCGCTAGATAGACGCAACCGTGGGAGAGGTGGCAGGGGACGTGCGAGAAGCCCCGAAAGAAGACCTCGTCGTAGATCTCCTTCGCCTTCGAAATCCCGCTCCCCACCCCGAAAGAGAAGAAGAGCTACTACTGAATCTTTAAGTCGTTCTCCACCGCTGAAGTCTCGCAGATACCGGCGTCGCAACACTAGTTCTAGATCTAGGTCTCGATCCACTTCTCCGTCGTTAAGCCGAAGCCCAGCGCCACGCAAGAGAACTACTGCATCCCGAAGTCCTGCCAGAAATGATAGGCGAGGTGGTCGCGATGAGAGGCGATTAACGCGAAGCATTAGCCGAAGTGCTTCCCCCGCTCCCAGACGTCGTAGGAGCTCTGTTAAAGACGAAAGCCGCGATGGAACGAATGACAGCGGGAAGAGACGCCGTTCTATGCAAAGATATGAACCATCAAATCGACGAAGAAGTAATTCAGATATAGAGGATGAAAGAGAGAAAATGCCTAATACTGAAGAAACAAAAGATAGGGGATCGCCAACTCGAGACGTCGAAGCCACTAAATCAGCTGGATCTGCCGAACCTGCAGAGGTAGGTAGTGATTCATAAGGCAAGGGAAGAATCTCTTTTGTATTGGAAGAAAACTCGACCACGTTCACGTTCGTTATCTCGCTGACCCGTCTTTTTGACATCAGAATCTGAGAAAAGATCCACAGAAATTGGCCACCAAATTAAGAGAAAAATTGTTAAGGGAAAAGATCAAGAAGATGAGAGCTTCGAGTACCACTGAACATTCAATATCTGATGCTAACGCTCATTGAGGAACAACGTATCAATCGATTCAGGCATACGCAGAGCGAGGGGATTAAGGAATACCTGGTAGATACAAGGAAATACATTTACAATACTGATTTCACTCATGCAAAACGTGCTGCTATAATATATAGTTTTATAAGCAATTTAAATATAAGACCTGGTCCCGCATGGAGATGATTGATTGGAATGTAATTCACAGAAACCCAGTTTTGCTGTGCATGTTGGCAGTTAGATACCTGCCGAGTCCAGTTCAAATGTGTGAAATTGATATCAATAGCTTCTTGTTCTCAGCTACAAACAGGAAAATCAGAGCTTCAATATTCAGGTTTCAATCGTCAGCCCTACCTGTACAGTGTAAACACAGTAAAGGCTTGGCATCATCATCCAACCCGTAGACTTGCCTTCTAGAACAAATTGGTCCATTTAGAAAATTATGGACCCCCAAATTTTGATTATCGCAAGCTTCGATAAGCGGATAAGCGGATAAGAGCAAAAAGCTCGCGTTTTTTAAGTCCGTGCATCAAGCTTGGGTAGCTTTCCAGCCAGCCCGTAATCCGTCCTCTTCGCCCAAGTTTCTTGCTTCTTTACGAGAGCAAAATCTTATCCCCTAGAATGCGTATAATGGACATTATTGTTTAACAGGGATCTTATCAACCAATCAGATAACAGGGATTTTAAGAACTTAGGGGGTTTTATAACTTTATTCTATAATAATTAGCAAAACACTTATTATTATTACATAAATAAACCTCACATTACTTACACCCATAATAGTTAATATACCTAATACCTTTTTGCCTAATGTTCCCTAATTTATCCCCCAATATTACTTTTTTTGAACCATAAATTTGCTCGGTATAAGCTTTACAATCGTTCCTTACTTTCATATATACAAATTCATATTACATAAGAAATAATAATACCTCAATTAAATGCTCACGGGTTTTTTTTAACTTTTTAGCATAAACTAACAGCCCATAATAACCAATCAAAGCCTTCAAAATGGATTTACAAAAGTCATCATATTTAAAGGTTTTAACCATAGTATTTAATTTTGTAGTTTTAGTATAAACCCAATAGTAATTAATTAAAACAATGATTAAAAGCCACTATTTTAATACTTAATGCCCACCACATCATTGACGTTGTTGACTGGGTATGGAAGAAGCAAATTAATCCCCAATATCAACATCACCCATTTCATAATTATACTCATTATAAAGCACTAATATAGATAATATTTTTTGATAATCATCTCCAAAAGGTTCTCTAACTATTTTAGCTTTTGAAAAAATTAATCGGGGTTTTTTTCGCAACTTATTAACCATTTCTCTCCCATCATATACCATACTTTAAGCTAGTACAAATACATTATCTTTCCACCCAACTTGAAAAACTAAATTCGATGGGGAAACAATGGAATGTATCATCCCCCAAAACATCTCATACTTTCCCTTATCTTCAACCTTTAATTTGAGTAGTTTTTTGTTAACCCCAGCATTAGGTCTACATATCCCTAATACAGCATAACCTATACTACACATATACTTTAAAAAGTTTAGAGATATAAATAAATTATCAAAATAAACATGATATAAAGTTTTGGGTAGCTTTTGGATAAGATATACAACCACAACTTAAATTTTATTCTTAGTTTTCCCGATAAATCCCCCCCCTAGTTTTTTTGGGATTAATACATCTAAAGGTTTATTAAACTTTTTTGGACGATGGAATGCCCATACCATAAAGAAATCATAATTTGCAGTTACCCATATCTTAAATCCTATAAATGTAGGCTTATTTTTAATGGTAGTAGTTGCATATGAACAATTGATATATCGAACCATACATTTATTTATTACTATTTAGCATTATAAACGCTATAACCTAATATTAATATTTTGTATATGATTTGAAAGATAATCAACCTATTAAAAACTATATTAATATATTAAAATTAAAATGAATCAAGGTTTTATTACCTTATCATACACATCTGTTGCACCGGAGAAGTATATATGATACTTTATATAAAGCTTTAGATATTGGTTTTTGAATATATAAGTTAAAAAAGTATGATTTCGTTTATTGATATCTTATTCCTAATAGATTTGAATCTTAAATTCCGGGTATAGTATCATATATATACGTATTCCGAAAAAGAGATAAATTTTGTTTATGGTTATTTTGTATTAATTATTTGCTTGTGTATGTAATTTTGTAAAATCTTTTGGTTTTTGTATATATTAATTTGTTTATTGCATTATCGATTATACTATTTTAATACTATAATAAAGTTAAAATATACCGAACATATTAATAAATTAAGTATTAACTAAAAAAACAATTTCTTGAAAAAAATTGGTAAATTTTATAGGGATAAAATAATCCCCTTTTTCTACAATTAGAAAAGCATTTAAATAAAATATTCCTGTATTAATGGGATTAAATTTTATCGATTTAGGTATTATAGTTCAAAAGATATCGCGTTGGGCGCATTAATTGTTTTTTTTGTTTATTATTTATTAATAAGATTATTAATGTTTTGGGCTAACGCACGGATCACTTATAATATCTATTATACGTATTCTAGGGGATATACCATTGGATCTCAACTTAGACCCAATCTCTCACCCCATTCAATCATCACCCAGTATGTCCGAGTCCGGCAAACCCCTCAACTCCACCGCCAATGCCTCGAAGGAAAACCACACTGCGGACCCGACAGCGGGCCGTCCTTATTACGACACAACGCGTCAAAAACTCAAGGAATTATTAGAGAGGAAGAGGAATCTCGAGCGGGTTTTGGCGCTGAATGAAGATGCGATTTTTAGGAAGGAGACGGAATATTTAGATGAAACCCCACAGGGGAATATCATTAATGGGTTTGATGGGTATGCGAAGGGTGCCGGCGTGGGAGGGGTGGGAAGAGGTGCTGGGACGGGAAGGAAAAGTGCGGCGGTGGGGGGGACGGATAGACCATTTAGTGGGAGCTCGCATAGTTGGAAATTAAATGTTGTGAGTTGGGTCTTACTTGAAAAAAAAAAGGATCGGTTGTGTTGCGTTGAGAATTGAAGAGAGGGAATGGTGATCCAAGAATCCAAACGAATTCTCATGCTGGGGATGGAGTCCTAACAGCTGGGGAATGGGGATGAAATTTGAGTGAAAACTAACGGAATACCTGAAATAGGATTCTCCGTTACCGTCGGGAGCTTCGACACCAGTTACAGCCATGGCGCCTACGCCCTTGTCGATAAGTTATCAAAAGGCAAATGGGGAGAGCGCGTCGAATCATCCGACCCCTACGTCTACTTCTTCGGGGAAAGGCAAAAAGAACAAGAAGATGGCTGGGGGTGATGATAGTGAGACGGATTCGAATACGAGGGAAACGGGGAATAAGAAGGCGAGGACCAATTTTGGGGCTGTGAGGAAGTAATTGATTTTTTGTAACGGAGAGGGAGGAGTCAAGGTTGTTAGAATTCGGTGTTCGAATTGGTTTGCGGAATGGACATTTGACAATAGGGATAGGTATAGGAAATTAGGGATAGGGTATGGCCGGCGTTCTAGGAATTTGGGAAAGGGGAAAAGCTGGGCTATGGAGTTCTCAAAGGAAACTTCAATCAAATAGGCAGCGATCAATTCCAGTATCGGGGGGTAATATCGGTTTGCATATTGAAATTCAAGAGCTGGATGGACTAGACCCTCGAGTTTGATCGAGAAGGGAAGCTATTGGAGATTTCACCATTTTCGCAATTGATTGTGCTACATACAATAACGTGTTTTTCGTCGAAGCAATTGTCCTAAAAAGGAAGTACTCCGGTGCGGTATACGATTGTTTACATTTCTATACTTGAGATGGGCTTGAACTGCCTATCCATATACCCCGTCTAAGGCACCTCCTCATCACTGTCATCCCCAAATCCAAAACTAAAGCCCCCAGCGTCTCCATCTCCATCCCCATGCGCAACAGCCGCATCCCATTTCCTTTTCCTTCCCTCGGCTCTCCGCTCCAACTCCCTAATCGCCTCATCCAACAATTCGGGATACTCCCTTTTCATTCCCTCCACAAACATCGCATATGGATCCACCACTTCCTTTTTGAATCCCGACACTTGATCCGCTTTATCCTTTAGGAAGGACAACACCCCCGCTAAATGCGCGCGCGGCACAAAATTCTGTGTAATAGCAATACTAGCATCTAAATTAACCACCAAGTGCCACCAGCCACTAGGAACATGCAGCACTTCTCCAGCAGCACAAACACCTTCTACACAGCCCGGGGTGCGGCGCGCTTCGGCGTGGAAACCGAGGAGCCATTCGGCTATGGAGAGGGGAGATGTGACTTCAGATTGATCTGCGCTGACGTAAACTCCTGGAGGAGGAGGAGAAGAGGGGGTGGATGGAAACATGATCCAGTATTTTGAACCGCGGAGCACGGCGTTCCAGGCAGAGGTTGCGTTGGGGTCTTTGTGGTAGGTGGAGCCTGAGCGGGCGGGACCGACGATCAGCCATTTATCGTCGGGTCGGTTGGGACCGAGGACTGTGAAGAGATCTTCGCCGAAGCAGGAGGGGATTCGATAGGGAGGGGTGGGGACGTCTTTGGTGGTGTGGAGGTTCATCTTCGAGATGAAGTCGCGGTCGAAGAGGTAGAGGGGAGATTCGTCGTTATTGTTGTTCATGTATTGGATGTAGGTCTTGAGGGACCAGTCGACGGCTTCGGCGCGGAATTTTGTATCGCTGTATTGTTGAAGGAGAGCTTCTGTGTCCCAGGAGTGGTAGGCCGGCCATTCTCGCACTGGTGCGGTTAGGATGAAGGGTTTGTCGCTCCAGGTTGAAGTAAACTCTTCTTGGGTGAGGTTTTCGAGTCGGGTGATTTCATTCCTGCGGGGAATATTTGTTGCATAAGGTGTTAGTGGCGTGTGGGTGCAGAGGAATGGTCGGTATAACACGTCTGAGAAGACATTATCACATTGAAATTTTGAGAGATTGCTGTCCTCTATATTGAGAAATGTAGCACGCCAGGACCCCCGCCATACAAAAGAACCTGATTTGGATCTTGGAGACCTGATATCCTGGTTAGCAGTCAAATCTGGTGATAAATAATGGTACGTTTGCATGTAGATTGGGAGTTTAGGTTTGGAGTTATTTTGATATCTATTCGAGGTACCCTACGTAGTTTTCCCTACTAAAAAAGATTCTGTACTTTTGAAATATCACTTGATGTATCTTCGGAACTCTCATCCTTGATCAACTTCTATCGGCCGCAAAATACAAATACAACTGCAGCCAAAGACAGAAGCCATCAATAATTGCTACCATGGGAAATCTAAATATTGCCCAGGGAATTTTCGTAATACTAATCAATACCCTTGGGGCCTGTGAAAGATCCCCCTATCCGTTACCTCTTCTAAGATATGACAATGACAACAAAGACTCGGCTATATGGGACATCCAAACCCAGTCTCAAAGAATGACTCCTATGACTCCTGTTGTCTTGCTCGACAATGACTCCTCTTTCCCAAAACAAGAATGTCGAATCATTGATTTGCTAATGGATAATGAAAGTAAATTGGAATAAAATGAAAATCAAAAAGGAGATTAGCAATCCACTCACTCAATGAATAAAGGTTTCCAGAATTCTTCAGACCGACAAAATGCATATAGGAATTTGCAAGTTGCGCCGAGTGAACCCAATAATTCCGAATCCAAAGATTCTAGTAGTATGGCTAGAACTTCATCAGGTAATATTTGTAATGGACCTGTGGCGTAACGTGCATTGCTGGTAGCGGTGTATGAATTTCCTGACGGCTTTACACCTAGAGGATGAGGTGGAATTGAAACGGGTGACTCTTCGATCTCTGCTGACTCAAGTGACTCAAGTAGTATACCACTAGGCTGTACTGGAGTTGAAGAATCTAGACTCATAGCTGATTTCATGATACCAAAATTCTGAAGAAAGAAGAGGAAGAAGAAGGAGAACAAGAAAAAGAAAAAGAAAAAGGGGGAAAACAAGATCAAAGTGGTTTCTAATGGTGTTGTAGTAGAAGAGGGGTGAGTAGGTACTAGGTAAGTAGGTAGGTAGGTAGGTAGGTAGGTATGTTTTTAACTTTGAATGAAAAGTATTTTCTTCATACTCAGTAGAGCTTTTGGTGGTCTGTGGGTGAAAGAAGGAGGGGTGCAACGCCACTTTAAGGAGTTGAATGTGACTAGAGTGGCAGAGAGTGGCACTGTCTTCTGCAATATATGATGTATTAAGAGATGTACTTGTTTCATGTTTTATATAAAGAAGAAGAAAAGGATATATAATCATTTTAATAAATTAAAAATGACTACTAACTGTTTACTATTATAGGAATTCAAAAAATTATTATATATTTAAAAAAAATGTATTTATTTAAATTAATTTAATCTTTTAAATTCAAATTTAAAATCTTTTATTCAATTAAATAACTATTAATAAAAAAGATTTAATATATTATATATAGTCTTTAAAATATAACAACAATACTCAAAGAAGTTAGAGTTTCTTTAAAACATTCAAAAGATTATACCTAATATCCATACCGTTTATTCTTACAAGCATGAGGTTCAAACTAAAACTACACTAAAAGTAGCGGACAAAAAAAATAAGCGAGCAGGTTACCAAAAAACTTTTTAGAATATCAAAGCCCTTCTTCCTCTCTTTTTTTTCCCCTTTACCATTTTCAACTTGAATCTTAACAACACAATTTTACAATCAACACTCTAGATATACATAAAACTCTCGTTTTCGGGAGTTGTTATCTAGTTTTAAATCCCAACAATCAAGAGCTACTTCGTCGCAGTCTCATCAAGAGATCTTTGCGCATTTTTCACCCCACCTCAACCTTCCAACTTTTATCAACTTCTAGATTTCAAGCGCAGCTTGTAATCTAGTCTTTACATCACACAACCCGCAAATATGGCTTCCGCTGATAAGGGTCTCGAGGAGATCCAAGAGGGTGAGTTATTCCGATGGTTTGGGAAGATTTTTATGCGATCGCGCCGTTGGGAGGAATAAAATTTGATGGCGATAAAAAGACTAACCTTCTTTTCTTGCAGGACAAATCGAGTCCAACTATGACGAGACCGTCGACTCTTTCGATACCATGAACTTGAAGCCAGAGCTTCTCCGAGGTACGATAAAAATCACGATCCCACTTTGGAGGGGCAAAATTTAACATGGAGATGCAGGTGTCTATGCTTATGGTTTCGAGCGTCCTTCTGCTATTCAGCAGCGTGCTATCATGCCAGTCATCAAGGGTGAGTCCATCCAATCTGCGACATTTTCCAGCATCTCTAATATATAATAAAAGGCCATGACGTTATTGCCCAGGCTCAATCTGGTACCGGAAAGACCGCCACTTTCTCCATCTCCGTCCTCCAAAAGCTTGACCCCAACGTCAAGCAATGCCAGGCTTTGATCCTTGCACCAACCCGTGAGTTGGCTCAACAAATTCAAAAGGTCGTTGTCGCCATCGGTGACTTCATGAACGTTGAGTGCCATGCATGCATTGGTGGTACCAGCGTTCGTGATGACATGAAGGCTCTCCAAGATGGTCCCCAAGTCGTTGTTGGTACACCAGGTCGTGTTCACGACATGATCCAAAGACGATTCTTGAAGACCGACTCCATGAAGATGTTCGTTCTTGACGAGGCCGATGAGATGCTTTCCGTAAGTCTCAAGGACATCTAGCTTTATCTACAATCTTACTAACAATTATCCAAGCGTGGTTTCACCGAGCAAATCTACGACATCTTCCAACTCCTTCCTCAATCCACCCAAGTTGTCCTCCTTTCTGCTACCATGCCTCAAGACGTCCTCGAAGTTACCACCAAGTTCATGCGTGATCCCGTCCGTATCTTGGTTAAGAAGGCCGAACTTACCCTTGAAGGTATTAAGCAATTCTACATTGCCGTTGAGAAGGAAGACTGGAAATTGGACACCCTTTCCGATTTGTACGAGACCGTCACCATCACACAAGCAGTCATCTTCTGCAACACCAGAAGAAAGGTTGACTGGCTCACCGACAAACTCACCGCCCGTGATTTCACTGTCTCCGCCATGCACGGTGACATGGACCAAGGTCAACGTGACTTGATTATGAAGGAGTTCCGTTCTGGTTCTTCTCGTGTCTTGATTGCCACTGATCTTTTGGCCCGTGGTATTGATGTTCAACAAGTTTCCTTGGTCATCAACTACGATCTCCCAGCCAACCGTGAGAACTACATCCATCGTATCGGTCGTGGAGGACGTTTCGGACGTAAGGGTGTTGCCATCAACTTTGTCACCGCTGAGGATGTCCGCATGATGAGAGAAATCGAGCAATTCTACAGCACTCAAATCGAGGAGATGCCAATGAACGTTGCTGATCTTATCTAAACTCTTTTCATTTCTTAATATAAAATTTGGTAAATCACGAGTTCTCTGGCTTGTATGTCTACAGAAAGGCAACAGTACTGGAGCCCCCTTTGTAAGGGCAGTGATAGTGAGCGTAGCTGGTTCGCCCGGCACGTGAGGATTGGGTCAATAGGTAGCATAAAAGTTGCTGCATTGGTTCGTGCAGCTCGATTATTTCTTGCGTATTTGAAAGCATTAGAGGTTTGGGGGATGCTTCTTTGCTTTTATGTCTCTGTATTTAGGGATCCTTCTTCGGTTGTCTTACGAGCTCCTTGTCTACTCACATCTGCCTACATATGGCTCACGATTGGACCATGCAATGTAGTACGATTGATGATAGATACTGAAATTATTTTCCATAGATCAAGGCGAAAATAAAAACAAATAAAATAAAAATTGTCAAAAGTGATTACTCTATTCCCTTTCCATTATTACTTTCCTTGAATGTTGGTTCTATCCGCTTCAAGATCACAAGGCTCGCTTATTCGAGCCGGCCTGGAGGGATCCATAGTCGGAATTTCACCTTCTTCACTTTTCACTTTTCACCTATCATAAACCCAAACACCATTTATATCAATCTTTTGAAATTTGATGTTGCTGTCTCGTATATAGTACTGTACACATTGTCATCAAATGATATCACTTTAACAAGTCAGTCTCGAATCTTCATCATGGTGGATTCGAACCAAACTCTCAAACTCGTTGGTTTGAGCCAAGGAGCTGCAAAAGGCATCCAAACTATAGTTACTATAGTTAATCTTCAGTTCAGGAAGGAGCATCGTGCTTTATTGGACCTCTTCGAAGATTTGAAAGCTAAAGTGGATAAATCGTCTGCCGATGCAGAGCGTAGAGTTGAGGAATCTCAGAAGCAATTAGAAGAAACCGAAAGTCGGCTAAAGAAACTTGAGAACGAGTGTCGAGACTTGACGCAGAAGAACAAGGACTGGGAGAATCAAGTAAAGAATTTGAAGGGCAAGATGATGAAGTTGGGGGAATTAATGGGAGCAGGTTCGTGGGAATGATTCTGGGACTGGCTGTGAATGATTCTGACGAGAGAAAGTTACTGGCGCTACATCCGCCCCTCCTCTTCATGGTTGTCTCGATGACACAAACCTTCAACAGTCTCAGTCAGCGCTCCTCGCTGCTTCATCTACTCATGATCATCCGGATATCGCAGATATACACCACGCTAAATCAACGTCGACCATTGCATCTTCTCAGACAGGTCTCAACACGCCAGCCCTCAAACAGCTTCCATCAACATTCACTGCCAAACACCCCGAACCGGTTCTAAGAGCTGCTTCAGTAGTAGAGGATACTACACTTAATGACCGCGATCAGTATCCCTGGAATAGCGAATCGAATCGGGCAATGCCATCACCCACGCAAAACAATCAAACAAGTCCATACCATCCACCATCGCCACTGACAACCTCACAAGTGACCAAGCATATCTCATCGTCATCGGGCAAATCGGTACGAAAAGCTACCTCCCGCAAGCTTGTTTGGGCTAGTATAGCGCAAACCTTGGATCAAGATATTGAAGCCTATTTGGACTTTGGGGCACAATACATTGGGGCTATCAAGGTACGGAAAACTCAATTCGAGTTCATTGCAAGATTCATTGGCGGACTGCTACACGAGAAAGATCGCGACGCCTTGCTTAAACATTTGCAAAAGAAATTCTCTTCTCGAATAAACAAGGATGGATTTGTTGAGGTTATGTGTGCCTTTGCTGACGTGGGAGATGCACTAATGGCTGTTGGCTTGCTCGGAGGCAGGGATGGAAAGAGAGGTGTGGATGCTGTTGAAATGGCTGCATCACAACACAAGAGAAGAAAGACTGCGGGATCTCAACTATCTGAAGATGATGATGATGAATTATAAGATACTGTCTATTTGAGACTTCGATATCCAAAGAGATCAGAGTGCTTAAGTATGGCTTAAGTAATGCTTTTTCGGCATAGGGAAATTAGAGATGCTATTGCTCTTGCCAAACATTCAACATACGAATGTCTCCCAAATAGATTATGATCTTGAATTTAGCTTATTACTAACATATGGAATTTAAGTTTTAAATCCATCTGAGTAACCCTCCCATACATGAAATATTCCATATTTCACTATAATATTCGGGTTGTAATGTTAATTCAACTACATCCTCAAAGACTACTAAACTCGCACAAAGCATTGTGCTGATTGGATGGCGATGCATGCTGACTCTGGTAGACAAACCTCTTTCACAGAGTTCCGTTTCAGCAATCCGTATTACACTTGGCGAGTTTATTATGAAGATCCAATTCATATCGAAGACTTGATATATTTGAGAGATTCAACATGCTTGAAAGATTCAGCCTGTTGAAGAGATTTAAACTGGTTGAGAGATTCACGATTGCTCAGAAGGGAAGAGTTTTGACTCAAATAGTCCAGATACAATGCTATGAGATGTGCCCATCATAGATATAGGTAACTCACTCGATCACTCCTATCACATATTTATTGGAAATATAATCCGAAATGCTGCGAATTGTTGGACTCATGAGTTGAAATCCTCTGTAACTCTTCATTAATCATGGCTGGCTGTAGGTAGCACCGGCTCTTCCGTAACGCCTCATCAGTCCCGTCCTCGCCTCTCATCCCAAACAAATCGTACACGACCGAACCGAGCCGGGTCGAACAGAGTTCCTCCCTATCCTATCCTACCATATCCTACTTCATCCCATTCATAATTATGAAGGACCGTCCTCAGGTAATTCCTGAATGACCCCCCTTACCATCTCCATTAATTCATCCACATCCGGTCTTTCACTGGCCTCCACTTTCAAGCATTTTCGCACCACCTCGCGGATACTTTCGCTGATGCCACTATCCTCACTTTGCCCCGGTTGATTTGTAGTTTTCTTTTTTCCACCCGCGCCTTCGTCGGGAAAACGCCAATCGCCGCCGAGAACACAGATACTTAGACTTCCTCCCGTTTCATCGCTGCGCATTTCGAAGGGCGATTTGCCGACGAGACACGCGTATAATGTGCAGCCTAGCGACCAAATGTCAACTTTGGTATCGATGGTACTGCCGGTTTTCACGTCGAAGAGTTCGGGCGCTCGGTAGGGCATGGTGGAGTGTTCAGCTGCTTGATCCTGTACTGCCAGAGCGAGTGATCGGGAAGTTATCGGTGTGGGTGAGGGAGCCAGGGATCCGAGATCCATTAGGATCGGTTGAACGCCGTCATCGTCTATCATAATGTTCCCTACTCTAACGTTAGATAGCTTCGCGCACTCTGTTATCTAATTGACCTACCTGGTTTGATATCTCTGTGCGCGTACGATCTAGCTCCTCCCGGCGCAATTCCCTCTTGGCTTATTGTAACTTCGCCATCCATAAGTGGTTCCTGCTGCTCGCTATCCGGATCGGTTTCTCTTCCTTTTTGTCTTCCCCTCCTTGATTCCACTTCGTCTTCTGCCTCTCGATCTGCCCTCGCCGCATCCGCCCTTACTTTCTTCGCATTATTCTGACTGTTCGCACCTCCTGGGCCTCCCTTAACCTTGTATTGGTGCATTGCCTTTAAGGCATTACATACCCCCAAAAACAAAACCATTAATCTCTTTTCCGGAAACTTTGTATGATTGACCAGGTTCGCATTAATAATATCTTGCAGATTCCCTCGTCTGTAATATGGAAGTAGGATATATACCGTCTTCGCCCCGGGATCCGACCGATCTGCCGAGACACAGTAATCGACACTATGAATTATATTCGGGTGTGGTGAGAAGAGCGCATATGCCTCGACTTCTTTCATAGCTTGAGCCACGGATTCTTGTCCAAACGGGCATCTTATCTTCTTTAAGGCGAGCTGTTGGTCACTGCTAGTATCTTGGACGAGGTAGACATATGAGAAACCACCCTCGCCCAGTAATCGCAAGATTTTGAAACTGCGATTGTTGATTTTCAATTGCGGAGAGCCTGGAAAACAGCTCATGCAATTTGTGAGGGTATATAATAGGTCAAGAAAGTATTGAGTCATTATGAATTGTGCTTGGAAGGTTTGGTAAGCTATGAATATTGTCTCTGATATTCGAGGGGCTCGAGCTTGCGTAGCTCTAAGGCACAAAGCGGATTTGATGTATCGAGAGAGACGTTGCGCATGTAATACATGGAATGATCAAGCTTTGCAATGCGAATTATTTTATTGAGTAATTGAAAATTGATTGTGCTGAATTCTTGTTGTGCTGAGAGGTGTCGTCTTCTTTTAATCATATTATCAACAAGGGAGGTTGAGGCTGAGTAGCTTGAAAAGCCACAAGCATCAGCCACATATGCTTTTTGCAATGTCAAAACCAAGAAAATAGTTTAGACTCAAATTTGATATCTTAATATACCTACCTAATCTTTGATGAGATAATTTTTGAAGTTTAGATACAGCTATACTAATATAGAAAAGTTTTATATAGAAGCCGTTTCCCAGACACTTATTACTTGGAGTGTCGACCATCATTGTGGGTTTCATAATGATACCATCGGTGCGCGTATTTCCGTGCATGGTATTATCCCATAGGCACTTCATCGTGAGCCAAAAGTCTTTAACCAGAGAAATTGCCAAATTGAACCCCTGCAATCTCTCGTCCTCTCCGCCTCTATTGAGATTTTGATGCCTACCTACAAGGTCCAACTTTCCAAGCCTCGCATGGTTTTCATCACGCCCGCGCTCCAACTTCAACATCTTACATGCAGCTTTATGTGCGTCCAGCTTCCCCTATTCACCGACGATAATCCCTCTCGCCACCCAAACAACGTTCTCTATTTCCATCCGTCGCAAACTAATAACATTAGTTTACTCCTCCTCACTACGGAGTGAATAGATTATAGCTTAATGCTGTGAGAAATCAAGAACGGCTTGTTGTTCGGACAGTATGGATATGCTATTGAAACTAGCAAATACTGCCCGAACAAGAACTTATGAATTTCCATATCTTACCTTCACATGCTCTCTTCACTCCCAAGATTCCTCTCCATAGCCGCACACGAAGCACGACTACAGTGAGAAAGGGTTGTCGAGAGAAATCCAAGCCGTTGCGCAATCCTGATTGAACAAAAGACGTCCAATCAAGCTCGCCGACTGGATTATATGCCGTTGTGTTTCATCCTCATTACCTGAGAGGGAATTCCTGTGAACTCGATTAGTGCACCAGTTTCTTCATTGCAATCAGCATTGTCAGTATATCAGCGTTTTTGGGGACAGCATAGCAGAGAAATTTTTGTATTTGCGTGCAAGGTAATGTATTCGTATCATGCTTGTAGTGATCGATAGCGCCTCGTCAGTCAGTCATAGAAGATCGATGGCATTGACTTCGACTTTCGTGTCGATCATCTAGATTGAGGTCAGTTGAGGCAATCATCGAAACCACTCCAACTCAAAGTCCCAAGAAA
The DNA here is from genome assembly GCA_002162505.1 of Myriosclerotinia scirpicola. NCBI lineage: Eukaryota > Fungi > Ascomycota > Leotiomycetes > Helotiales > Sclerotiniaceae > Myriosclerotinia > Myriosclerotinia scirpicola. The sequence continues at coordinate 2,567,904 of NGKG01000001.1, forward strand.
TAACAAAGCAAAAGCAAGGAAAGAAAGGAAGAACTGCAAAGTTATTTTACAAGTCAATGACTTTCGGTCCATTGAACGCCAACTGGGTATCTCGATAGATTTTGTCCATACGCCTTTGATAACAAAATAACCACCCCTTATACTGCATACTCAGCGACCTTAAAAATTTGTACCGAGAATCGAATCAAGTGTTGTATGCCCTAGCCATGAACATTGCGCAACTTCGTAGACTAGTCATCTTCAACTGGGCCAATCAATTGTTCATGTAGGTGGGCAAGGTGGCCTCGTTGAAGCTCGAAGGATTCGTAGTTCCCACCAATAATACATCGAAGGAGACTTTGATTTCGGCGAGACTCAAGATCAGAGTGTTCCAATGCATTCATGCTCTGTTGTAAAGCAGAATAGGCAGCAGAAAAGCAATCCTGAATTGCAGGGGTATTTTTCGAACCACCTGAGATGTCGTTGTCGGGTCTGTTGGGGTCGATTATAGAGAACTTTGGCGCATTAAGATCTCTGTAGACGAGTTGGCGAGCCTCAGACTGGTAACGAATTAGTCTCATAAAATGATCGATCGAAAAGATTACTTACCTTTGGGAAGAGTTTAGGAGGGTTCACCGAAATACCAGTCGTACGCGTGTTGAACTCGTTACCATATAGATCAAGGAATTCCATCAAGACCTCGCCAAGATGATGTTCTGGTATCATGGTTGCACTCTTGACTTGTGGCATGTTCTGTAGAAGACTTACTACAAGACAGGTGACAGAAAATCCTCCAATACCACCATTGACTGGCTCATTCAGACCTCTCATCGCTAGTAAATGCTTGATAATGGTAACCAATATGGGCATTGCAGGAAATTGAGCCTTCCACGCTTGGAAAGTGTTGTTTGCGATGAGGCCTGTATCATTTTCAAATGACATATCAACCTTAAGGCCGGTAATAGCATCGACCCATTTTGCCAGAGGCACTTTAGCAGAAGCGATTGTCTCGACTCTGCCAATATTGAGACGATCTCTTGTAACATTATCTGCAACTTTGTAGATGATTTTTTTGGTGTGATATTTGGGATAACCGCCATTCATAAACTCGTCTGACACCATAACGACATCCATGTCAGCGGTGGGGAGATATAGACCGGCAGGGAAAGAGCCGAAAGCCAGGATATCAGCATCGTCAAAGTATCTGCGGAAATTTTCCTTCAGATCAACTAGCAGCTTCTGCCGGATCACTTCTTCAAACTTCCGAGGTTTGACATAATGGTAAAAGTCCATGATCTCTTTGTGTAGCCTTCACGCCAGTGTTAGCTTTGGAATAGCGTTCGTCGATATATTGATCACTTACCAGAGTCCCATATTGGAAGTATCAGAATGGTCCTGAAGCCAAGGGACGTCATTCATACCAGGTTTAACGCGCCACTCTCGAAGCAGAACACCTTTGGATTGTGGAGGTCTACCAGGGATAAGTTTATTCACAGGTGGTGGAGGCTTGATGACATCGCTAGCGGTACGCTTTCTGCTACCCAGAGCGGGATCGGTTGATAGATCCAATGGCTTCGATGCTCTCTTTGGAGTTTGATTAACATCCATGGGCGTGCTGTTGAAGCTTGTTGGTTGTGTGGCATCTCCAGTCTCATGGACGTAGCTTTGTGATTGCGGAGGCATGTCAAGCTTTCGAATATTTTCAAGGTGACTAAAAGATTTAGCTGAACCGGAACCGTGCTGCTCGAAGGGTTGAGGCTCGTATTCATCCTCTTCACTATCAATATTTTCGGAACCACCAAGATCGAAAGAAATGAAGTCGTCCTGAGCGGCATCAGTCTTGGAAGGGCCTTCTAGACCAGATGTAACACGAGCCTTCCGAATAAGTTTGACGACATCCTTCTTCTTTCGGTCAGATTCACCTGGTGGTGGAAGGGCCGTGTATGGATCAGGGTTTGACCATTTAGGAACACTGTCACCATCTGCAGCCTTTGCACCAGTTCGAGCCATCTTCTTCTTAGGTTGATCGTTATTATCTTCATCATCGGTTATGTCCATCTCAGCTTCATCACTATCGGATAAGTCGCCGACATCTCTATATTTAACATCAGCAGCAGCGTCTTCATTCATGCCTGGCATAAGCTCAGGAGTAGGTGAGCGTTTTCCCTTCAAGAAAACTCGATCTGCTGCTAATCTTGGACCACCTCGACCACGGTAACTACCACGTCCACGATTATTGTCGCGTCGACCCTTACGAGAAAAATCATGTCGTTGATTCCGATCTGAGTTTGCGTTGGAATTGTTGTTGCGTTCTTGGGCACGAGATTGTAATCTATCTGCGTTTTGAAAGTCGATAGATTGTGGTGCATCGTAACGGAAATCGAAGCTCGGAGCTGGGGGTGGAGGGCGATAGCCATCATTCATACGGTAGGGATCTCCGGCTGCAGCAGGACGACGAGGAGGTTGAGTCCCAGGAGCATAGTTTCCATAGGCTGGTGGAGGAGGATTATTACCACCAAATTGGTACATGTCGCGATCGCGGTTTGCGCTGTGGGGAACATAACTGTCGCGTTGTCTCGGACTAGGACGATAAGAATCACCCATATCGCGATGAGAATCCATTCCATTATTGTGATTGCGATTTCTATCATCTCTATCCCAGAAAGATGCAGAAGGACGGGGTGGAAGTCCATTGGGAAGGGGCGGTTGTCGCGACATTTTGAATTAAATATCTTGACCAAAAAGAATGATTTTTGTTAATTTTGTTGACAATATTTATTAATTGAGTTGAGGTTGAGTGTTTAGATTCGGATTCGGGGTTTGGGGTTTGGGGGATTTTGTTTGTGGAAGAAAGTTTCAAAAGATCGGCTGGGGGCGGCGTCGTGATTCGTGAATAGGTGCGTTAAAATTAAAATGGGGCGAAGGCGGTGAACAGTGGAGAGTGGAGAGTACCGGTAATGAGGTAGCTGGCCGTAGGTACCTTGAATTGAAAGCTCCAATCAATCCTCTTCTACTTCGTATATTATTAATACTTGTATTTAATTAATTACCTAATCAATTACTTTTTAAATACGTACCTTCATTTGTGGAGTACAACATACAAACAATACAAATTGCTTGTACGAGTAGATATAATATATCAACCTTGAAGTACCAATTGCACTTCCATTACTGTTTTCGGACAAAAAGTTTGAATTATTAGGTATTATAAGACTCTTACTAATTAGGTATTATCAACTTGTGCCTTGGACTGTGACATGTGATTGTCCTGTACCCCAGATTTTATGCCGAGATAGGTAGTAGACACTTCATTCCTTTTATTGTTCAATTCTCCTCTAACTAGGTACTCTACTCTACTCTACTCTACTTCCCTTAGATCTCTTTCTCTATCATTGTCGCAGATATTACCATTTTTATCCATATTTCCTTTTTAGAAAGTTTAAACTCAGCTGGAGTCCGTTGAAGGGAGCCGTTGATCTCCCTTCATCAATTTCTACTGTCGTAAAGCCTGGTTATTAGCAATGACGTTATAAATAAATGGCTGCATTTGTATGTCATCAACTTCTACCCCATGCTTATCAGCTTTTCTCGAAAATCAACCGAATACCCCTCGAGATCTCCGGCACCACTAACTAGATCAATAGGATACTCCTTGGCTGGATCAAATGTCTGGTACTCCAATTTCAAGAAAAGATGACCATGGCGGATCCTTAACTCCTACTGATCCGAACCCTCCGACTATTGCTGCATTCTCTCCAGTCACTCTATCACATGCGTCATCTGCCAGCAAGCAGAGATCTACTATACTTGTTCATCAAAAGTCCCCCTTATTACTAGCGACCCCTCCACAGATTACGAGAGCTTTAGCATATTCGCATCCCTTCCTGTTACCACTCAACAAGCTTGCAGGATTAATAACATGGACGAGTGGGGATCCTTGGGAGAGCTTCTTGCTCGTGGCTAGTTTTTGGGCATTTGTATTATATGGAGATGTCGTGATGCGATTTGCTGGGCCTTTGGTAGTGGTCGTTGGTTTGATATTAGGAATGTACTCGAGGCGATATTCCCCTTTATCATCAACCAGCTGGACAGGAGAAAAGCAGAAAAAGGGCCACAAAAGAGACGATTCCGAGATTACGAATACCAAGCATCAGAAAACTTTGGATGAGATTGTAGAGACTTTGAAGATATTTACCTCAAGATGTAATGTACTTTTGGATCCTCTATTACAGTTGACGGATTTCTTATCGACCCAACGAACAGCGACTTCTGCTACAACCCGACCAGCACTTACAACACTCTTAATACGAATTCTTCTTGTCACGCCAATATGGGTCATTTTGACCCTTCCCCCTCTACAAGTCATTACCACAAAACGTATTGCTTTAGTGACGGGCACAATTTTCTTGACTTGGCATTCGCGCCCCAATCGAATAGCAAGAACGATACTATGGAGATCATCCCTCGTTCGCCGCATATGTAGTGCCATGACTGGCTTACATTTAACAGATGAGCTATGCCCAACTGCAAACGGAACCAATGGCAAACCTCCTCTACCGCCTCGCACTGCATCTTCATACGCCGATGCATCGCTTGCAGCAAATGCAGCAAATGCAGCTATAAAAAGAAGGCCAGAAGCACCAGGTGTAAAGTTTACGTTCATTCTATACGAAAACCAACGTAGATGGGTTGGACTGGGGTGGACAACTTCACTTTTTGCATATGAGAGATCTGCATGGACAGACGAACACCTAAATGCCGTTCCTCCAAAAGAAGATTTCGAATTGCCAGATGTAGAGGGTGGAGGGGCAAGATGGAGGTGGGTAGAAGGTAGTCGATGGCGTGTTGAAGGAGCCGCCGAACACGACGAAGGTGGATCCAAACCAAAGGCTGATAGCGATGGAGGAACGGGGTGGATATATTATGACAACAAAGTATGATCCATCCATGTCCCTTCAACTCGTCTATTGCACATCAAACTAACATATTACAGTGGCAAAATGGTCGTCGTGGTCAAGACGGGTGGGGAAGATATACCCGCCGAAGAAAGTGGTACCGTGACGCCGAACTTGTTGAAATTACCCCCAGTACCGAAGTGACGCCCTCGCCAACTCCTACTCAAGCATCCCCAAGCCTAGATTCCAACTCTGCGCGCACACGACTTTCTTCATTCTCGGCTTCGAGATCGAGGAGTCCGCCAATCGAATATTCGGATCATGATGATGCTAGCTTGAAGAGTAATAGAAGTGGGAGATTTAGTAGCAAGAAAAGTAGTTTGAATAAGGAAAGGCTGAGTAGGGGAAGTAGAAAGAGTAGTATGAGTATGCAGTCGGACGGGGATGATGAGAGGCCATTTACGAGACCGAGGGCAACGGATTGGGGGATTAGTGATGATGCCAGAATGGGATTGGAGTAGATGGGTGGTGGGGTTTTGGGATGGACTTTGGAGTAAACAGGGGCATCAGGAAAAGGAACCTCGGATTTGCCAAAGAGGTTAAGGAGGTAACATACCATAGCACGTGGATTGTAATAATTACTAGGAATTCATCCAATTTTGAGTATTTGAAAATGTGCGAAATTATTCCACCGAATAAAATTGCACATGGTTTAGTATGCCAGTGGGTTTCTTTTCATTCTTTATCTCTTCCTTCGCTCGCCTAGGTTGTCCGCCCCTAAGTTTTTCCCTCTTCCAAATGAGTACTTTGAGCTATGCTGTACAAGTAAAGTAGAATCTATTCTTACAGCTCCCAGACCCCAGACAATGCCATGTCATCTGTCTGACCCACCCGTTCCATATATCGTATAAATTACCACTAACTCTTTCATACCGAGCATTCGTAAACGACCCCAGAGGTCCAACGCGTCTCCGAACATGTTGAAATTCTCTTTTTCAATTCTCTTTCGTACATTTAAGCCCCCGCAACCTTTCCTAATGCACCTACTCCTCTACTTGAAAAGATCCCCATAATACCAAAGCCAGCGTAGAATAAGGCTAGAGGATAGGCCACCAACCCTCTCATCCCCTTCATTTTACCTACCACACAAAACATCCCACTACTACTATACGTACACCACACAATCGCCAATGTGGTTAACACATATCCGACCAATCCATCCATTGGCATGATAATCCCCACCACACTTGTTAATACTAGCGGCAGCAAACAATAACCCAGCACACTAGCACTTCGAGGAAATGTGAGGGTAGAAGAGAGATGTGAAGGTCCGACAGGTTGTTGGGAGTTAGGGTCGGTGTTGAGGGGTGGTGACATGAGGGAGAGGATTAGATGAAGTGAGGAGGATCCGAGGAGAGCCAGTCCGTATATGTACCCGAAATGTACTTTTCCCGAAAAAAGGAGGAAGGTCCCGAATAATAAGAAGAAAAGAATCGGACCCGCAAGATCGGAATCATCCATTATGTGTTGATCGATATGCGCAAGGGGATTCAGTACCGCTAACGTCTATTCGATTCATATTAGCATCTGCATCTGCGCAATCCATTTGAAGCCATCTTGATTTGTGGAAATAAGAATCAAGAGAATAATAACCATACCTTACTCCTAATATGCCCAAAGTTCACCCCCAACTCCTCCAATAACGGCGGTTCTCCATCATAGCCCTCCGTCCCAAACGCAGCCAACCACCCCGTTCTCAACCCACCACTCTCCCCCATCCGCCCAGTCACGCCCGGTTGACCACTTCCTGGAAATCCAAATCCGCCGCTTGAACCACCAGGATACGCTTGTGCAGCGGGAGATATACCATACCCATATGCGGCCTGTGGTGTTGCATGGCCAGAGACGGCACCGGGTGTGTAGCTTGAGGGGTAGAATTGGAGGTTTTGAGCTGCGGTGTTGGAGGATGCGCCGTAAGGGTTATTGGGGGGAGGGGAGGAATAAAACTGTGACATCTTTTGGGGAGACGAAGAATAAATGCTGTGAGTTTTTGTTGTAGGTTTGTCAGTATGGTGTTCAAAGAGTTGGGGCGTTGATGTGGAATAAGAGAAGCATTTATGATTGTTTTGTTTATTTGTTGCGCTGGTGTCTTAAGGTGTCTTTTTTGGAGGTACGAGCTAGAGCCCGGATTGATGACGGTTTATTGGCCTGGGGCATCTACAAATCTCTTCCGAGATTATTCCGAAAATCATGAAGGGAAAAAGTTGGAGCTACCTAGGTAGTATTTACATTATATTTCGCCTTCTGGTGAACAGTGAGTGACTTTCCCAAACCACAATTCAAGCTTTGATTGTCCCTGGTCTGTTTTTGACGGTTGCAATTGCTTCATCATGGTATGTATACAATAACCAGTCTCTCATAACCTCCACATCCCTCATTGGCATGCAATTCCTACAAACTGCCATGCTACCATCATCTCATTTTGGATATAAAAACTTGCATACTCACTCAATCCAGGCACACCGCATAATAACCCAAGTGGTCATAACCGGCTCACGGGTCCTCGGGCGCGCCTTATCGGAATCCTGGAAACAAGCCAAAGCCTCTTCCGCATATCAAAAAGCGCAACAATCTGGTTCTGCTACCGGCGGCCCTTCTTTCTCCTCCAACGGTCTCACTCTAGACGAAGCCTGCAAAATCCTCAACGTAAAACCACCGAAAGAAGGCAAAATGGATATGGAAGATGTCATGTCGCGGTTCAAAAAACTCTTCGATACAAATGATCCGAAGAAGGGAGGGAGTTTTTATTTGCAGAGCAAGGTGCTGAGAGCGAGAGAGAGGTTGGAGGGGGAAATGAGAGTTAAGGCGGAGGCGGTGGAGAGGGATGCAGAGTTAAGGGAGGGGTGGAAACCGAAGGTTTTTAAAGATCGGTGATAGATGGTAACTAAGGTGTGGGGCTGATGGGTGTATAGGATGGGTAGATTGGGGCACGACGAGACGGTCGGGGAACGAAATGATCCTGATAGAAGCCTGAGATGATGGACGACGTCGAACGAAACCTGAACGAATCTACCCTGCGGATGAATGGATGTGCAAAATCTTCCCTCTTTTGTATTAAATACATAGCATGGCGTTTTGGGGTGGGAAAGATTATGTGGGTATCCTGGTCAGCATTTTTGCGTGGATACGAAAGGCTATGTAGAATACTGTATGAGACAGACGGTTGGAATGAACAAGTGTTCCAAATCACAATATATCGGAGCAAGATTATACTTCTGCTTTCTGAGTCATCTTGACCATTTCTACACAGATCTCTCTACCATTCAAAAGTCTCGGTGTATGCATTTCTAACCAAACAACCCTCAGCCGTATCGTTCCTTGCATAGCTCAACGTCACCCTCCTCCCCTCCTTTTCAAATTCAGGCGCCACAATACTAATTCTTGCCCAATACGGCACATCAGCCGCTTCCCTCACTTCAGCTATTTCAGACTCTTCGAGTTCCAGTACTTTCCTCACAACTCTGGCCGTCATGCCTGCATTCCAAATCCCTTCCTGAAGGTACGCGCTCCAACAACTCAATGGCTTCCCTCCTTACGATTGGATGGCGACACGCTTCTGCAACGTGATGAAGGGGACCGATGACACCAATATCTATTTGAAAAACGGTAGTGGTGAAGGCAGGATTGGAATACATATTCTGCAACACGGTGATTTTCTCAAAGGTGGAAAGAAATGGATACCATAGCATTTGATTATCTATCATGCCGGGCGGTATATGGGCATTCATATATCCAGTATGGCTTTGGATCTGCAATATCGCAATACCTACTTTGTCAACTTCGAAAAGGTATTGCTGTATTTGAGAACGAAGGCTTGAAAAGCGGATAGCCGTTTATGGGAAATCTCTATGGTTTCCAGTTGCCAAATATGGAAGCGTTGGGCGATTTCGGGGGAGTCGCTGCAGGAGTTGAGGTTGTTATGATCATTCCGGAAGCGTGACCAGAAGAAATGGAGGGTGTTGCGGGCCTGGGAAAGAGAGGTGAAGATTGCTGGGGCGTGGGCAGTGAAGTGGGACTTTTTGAATTTGCTATAGAGGGATTGATCGAAACTGTTTTAATCATCATTTCTTGGCTAGTAACCAATAATGACTGTAGTATTGTATAGGTATGTACCGAGTCAACTCTTGATTTTGCTTTGCAAGACCACGATATTTTATTTTCTGTTTCTATAATTTTCCATCTCTTCGATTCCTCTCTTAGTCATAATGTGTATCATTCGTTACCGCCCCCAAATTCCTCAAATCGTTGATTACGCATCTCCTGCTTCCACAACAGCTTTGACAACACTTTCGGAATCCAGCACTAGCTTAACGCCCGAAAACGGGGCGAGAGATACTTTAGAAATATATGATCACATTCTGGAAGATGTTGGCATTAAAGGTGATGACCCCAAACGGGTCAACACGCATGTGATATATAGCCAAATGAGCCAGTAATGCGGGTTGTGAAAGCCACAGGACAGAGATTCAGGGGTCGAGCTGTAGTGATGGTTGAAAAGCAAGACCAATAGGTGTCAAAAGTTGCAAGGAAATTATGTGAACTCTGACAGGTGTTCTCGACGATAATTTGAACGATTCCAGATTCCAAATCGATGAGCACAGCAAGAGCTCTGAGCGAAGCGATCCAACTTCGGCCTTAGCGGTTGCAACACAACAGCAGTCACGGGGCGCTATTGGTTTATCGAAACCTAAACTCGGACGTGTCATCGTAGCAGTCTTTCTGTACCGCGAGATGTCACGATGGCATTGGCTGAAGGATTTGAAAACCCACCCAAAATCCTTAGTGATACGACTGTATCAACAGCAGAACAGGAAATTGTCACTGGTCTTTATGATGGATATCTGGATTCTTTATGGGACCTATAAGGTCCTGGGTGCAAAGGAGTGCATAGGCGGGCAGGTACTAGAGCCTTGTGTTTATAAGTATCATCTTCTCTTGATGGTAAGTTGACTAATATCAAGAAAGGTTTTTGATATTCAGTCGGTTGTATATATCGAATACGTTATTGCCGCCCGTATTTGATGATTGTGTCCATCTGAAAGGCTAAATCTATTAACGATATACGGCAAATCATGAAAACTTGCGGGTCTGGACTGCAATCTGGACTATTGCAAATCATGCTTTATGGTCCGAAATCAACCGCAAGGGAATAACGACTAAAGCACCAGCGTAGATTTGAAGTTTCGGAAGACAAGCACAAATCTATCACAACGATTCCCATCCTTAGTCGCGCTGCGTTCGTCATCGAAACATCACCTTACTACACTCAAGTCTCAACCAAACGTGATTGGAAGTTGACATACCCCGATGTATCACCACATAACCTGTAGGCTGTATCCAGCTACCCCTCATATCCAACTACCGCTCATATCCAACTACCGCTCATATCCAACTACCGCTCATATCCAACTACCCCTCACATCCAGCTACCCCTCATGTCCAGTCACATGGCCACAGGTTGACCAATCGAGTCCAATCAAAACTCGAGAGGCTGGATCGAAGAGTGTGAACTGTAGCAGAGACATATCCGAATGAGAGCGAGTCCAGGAATCTCGTGTAGATGTCAGTCCAGTGTACTTGCTGAATACACCGGCATCTTGCGTACCCGACACAGCAATACCCCATAACTATTAGCTGCTCAAAGTGTAAGAGAGAGTACGAAGCATAAAGTGACCTAATGTCGATACGATGTCTCGAAGAACCTTACAGCACAGTACCTATATGAGACCTTATGCTGCCTATGCGGTCCCTTATTTGCGGATAGTCAGGCGATTAAGACCAATAATAGCATGTCATGTAAGGGGGGGGAGGGTTACAGTGCGGGGTAAGTGAGTAAATCGACTTGTCCCCTCAGGTACCTCGAACTTCTCTACACATATATTGAGATAAACCAACCTACTTGAAATCCCCTTTTGGAATCACTCATCGAGGAACCGTTTTAGAGATTGCAAAAATGCCAGATTTTCCGCCAAACGCGTAAGTTTTCCCAATGTTATAAGACCATCCAGGTAAAACTAATTCTCTTCCTAATAGAGTGGCTTTCATCACGGGTATGAATAATATCTTTTCACAAAAGCAAAAGCCGTATGTTGTATGGATAACAGAAACACTAATTCCTCTTTAGGTGCAGCATCCGGCATAGGACTTGCTGTAGCCCGTCAACTAATCATCGATGGAGTCACCAACCTCGCACTCCTCGACCTCTCATTCCCCTCCTTATCTTCAGCCAAAGAAACGCTCTCCTCCCTCTCCGAGAACATCACCATCCTTCTGCTTCCCAACAACGTTTCTTCTGAGGCAGAAGTCGACCATGCAATGGCCCAGACGATCCAGAAATTCGGACGGATAGACCTCTGTTTTAATGCAGCGGGGATTGCAGGGGAGTGGACTGGTACAGCGGATATGCAAACAGAGAATTTGGATAAGGTTTTGGGGGTTAATTTAAAGGGCTTGTGGTTTTGTGAACGCGCAGAATTGAGGCAGTTTTTGAAGCAGGAGGAAAGGGATGTTTGGTATGTATGATATTTTCTTTTCTGCCACATCTTTCTTGCATTTCAATGTTTTTGCCTAGCTACACCTGCTCAAATGGTTCAAATAACCGAGAATTTTCAACTGGAATTATCGTCAAGTATTTTTCTACCATTCTTTTCTTGGATGAAAGTCAAGTCAATATCACAAGTGCACAAGTGATCCAAAGAAGAAAGTTTTACATTGCAATCTTATCCCATATCCATCTACCTACCTACCCACCCCCCAAATACAAAACGCTGTCCTGACTGACATCCTACCTAAATCCACAGCACCGGGATTCCCTTCAAAACACGCGGTTCAATAGTCAATGTCGGGTCAATAGCTAGTCGTTTTGGATTACCAAATACGGGATCCTATGTGATGGCTAAACATGGTATATATTTTCCTCCTCGCCCCCTTTCCACCCTTCCCATCCCCATTACCATTCCCATTTCCGTCCCCAAACCCACACACCAACCCACACAACTAACACTTCCAACCAGGAGTTCTCGGCCTCACCCGCACCGATAGCTCAACATATGCCGCCCAAGGTATACGCATAAATTGTATTTGTCCCGGTTTTATCGATACGCCAATGTTAGAGAGCGTTTTGGAAAGGGATAATGATATTGTAACCTCCCTTCATTCTTCATTACATTCCCCTCCTCCCCCTATACCCGTGTTATCCCAAAACTAACCCCCCAGAAACATTCAATCTTCGCCCGTACTCCTGTAGCACGCGTTGGCCACCCCGCCGAAGTAGCTTATACAGCCACCTTCCTCCTTTCAGACCGCGCTAGTTTTATTACCGGGGCGGGCATTGACGTTGATGGAGGTTGGAGTAGTTTTTAGTCGATAGCTTCAATCAAATTAAACCCCTGGCAGGGAGTAAAGAAGTAATACATGGATCTCACAATGATTCAAAGTGCGGGTAATGGTGTGAGAAAAGGAGTAAGGAAAGTTTGGGAGATGTGTGAGAAGTGGAATTAGAGGTATAAAGTGAAACGATCAATTAAGATATATGTTTTAAAAAAGAGTTGCTTGTGTTTTAAATCTCATCCCTAGGCTCGATATTTGAAGAACCCAAATTCCGGAGTACGCCAACCAAGCCCGACTTTAAAACGACGCAGACGCCATATTCACCCCCTATCCACCGAACCAAGCGCAAATATCCGTAGTTATCACCGAGAAAAAAGTAACCATCACGCCCAAATGTCAAAGAATACCAGATCAACCAAATTCCCATCACTTTACTCAACCACTTCTAGCACTCTCCCCTACCCTGACAATCGCATCTTCTTCCGCATCCTTATCCCTCAAACCCTCTCTACCCCTTCCAGCCCCGAAACTAGCCGTCGTACTAACACTCGCACTCCTCGGGCCGGTCAAACTCGCATCACTCCGTCTCCTATCCCTGAGTGTCCTCTCCAACTCCCTAATCTTCTTCTTCAAAGCCTCGTTCTCTCTCTTCACATTCTCCAACTCTTGTCTTTGAAAAGCCGCCTCCTCATATCTTCCTGTCGTTGGCACACTCGTGGCACTACCACCATCTACCCCAGTACCACTCATTGTTGGCACGGTACCCGATGAATAATCACGATGTTGTAGTATACTAGGTCGCTGTTGGTGATAGAAATGCGAGAATTGATCGGTATGTCCATAGCTACCGCTCAATGGTGCAGGACTACTAGCTCCAGACCTCTGAACACCAGTCATGGAGTTTTGACGACTGAGGGAAATAGTTTGAGGTAGAGAATCTACGCGACGGACAGCAGGGGCTGCGATTCCGCTGGCGGTGCTGATACTACCGGCTGTGGCAGTGATGCTGCGAGTAGAGGTGCTGGATGATGTGCGATTATGGCGGCGATGTGAAGGGATTGGATGATTGGGACCAGAGAGGAGATGATTTGTGTTATCCAATGCATCGGGATGACCTGCGGAAGTAGATGACGCGTTTGAGACGACGGAAGCATTTTGAGCAGCGCGGAGCATACTGAGTTCGCGGGTTAGACGATTTACCTATTGTTGTATTGCATGAATTAGTATTTACAACCAGTAAATTAGAACAGGGACCACAAAGATGAACATACAACAGCTTCCTGTTCTTTCTCCAATTGCAAATGCAAATCCGCAGCCGTCAAAGGCCTTGGATGTCTCAAAGGTCCAGGTCCCATTCCTACGCCCGTATTATCTCCTGCTGGGATTGTACCAGTAGCAGATGTCAAAATATTATGAGTGGGTGACATCAACGGGGGTGAAGCTGCAGCGACAGCACTCTGATTCGAAGGAAGAATGTTGAGGGATGTGTTCGATAGAGGAGGATTTGGTGATGGCATTGCTTGAGAAGTGCGTCGAGAAGGAGTACGAGATGTAATACGTGGAGAAGCAATAACCTCCTGAGGTCTAGGGGATGAAGGAACCGAGTTAAGATCTGGTGCCATGACTTTTCAATTCAGCGGATCGTGGACTTTGCGCGACGACAAATACGAGGTTGTGAATTGGTAGGTTTCAATGTTGCGGGACCACCATAGACACAAAAGATTTGTGAATAAATCATTAAGGTGTACTGTTCCTGAGTTGTGATTTGACCTCGGGATTCCAAGGTTGTTTGATAACCTTGGAACCTTACCTTAAAATGGCTAGCTGAAGATATGCATTTCACGTGATCATTTACAACTTGAGTTCAAGTTCAAGGTTAAGTTACCAAGATGGTGGGGCAACTTTTGTTATGACGTATGGAGGTTAGAGGGGTACTATATAGAAAAAGACGAAGCTTGTTTCCTTCAAACTTCATATTCAAACCACAGATTACATACAACTCAATCTTTCAAACGAAAATACCTGTTCAAAACCGTAAGTAAGTTTATACCGAACAATCTACTACTTCGTCGTCGTCGTAGTCGTCGCCGTCCTCATATGTACATACACCATCACGGGTTTCATATTTCGTATCTCATACCTCATATCTCAAACATCATATTTCAACAACCATACTCCCAGTAATAGAAACTAACTTTCCTCAGAATCACCTACACACACACATATCAACACGCATCATGCCTGAAGGACGTCAATCACCACCACCTGAGACCCAATCCGGTGCTCAAAAGGATGCTCCTTCCGATGCCAAGGGAGTCAGCCAAGGAGGCGACAACCAACAAGACAGCAAGTCTGATCTTGAGGTACATTTACATTTACATTTACATTTGCATTTACATTTGCATTTGCATTTACACCAATCCCACACAAACCAGTGGCAACAAACAAATACTAACATACTTCATCAACAGAACCTCTCCTCAAATCCTAAGGGACCCCTCGATGATCACGCAAAGGAGACTCGCTCATAGACTGAGAACTAAACGAAAGGTATATCAGAGTGTTAGGGGCGTTGAGAGTGGAAATGTGTAAATAGTCGCATGCTCAAGGGAGGTGCACTTACGATATGATATGAGATGATACCGTCACGAAATGGGAATGAGCAAAACGAATTGAATCTATTATGAAGTAATTGTGAAAAAGAAAGGTGTGTTTAAGAGTTGATGTTCTAGTGAATTTACATGTGATATGAACTGCTTCAATGGCTGGTATCTACTTGGTAATATCGTGATCGCAAATACAAACTGGAGCTATTTGTTTGCTGGAATTGAGAGGTCATCGTTTTCCAGGTACGGGCTAGTGATTCGAGTGGATTGAGGTCAGTCTTAAGAAACCAAGTAAACCAAGTGGATCGGTGTTCAAGTGAACTCAACATTCCACCTAGGTAGGTACTTATGATATGGATTATTATATCTCAACAGATTGATTAGCGCGACCACGCAATTTTGTAACAAAATGTTGTCACGCATGTCAGACACATTACATCATATAATCACTTTTAATCATCACGAACGAAATCACAATAGTGGCCCATGGTTTGGTAAACTTCTTTGATGATTAATAACTCGCAATTTGTTCATTAACCGTTTGTGTTTCCCTAAAGCATCGTTTGCAATCTGCCGTCCAGCATAAACCGATAATTCATCTCCTGATATCCATTTTTGTAACCATTCCCACCATTCCGAAAATTGCCGCTCGCATAACAAAGATCAAAAAACTCAAAACGCTCAAAGATATGTTGATTTCTCAGATTGGGGTTCGAGAGGTGCAACCTTGGTCGAGTCAACAACAGCTGCTGAATCAGCTGTTTGAGAAAGCTATGTCAGCGAAGAACTAATGATACATTTCGATTCCCAAGACCCAAATGAAATAAACTCAAAGAAATTCGTTTATTTGCAACAGCCGGCACAAGCACACTGGCCTGCTGCGCAAGGACAGTCACTGCTATTTCCGCCACACTTGCAAGTTGTTTTATCGCTGCCAGGAACCTTCTCTGTTTCAGCCTTGGGACACGAGTCACAGCTGCACTGACCAGGAGCGCAGCCGCACTCGGAGGTATTGCCGCTGCAATCGCAGGTGGTTTTATCAGTACCTGGAACCTTTTTGACATCGGACTTGCCACAGTCTGTGCATGCACAAGATCCAGGGGCACACGGACAGTCTCCAGAAACTGAACCACACTTACAAGTTGTCTTTTCGGTACCGGGAACCTTTTGTGCACCTTCCTGCTTCTTGATATCTGCCAAACGACGAGCCTCGGCGTGGATATCTTGAACTTGGCGGGAAGTTTGTGTGTAAAAGTTGACAAGCTTTTGACCGGTTGGGGTTCCAACAGCCTTTTCATAATAAGAGGTCAAACCAGAAAGGAGAGAGTTGGCCTTTTGGGTGACACCATAAGATTGATCAACACCCTTGGCCTTCTCAGTGGCGTGGTACTTGCTGTCGAGGTTGTTCAAGGTAGCGAGGAAACGGCTAGAGACTCCATGCTTCTGATCAAGGTCGATAGCACGTTGAGCAGCGGTGTCTCCGATGGCATAACCATGAGCAAGATATTCTGCGATGATACGGCTTCTTGGCTTCTCCTCTTGGGTAATATCGTCGCTATCACGCTGTTCATTGGAGGTATAGTGGCTTCCATCATCCTCGTTGGAGCCGGATGCACTTGTAACCTTAACTTGAGTAGAACCAAGTTGAGTGTTGTCAAGTAACAAAGCGGTCTTGGCTGCGGTTTCCTTCTCGAACTGAACGGTGGCATTTTGAGTCTCTCCGACGGATCCAACCTCAAGGCTTGTAATCTTTCCGCTAGTAGATGTTAGTTATTATAACAAGAACAGAGGCTAAAGAGAAAGGGTTGTCAACTCACCAGAAGCTGAAGAAGTCCTTGACTTCTTTCTCGCTGGTCTGCGAAGAGATATTCTTAACGTGAACGGTATTGGCAGACATGATGCTGTTGATTTGTGAGGTGTTGCTTGGCTGTGAGGTTATTGTAAAGAGGAGTGAGTGATTGTTGTATTTTGTTAGATGTAAAGAGTTGATGGTTGATGGATGATAGTTTTTTCGGGTTTTTTTTTGAAGTTGTATCGTGGCTCTTTGATTGTTTTTGTAGTATGCAATGGAATGGGAAGCAGGGGCAAAAGTGGGCAGATCAACATGATCAGAAACAAGAGGGGTAGCTGCGTACGTCACTGTGGCGTCTGTGGCTTGTGTAGCACATCACAGTAAGCCAGCCAGCCAATAATATGTTATTCCATACCTAGGTAGTAAGTCAACATCATCCCTAATGTTATATTATCATTACGATTATATAATCTAGCCTAGCTTAGCATAGCTTAATCAGCATGTGGTGATATTATTGTTATTGTCCACTTCTTGAATTTTATATCTCTTTTATTTTATTTATTATTTATATATAGTAGCAAGTTTTGTTTAGGATTATATTATAATGCCATTAGTTTTATATAATATTAGGCAATTGTACAGAATTGTTTTCTTACAATCAAAAAGCTTTTTTAAAACTAAAAACTAATTCTACATATTTTTCCGCTATATCGTTTAATAAAAAAAACAATAATAAGCAACTTTTTTTATATTAATTAAAAAATCGCCATAGATAATATACTTTAAAAAGTTGTTTTAAAAGTATAATTATTTAATTCCTTTTTTATTTTACAACCCACTGTAAGAGATAGATTATTAATAAATTAACAAAACGCTATTACCTAGATTTTATATAAATAAAATATAAACAATTAAATTATATTTTTCTTTATATAAGCTTTTATATTTAATAACTTTAATTTAATATTATACAATTTAAATTTTACATCAAATATACCCTCTAACTAATATAACAATTACTTTTAAATTGCTATTGTTGCTTAAATTATTATTAACATTTTACCAGTTTTACAAGCTTTTAAATAAAGTGTTTTATTTATTATATAAAAAATATTTTTAATTATATAAAATTAATTATTTAATATTATTAATAATATTTCTATAAACAAAATGGTTAATATTAAAGCAAGTTTTACTATAAAATAATTCTAAAAACTATTGTGTGTTATATAAGCCCCTCAATAACAAAATCTTTATAAAACAAACACCTTACATTTTTGCTTTTAGGATTTGGGTTATTTTAAATCAAATAACAAAACTAAATTATTGGTTGAATTTGTGGATAATACTTTTATTTTTTATAATATATTTTTCTTTACTATTTAGATTAAAACTAAAATTGTGGGTATTATTAAAAATTCTTTTACTGCAAATACTATTTTATTTTAATTAAACTAATATTTAAAAAACAAAACTAAGTTTTAATATATAAATAAAATATCCAATATTACTCGTGTAGGATTGAAGGTTAGTATAAACAACTAATACTTAAAGCTAAAAAGCCACTTCCATATATTACCAAGCTTAACCTTAAAAAAACTTAAACAATCAAAATATATTATTGAAAACATTTACAAATATAAGGACCTTAAAGAATTTATTTAAAATATTATGATCTTAAGCTATAATATCAGTATTATTAAAATAGAATATATTTAAATACTTATAGCTCATTATTACCTTGCTATTAAACTTTACATTCACATTTTTACTCCTATACCCCAAATTGATTTTACTACTTTTATAAAATAAATAAATTAAAAAAAAAACAATTAGTTTAATATCTAGCGCCCTATTAACTCCGATGGTTATTTATTTAATTAATATAATAATAAACATTTTTTATTTTATAAATTATATTATTAAAATAATTATAAAAACTTTTATTTTTTTTCTTTTTTTAAAGATTTTTCTAATCTGTATAAAAAGTATGATATTGATAAACTAAAGTTTAAAATTAAACAAAATTTTTTTTTAATTAATAGGAAATCTTTTTGGAAATAAAATTTTAAACAAGATTAAAATTTTGGTAGAGTTTAAATTTATAATGTTAGAGAAGATAATATTAACAAAGTTGGAGAAATAAAAAATTTTGTAGATAATAAAAATAAGAATGTATATAATTAAATATACTATTAAGATATAAAAAATAATAATAATAAATTATATTATAAATCAAATAATAATAAAAAAAAAATAGAAGTTTAGTATATTTATCTAATACAAAGTACTTCCTAAATTTAGTTTATTTTAAATAATATAAAAATATTAATAAATATAGATTCCAAATTTAAATATTAATCAAATATTCCAAAATTTGTTTTTGGTGGGGAAAATCAAAAACTAAAGTTTACTTTTTTAGTTTTTAATTTTAAACACAAATTTACTATACCTAAGTTATTTTTTGATATTAAAATTAATAAAAACAAATATAAATATCTCGATTATAATATAATATTTAAAATAAACAATAAATTACACTTATATTTTAAAAAAAACTATAGCAAATTGATGGGTACTTTATGAATGTAGTTGTAAATCTGCTTTTCATTGTACTAAGCTATTTATTATTTATATGGCTTAATGTTATATAACGCTATTTAGCGTTATATAATACTACCTAGTATCTAAAAGCGCTTACATTTCCCCCCAATGTAAAAAACTGCAATGTCCTTGTTGCTAATTGCCTTTATTTAGAAAGTCAAAATATTAATGTGATTTAATATAATCTTTGTAAAATTTATTATTTCGAAAAAAAAAGAAAAAAGGAAAAAGAAAAAAGAAATATCAAAACCGATATAAAAAATTAAAAAAGAATACAAAAAAATATTCAAAACAATAACTATTATTACCCTATTGCTTTATTTATTATTTATATTTTTATTTATATTTTTGTTATTCTTTAATACTTTTTTATTATTAATCTTTATTAATATTTTATTTGCTTTTATAATATACTTTTTTAATATATATAAGTATATAATATTTAATAGTTTTAGGGTTATTATTGTATATATACTTTCGCTTTTTATTGTTTTTAAGAATTCTAAAATTACTTTTTTATATATGTTTTTAATATTTAATAATTATTTTGTATTTATAATACTATATTTTATAATATTATACAAAAGTATATTCTCTATATCTAGTTTTTTTGTATTAAAAATATTTTTAATTCTAATAATTCTTTTTATTAATTTGTTATTATTATTATTTTTTTTCAACTACTTTTTTTATATTTAAATCTTTATAATAATTAAAATAACTAAATCTATTATTTTACTAATATTTTTTATTATTAAATACAATATTCTTAATTAAACTTCGTTCATTTTTATAATATTTATAATTGTATATATTAATCTTATTATATTTTTATTTTGTTTGCAATTAACTATTAAATTATTATTGTTTGTATTAAATTTGAATAATATATTTGATAATTGCAATTTCAACTTGTTAACATTTACTTTTGCTTTTTATAAGCTTTTAATTAAGATTGTTATTTACATTTCTTTTTTGCTTTATTTTAATTAAGTTCCAGAAAATGTTTTTTATTGTATATTTTCGTTATTGTTTAGTTATAATCTTACTAGTATTATTAATTCCAATATATATGTATTATACAATTCCTTTCTTAAACTTAAATTTAAAAAAAAAGTTCTAGCTAATAATACTTTAATTAGCTTTAATCCTATTGCTCCTAAATAATTAAAAACAAGAAATTTGATTGCATTATTTCGATAAGTTTACATTTCGCTGCTTTATAATACAATATTTTTACTATTATAATCGATTATGATTATGTAGACTTTATTGTTTAATGAAATAATAGCTTTACTAAATAAAAGCTAATTTGAATATAAACATTTGTTTAATCTAAACGTTTCTAAATAGTAATTTACTTTAGCCCTAATAAAGATAAGTGTATTTAGAAGTGCTATAATTACGTTTGATCTTGGAAATATATATACTAGAAAACTATTAATACCTTTGAAGTTATAGAATTGTATAATAAATAGTTTTAGCAAAACTAATAAGTTATATCGATACCAAAAATGTATTACTATCAAATCGCTATCTCTATCTTTTATCTATTATTCTAAATATATAGCTTTTTATTGTTTTTTGTATTTTGTTTTAAAAGTGTTTTGTTTATTCTTTTCTATTTTAATCAATATTAATTAAGGCATTTTTATATTGTATTTAATTGCTTATAGTATTCCTTTTAAAGTTTCGAATTTAAAGAATTTTCTTAATATTATTTTAATATTATATAAATCCTATATGTTTTTTATAGTATTATTTGCTTCTTTTATATTTAATTATAAATTTAAATTAATATATTTATATAATAAATCTTTTATGTTTTTTATCAAAATCAACTTTTTGTTTATTTTGCTTTTTTCTATTATATTATTATATTTATTAATTATTAATATTATTTTTTAAACTAAATCTTGAAAATCTTTTGTTATATTAATAATGTTTTTCTTTTGGAAGTTTTTTAATCTAATTAGTTTACTTTAAGCGTTTGCGCTTTTGCTTATATTGTTTTGCAACTTATTTTGCTTTTTGTATACTTCTTTATTATAAAACTTTACTTTCTTCTTTTTGTATTTATATTACTATTTATTCGATATTTTTTTTATAATTGATAATATATATACTTTATTTTACAAAGCAAAATAATATATTAGTCAAATCGTTAATATTATATAATACGCGTTTAATTATTATTGTTAACAATTTGCAAAATTAATAAAGTAAATAAAAGGTAAACGGTATCTTTTGTAAAAAGATTTATTTGTATTGTTAAATAAATTGTTAATATTATGTATAAATTTAAAATTTGAAAAATAATTCTTAAAAATAGAAAAACAAAATCTAGATAAAAATATATGGGGTATAAATTTAATAATTTGTAATTACTATTGTTGTATAGCTAATAGCTAATTATTTCCTAATTATTATATTGTTACAAGTTTTGCTTTATATAAGCGGCTTTTTTTACATTTTAATTTGTATGTTTTGTTTATAATTGGAATTGCGGTGATTTTTTATTCAAAATTGTAAATCAACTTTGTTATATAATTAAAATATTTGTATAATATTTATTAATCTATTTTTAAATTATACTTTTTTTATTTAACAAAGTATTTAATAATATTTATTAAAATAATATATTTATAAATCAAATACTTTATTTTGAATTTTTTATGGCTTTTTACAATTATTGTATTCAGTTACTTTAGCTTTGGTTTATGGTATAGGTTTTCTTTAATAGGTATTAATTTTAGATGAATTATTGATATTATTAAATGAATTTTCTAATATTTTAAAATATTTATTTTATAAACAAATATACCTATACATTTAAAAATTAAAAAAGATCTTATATATTATTATATTAGCTTTTTGTTATTAATAACTAAAATTAAATACTTTTTATATAAATATAAATAAATTAGATCCTTTTTTTTAAAAAAGATAGATTTATATTTTTTGTTATATTATTATTTAATTATTATTATTACAAACATTATATAGTTTACGATATTCATTTACAATAATAGTATAAATAACTCTTAATTAATTATATTAAATAATTATATTATATTATTTAATATAAAACTATATATTACCTTATTGGACGATTTACTGATTGTTCTTTGAAAAAAGTTATTTAACGTAAACTGTAGTGTTAACATCAATGTTATTTATTATTGCGGATTTATTATATTATTGAAATAATAACGTTATAATATTTCTATAATCTGATTTATAATCTCTAATTATCTATTTATTTATATATAGTATGCTGTGGAATACAATAGCAATATATTTAATACTATAAAAATGGCCTTTTATAAATCTAACAAAAATTTTGGATTTTTATTATTAATAATAACTTTTGGGTAATTTTAGTTTAGTTTGTATATTTTTATTATTAATGCTTAACTTTATTTATTTGTTATTTATATAATTTTCTTAATAATTAATATTATTTTTTTTGTTAATTTGTATATTATTATTATAATTATATTGAAATTTTTTTTTGTTATTAACAAAGCTAGGATAAAGTTAATGGTAATTGTATAAAATAATATAAGTAATATAGAAATTAATTGCAAAATACTATATGGTTTATATCTTTTAATTTGATATATTTAGTATTGTTTATAATAATAGAGATATTCTTTTATTAACTTTGATATTTTATGGATACAAAAATTCTGTTTTAATAGATTTATAAATTTAGTATATTTAGGGTAATTGTTTTTATATAGAAAATCGAATATTTCTTTATATATTATATTTGGTATGTAAAACTTTATTAGATTTTTGTTATTGTTTATTTTATATAATAAACTTTTTTTGATTTGAAAAAGCAATTTTGCTATATTAATATTTAATTTATTATTTTCTTTTATTATTTTTATTATTTTAATTTAAACTAGTTTTGTTTTATAGCTTTTTATTAAATTCTTTTGGAATTTTTTGTTTATTTTTATTAACATTATTATATAGTTAAATAACTATTAATTGTTATTCTAAACAGTTGAAAATAGTAATTCTAATTCGCTTAGTTTTGCTTTTAACTTGTTTTTGTTTTTATAGCAAAACAACCTTAATAAAGTATTTAGGATTACATTTTCTTTTTCTATTTTGTATTTAATATCCAAATTAAATGTTAAAATGAATTTTATTGCAAATATTAATTTAAAGTTTAATTTTGTTATAAATATTATAATCACAATATTTAACTTTTTAATAATTATAATCAATATACTATAATTTATATATATAATAATAGAAAATACCATATTATATTGAATAATATAACTTGTTTTTTTTAAACCTTAAACAAAAATTGTTATTTTTAATTTCAAAGGTTAATATTTTGTTTTTATATTTTTTAATTGTTATAATAAAAATAAAATTGGTTAAATATTTATTCTATTAGAATATTTTTTTAGAACAATATTCTTTTTGATATAATATAGTATTAAGCTTATTTTTTTTATTTTTGATATATTAAAGTTTATAAAAAGCGGTTATTGTGGATTAATATGTATTAATATTTACTTTTATTGTAAAGTTATTTTTACTTTATTGAAAACTGTAACCTCCACCTTTAAAAATTGTTTAAACATTTTGTGAATTATAAAGTTACACTTTATCTTTTTTTTATACAAAGTATTTTTTAATAGTTAAATCTTTCTTTTTTGTAATAGTTTTATAATTTCCGCATAGCTTTTTACAAATTGTTAAAAGTATTTTATAATACTTAAAAAGCGTTTCAAATTTTGTAGGTTTTTTGGAAAAGCAATTCTTGATAGTATTGCTAAGTGGTTATTTGTATTAAATAAACTATATACATTAACTTTCTAATTTAAAACAATTATTAATAGGTATTTTATAAAACATTTTACTCCTTATATTACAATATTGTATTTTATAAATCTTAAAAAAAGCTATTAAAAATAATACAAATATTCTTTTAAAATCCGATTTATAATAACTATATTATTTATATATACTCTCACAAAGTTTTTTAAATCTTTTAAAATTAGGTTTATTTGTTATTAAATATATACTAACGAATTATAAAATCCTATTAAAAAGTAATTGAAAATGTATTATCCTATATATAATATTACTATAAAACATTATTTGAATAATAAATACATTTGCTATTGAAAAAAGAAAAATATACAATCAATTATTATAATATACTTGTATCCTTGTATTGTATATAAAATATCTTTTTACAATAATATTAAGTATACATTAACTATTATTTTGTTATTAAGATTTTGCATATTTATAATAATGTATATTTTTTTTTTTTTTTTAATAAAGTTTTTTTAATAATAAAAATTAAAAAAGTAAAAAGTATTAGAAAATAGATTTTTTTTAATTAACCTTAATTTATTAAAACTTTAAAGCTTTTTTTCAAAGTTTTTTGATCTTTATTATTTAACAAATATTTTTTAGTTTTTCCCTTATATTTTGTTTTCTAATTTGGATACAATTTTATTATTAATTAATATTTTTTTAAAAGTTTAATAAATTTTATATCATTCTATAATATATTTAAGAAACTTTTTAATAATCTGAAAAATTCTGTTATAATATATTTATTTCTATATATTATTACCTCTATAAAATAGATTATCTTATTTATTCCCGAAGTATTAATTAACATTGTTGTTATTAGATGAAATAGCTTTTTAATCACTAGATCTATAATTTCTACTATATTATTAATTGCTTTATATATTTTATTAAAATCAAAATTTATTAATACTTTTATTATTGAGTTTATTAACAAACATACTTTTTTAATAAAATTGTTTTAAGTTAATACAACTAAGAAATTAGTATCGCATTTATGTGTATATAATAATAAAGATATTTCTCCTAATTTAAACAATAAGTCCTTCCCTTTGTTTTTTGCTATATAATAAATTATAATAAGAATTAATTGATTTAACAATATTGTTAAAGATTTAGACGATTTAATAATAAAACATTTTTGTTTTAGATTTTATATAATTATAGTAATTAAAACTATTACATTACAAAATATAATTACTATTTGTTTTTTGAATACAAAAATATTAATATTTTTTAGTATAAAAATATCGTTATTAATAATTATCTTTGTTATTAGTGTTTTTATTAAATACACTTTTTTATAAAAACGAATAACAATTTTTTTGTTATTTTTAATATTTAAGAATATAAATATTATTATAATATATTTTATTGATTATATATTATCTTTTTTAATACTTTTAATTTTGATAAATTTAATATGAATGCGGATTAGAATATTATTAATTGTATTTAATAATTAATCTTTTTTGGTCATTGTTATTTATAAGTTTATATTTATATATATATTAAATAATATATTATTCATTATATTAAAATATACTTATATTATTGTAAAATATTATTCATGGAAATTGTACTTTGCTTTGATATATTTATTTATATTTGCTTATAAATCAATAAAAATTATATTTTTTATAAATATACTGTTTTTAATTGCATTATAAATTAATATGGATTCTATCTTGTCATAATCTTTATATAAATGCTTAAATAGTTTATTATATAAATTGAATTCTTTTTTGTATTTTTAATAATACAACAATTATATACAATAAAGTATTGTAATTATAATAAAAAAGTTAAATAACTTATTATTATAGTTTTTAAAGTATATTTCAAATTCAAAGAAACTAATAAATATTAATAATACAAAATTATTATTAATGTTTTGTTCTTTTTGCCCCCAATTGTTTTAATAATTATATTCATTATAATTTGTATAATCTTTATATTCTAATTCAAACTCTATTTAATTACTATTATAAGTGCTATTTTTGTTATAGTTTTTTTTATTGATTAATATTTAAAATGTTATTTGCTTTAATATTATATATCCCAATTGTTTATTATTAAACAATTATTATTTATAACCTTGATTATAGTTGAATTTAATATTATTTATAAATTTACTATATTATGGCAATACTAATAAAACACAATTAAGCTATCCTGCTTGTTACTATATTGAAGAATAGATTAAAGGCGAATTTCCGTTATAAACAAATACCAGCAGTTAATTATATATAAATATTAACAATTAATTATACAATTGTTAGTCTATATAAAGATACCAATTTTAATTACCAGATCTATATTGATTATTTTGTATATAGCCTTTATTAAAGTTATTACAATCTTTTTATTGTTTTTTATTACATGCTAATAAACAATTAATTATTATTTAAAATATTAGTTTTAGATTATTGATTTGTTTAAAAAACTTTATCAAACAAATGTTAAATTACAGGCATTTAATAAAAAGTTGAAAATCTAAAAACAATCCATTCCATATTGTTATTAGCTAGTTATATTTTATTGCCATACCTATTGCCTTTATATTTTGAAATATAACGTTAAAAAAACTCTATATAATCTTTTCTTTTTATAAATCCTTAATACAATATTTATTTTTTAACAAATTCTGTATTATTACTTTTGAATATATTTTAAAATGCTTTTCTAAGATATTACATAGTATTAGCATTATTGTAATTGCTATAAACGTTTTTTTGATATTTGTTAATTCTATTATATACCATATATAAACTATATTTTACAAGTAATTCGGAAAAATTTTGATAATGACAACTTCGTTATTAATTAACGTCAAATACTTTAAACATAAAATAAATATATAAATATCAATATATATTACTAATTTCTTTATTATTATTACTTTTACATTCTGTATATTTTTTTAATTAGAATTAAAGAGATCTATATTTTTTATTTGAAGAGATTATTAATAAAGCTAATTATTCGATTAATAATTTAGATTTAGTGATTTGGTTAAAAACAACTATTCCCTAACTTGTTAAATAATAATTGCTAATAACTACTTTATTTATACTTTATTAAAACTTTGTTTTTTATTATATTTAGGTAGGTATTGATTTACATTATATTATTAATTGAATTGTTAGTTTTGTTTATTTTTTGTATTGTTTTTTTTTATATTATATTTGGCTAATTTTATTGGGGTATTATTAACTTTAATTAAAATATTACTAGAACCTGTATTACTTAAGTTGTTGTTTTTATGGTTAAAACTAAAAAATAAGTTTTTATTATTATTTGCTATTACTTTTGGGTTTTTTAAAGCAATTATTATAATATATAATATTCTTCCCTTGCTTTTTGTATTTTATTTATATAATCTATAATCCAAAGTATTACTAATTGCTAATAAACCAAATATTTGTTTTAAAGTAATATCTAGTAAGAATCTTTGTAATGGGGTTGTAGTAACTGATAATATTGCCACCTAAAACAAATTATTTAATAATGGGTTTTCGAACAAATTGATTGTTTTAAAACTTCGATTATCCGGAGTCTTTTTAGTAGCTGCGATATGTTTATCTACGCCATTTAAATCGTTTTTTTTTTCTTCAACTTTAATTGCTATTGATTTTCTGGTTTAATTGTTAATATTCTACTTAAAGCTATTTACTGCCCGTTGTAATGCTAGTTTGTCTAATGCCCAGTCTTCTAGAAAAAGTTCTTTTGCGATATTATCTAACCTAATACATTTTCCACTATTATTATTGTTTGCTAACACTTAGAAAAATAAAAGTAAATATTTTTTGCAGATCTTTACAATTGTTTATTACAGTTTTATTAAAATATACTTTATAAAACTATAATTTGTTTTTAGAAATACTTAAAAATGTTTGGCTTGTTTAATAATTTTGTGTTTTATCAAAAACTTTTATTTAATGTTTTAATTTAGCTTATATTAAATTATCCCTTCAATTGCTAATAAAAGCTAATTGCTTGAAACTATTCAATTATATTTAATTAATTGTTCAAAACTAATATGCTAAACTTGTTACTAAATAATAGGTATTTTATAAGTATAGTTGTAAATTTGCTTTTCATTGTATTAAGCTATCTGTTATTTATATGGCTTAGCGCTATATAACGTTACTTAGCGCTATATAACGCTACCTAGCGCTTAAGAGCGCTTACACAAATACTGTTTTATTAAATTAATTATTTTTTCTAAGATTAATAAAATATTTATTAAAACCCCTCAATATTCTATATAATTTATAAATAAATTAAACAAAATTATTCTTATAAACCCCTTTAAAAAATCTACTTTAATTTTATTTAGATTTTAAATAGTTTGGTTTATAGTTGGAGTAAACAAATCTTTACTAGATTATACCTTTAAAGATTATAGATATATTAAAATTAAGGTTGTATTAGATAGTCTGCAAAATAATATATATTTGGTTTGTTTTAATATTAATTATAGCATAAGTTTAATCGATAAGCAATTTCTATTTAAAATATACTTTATAATTTAAATTTATATTATAAATAAATTAATAAAAATTTATAGATTAAACTTATAAAGATATGATGTTAGTTAGTTTATAAATCTAGATTTTTATTTGTTAGCTATTAATGGTCTTTTTATATATTTCACCCATAAAATTTATATCGTTAAAAGATTAAATATTAAGATTCTATTGAATAATAATATTATTATTTCAGAAGGATGGGTTATTAATCTCAATAGCCAACTATTAACTCTATTATAATGCATAGGCCTACAAATTCAAATTATTATTTAGGCTAAGAATATTAAACTAAAAATCCTAATCTATATAAAGGAAAAAACAATTATATTATTTTAATCACATACATTTATTAGTATAACAAATAGAAAGAATAATGAATTTTCTCTATTAAACTATAATATAATATATAAATCTTTATGTTAAGACAATTTTATATCTTTTATATATTTAATATTAAATAAATATAAAACTGTGATGGTAGAAAATCCTATTAATATTAAAATAATCATATAAGAAAATCTTAAGCTTGGTAATATTGTTAATTTTAATACTTAAACTATAATAATAATAAATAAAATTAATATATATTATTTTACAAAAATCCTATTTAAAACCTTTTTTTTTAAAAAATGTTTTTTAGTAAAGGGATTACTTACAATTGTAATAACTATAATCTTATAAATAATTGATGGCATAGGATAAGTATAAGAAAATATAAATAAAAATAATTTAAAAATTATTCAATAAAAAATTATATTAATTAATAGAATTATAATTTTTGGGGATTTTATATAAAAATAATAATTATAGAAAATAGTTATGGATAACTTAATTGTATAGGAAAATTGTAAAGGTTTTACAAAAACATTAGATGGTGGGGAATTTAAAATATAATTTTATAAAGATTAATAAAAGAAATTTAAATCAAAAAAAGTAAAAATATATACAATAAATAAAAAGAATCAGGCTTTTATTAATAAAACATTTAATAAATTTTATAAATAAGGTTGGTTTAAATAAACATTAAAACCAATTTTATTTAACTTTTTAATATTTTATGTATAAAAATCAGTTATAAATAATTAAAAAATTATTAATAAAAAAAGCAGAGTTATTATAAATATTTATATATTAAATTAAATCGCGATTTTTAATATATATCCAATTCCCATATAAATAGATATTATTGTAGTGGTAACAGATTACCTATTTATTTCTATTATTAATTATACAAATTTTTTTTATTAATAATATATTAAAGAGAAGTATTAGAAATATTTTATTATATTATTTTATTATAGTTAAAAAATATTTATTTGTATAATTATAAAATTTCAAAATTCTTTTATATATATTTAAAAATATATTAACACTATCATCAAAATAAAAAGAAATTTTGTATATATTTACATTAATAATATTATTATTTTTAACCATATATTTAAGGAGTATTTAAAATATTTATAATAAATTTTTTAATAATTTAAATAATTAAATATTATTTTTAATTTAAAGAAATATTTTTTAATGTATTCATCAATCACTTTATTTAATTAAAAAATTAATGTTTTTAATTTTGTTTTAATAAAAGATAAATTATTTATTATTTAAACTTTAACTTTTTTACAATCTTTAAAATAATTTAAATATTATCTAAATCTTATAAATTATTTATAATAATATATTTTGTATTATATTAAGTTGTTGATAAAATTATAAAAACAAAAATGTGAACTAAATTAATTATTATAAAAATATGGTGGGGATAAAATTATAAAAATACAACAAAAAAAGATTATAATTACCATAAAATTCAAAAATATTATATTGAAGGAAAAAAAATTATTTAATAATTTATAATTTATTTTTTAAAAATCTTTAATCTTATATTATTTTAATTTAAAAAAAAAACTATACATCAATACAAATATATCCAAAAAAGATATTAAAGATATAATTTATTATTTCAATATCAAACCTCTTATTCCAAAATTCATTATATTAATTATATTTTTATTGTAATTTATTACTTTTACAAAATCAAATTATTGGTCTATTAAGCTAAAAATCGCCGGCTTATACTGGATTATTTCGAGAATCTACCACCTAATCGAAT
Source organism: Myriosclerotinia scirpicola (assembly GCA_002162505.1). NCBI lineage: Eukaryota > Fungi > Ascomycota > Leotiomycetes > Helotiales > Sclerotiniaceae > Myriosclerotinia > Myriosclerotinia scirpicola. Next base: position 2,598,677 of record NGKG01000001.1, read on the forward strand.
TATTTAAATTCCCAATAATTATATATATTAATTATTCATTAAACATTTAAATCATAATTTAAACCTTAATAAATACTTTTTTACTAATTTAATTAAACCCTCGCTATTTATAGAGTTTTGAATATTTATTTAAATTCCACTTTAATATATAATATAAATCTGAATGGCTGAATATTATTCCTAATACTTTATTATAATTGTATATAATTTAAATAGAAATTAATAAATAACAAATTATTTTAATAGAATAAATATATAAGATAAATGTGGTAAATATATTAATATATCCTATAATAGTTTTATAGATCGATAAAACTTGATTATAAAAATTGAAATAAATATATATATTGGATTTATAATCTTCAAAATTTATTAAATAAATTAAAAAAAATAATTTATTAAAAATCAATATTGCTAATCTATTTTTTAAATTTAAAAAAAAAAAATTTTATACTAAACCAAATTTAATTTATATAAATAAAAAATTAATAGTTTTTAAAATAATAGAGGGTAAGGTATTCAAATATATATATAATTAATTAAATTATCCTAATTATAATCAAACCCATAAAAAAGTTTTGGCCAATTTTTACATTTTTAATATTTTTAAGAAACTTCAGACGTTTTTATTCTATTACCATTAATACAAAATATTATTAATTTTTAAATATATATTATATAGTTTATTATAATTTATTTTTATACTATTTTATATCTTCTATATAATCTTTATTAATTTTATTCTAATATTACCTAAATTAAAATTAAATCTATTCAACTATATATTATTGATTATAAATAAGTTTTTTAAAACGATTATTTTAATTTTAAGAAAAATAATTTAAATAATTGTTCAATAAAATTTTATTTTTATATAATATTTGCTTTTAATATTCTGGGGTGTTTTTTATATAATTATATTTAATAAAAATAAAAAGTTTATTTTAAAAATATAAAAGGGTATTATAAATTTATTAAAAATTAAATTATTATTTAATATAATTTAATATACTTAAATTAATAGTGTAAATAAATGGATCAATTAAATAATTAAAATTGAATTGAGATATTATTTAAGTATAATAAAAAATTTAATTTTTTAATTAATAATTTTATCAAACTTATCTACAACTTTATATAATTTTATTTTATAGGGTATAAATATTACTGTTATTATAATTATATATAATTTTAGGATTAAGGAGTTTTTAAATATTGTTGCAAAAGCTATTGTGGATTTAGTGGAAATAATACTTTTATAAGCTAGATTAAAGGTTATAACAAGTAAAATAATAAAAGTATATTTAATAAAATTAATTAATAATAAAAAATATAAATTTATAATAATTGAGATTATTAATATAATTAAATTCACAGTTATATTTATAAAATGATATTATAATAAAAAGTATAAATTAATATTCTTTAAAATAAAAAATTATATATTATTTAAATTATATTAAAAATATAATATCCCTAATCTTAATAATAAAAATATTAAGATTGAATAACAATTTATGGGATTTTTTAAAATTTTGAAAAAAATTAATTACTTTACTTATAAGATTAAATTATTTAAGATAATAAAAGTTTATTTAATTATTAATATTATATATTTAAAATTTACCCCAAATTTAATAAAAGATTTATTTTAATGTTTTTTTATACAAAATATTATATAAAATCCTAAATTAATTCCTAAATATATTTTGTATAAATAAAAACAATATAAAAAAAAAAAAGTGTTTTAATAAAATATCTTATTTAATTTAAAAATAAAACAATAAAATAAAATAAATAAAAATTAAATTAACAAATTTTAATAAAATTTATTAGAATATTTAAAAAATAAAATAATATAGGTTTATAAAATATATTAGGTATTGGGGATTTAAAATAATATTAGGAGGAAAATGAAGGAGTTTTTAATATATATTTAAATTAAAATATTAATTAAATTAAAGTAGTTTTTTTATTTTAAAATAAAATATTTTTAATTAATAATATTTATTATATTATTATTACAATTATATAATTTAGCCTAATTTAGTGTAGTTTAGTTAGTATGTGGCGATATTATTGTCATTATTTATTTCTTGAATCCTACATCTTTTTTATCTCATTCATTGTTCATACCTAACCTTGGAATCTGGAATATCCATATTCCCTAGTCTGTGACGATTTTAGCATGTGAATGTCTAATGTACGAGGAAGAGCAAAACAGCAACGCAACAGCAACAGCAACAGCAACAGCAACTCAACATCATCAGCAGGAGCGAGGCGAGATGAAAAACGATGGGACAGCAACGGTAGAGAATTATGAGAGAGAATTCAATTAGGAAAGTGAAGTTTTATGCGAGCGAGAGTGGAGAAAGTACACCTGAGCAGGGTCGGCAGAGAGTACTTGGACTTCATCAACCATCATTATGATAGCAACTCATAACATACTATATCTAACAACTTTGTTAATAACCATCGACGAGAATTATTGAGTATCATCTTATCAGCATACCATCAACATTCCTCGTTATGGTTCTTCAGCTATCAGTAGCGACTGCAGAAGATGCGGATGCAATTGCAGCAATCCATCTTGTCTCCTTCAGTTAATGTGCGTTACAATGTGCTTTGTTTCCAACTGAAGACAGCCTTGCAGGTTTGAACAAATTTCTCAAGCAGTGCGTAATAGAGACCTTGAGAGCAGGACTGGTTGAGAGAATTCATTTGGTAGTACGAGATACAGACACGAAACAAGTCATCTCTTTCGCCAAGTGGGAGTTGCCAGATGTGGCTAGAAAGGGTTGTTGCTCCTTTCCTAGCGGTTGGCCCCCAAAGGATACTCGTCAAGACCTCATGCTCGAGTACATGAATAAGGCGGAAAATGAGAAAGTGAGAGTGGTAGGTGGTGATGGTAGGAGATGTTATCGTAAGATCATCCTAAGTCTCAAACACCCTGTTTTGCAAACATTGCCCTTTTTGTTGTGTTTCAGTAAACATTTACTAAACTGTTGAAGGGTATCTAGACCTTTATAGTTATCTTGAATTCAATTTCTGTTCTTCACATCTCATCTAACGGCAAAAGATAGGTTTGGCTTTACTTGGCACACACCCTGAACATAAGAGACGAGGAGCTGGAACTCTATTGACTAATTGGGGATTGGACAGAGGCAGAAAGAATAAAGTTCCCGTTTACCTGGAAAGCACGGTTTCTAATTCATTTTTCTTTCAAAAACTCGGTTTCGTCTCTGACGGTGGATTTTCAATCTCCTTACCTGATATGGGTATTGATGACGAGCCCTATATTCACGAAGAACTATGCATGATTCGAAAGTGGAAAGCCGAAGTAATAACAGATCACTGGGATGCAGCTCTCGATATAGACAATCTTAGGGATGATTACGCAGTTGGATTTACACCTCAACTCGTAGTGCGGGGTATCTATACCCGCATTGAAGAATATCGTGAAAAACAACCATCTCTATGGACTCATCTTCAACCTATGAGTAAAGTTATGGAAGCAGCCGACGAATTGTGCAGACGTTGGCCGGATGAATTATATAGGCCGGCACTGTGGGGTATACCTTTTAGTGTCAAGGATAGCTTCGACGTGGAGGGTATTTCCACGACAATTGGATGTCCGGCTCTTGGATATAATCCTACTTCCTCCGCACTAGTCTTCCAACTATGTATCGATGCGGGTGCTCTGTTCATTGGCAAAACAAACATGGATCAACTAGCTACCGGCTTGACAGGCTGTAGATCTTCTTACGGCACGTTACATTCGGTATGTAGCACGTCTCATATTGCTGGCGGGTCAAGTAGCGGTAGTGCCGTAAGTGTTGGTCGAGCATTAGTATCATTTTCTTTGGGAACCGACACAGCAGGTTCAATTCGAGTTCCAGCGATATTTAACGGTATCGTGGGGTTTAAACCTACCAAAGGAACTGTTTCGGCTCATGGGGTTGCTCCAGCTTGTCTTCATCAAGACTGTGTTTCCTTTCTGGGTTCGACTGTAGAAGATACGGGATTAGTCTGGCAAGTATGCGAGGCATTCGATAAAAATGACTACTTCGCCAAGCCTCCACCATTTCATATTTCATCACGAGTATCAGATGAACACAAACCTCCATTCAAGTTTGGCATACCACCAGATTCTGCTCTCGAAGTCTGCAGTCCCCCTTTTCGTAGAGAATTCAATCGTGTCGTAGCCGCTTTGGAATTATCGGTCAATGGCCAACTAGTAGAATTGGACTGGACGCCTTTCGCATCTGCCAATGAGCTTCTCTACGAAGGTACATTCGTCTTAGAGCGACTTACCACTCTTCCTGAAGGCTGGTTTGAAGAAAACAAAGAAAACCTTCACCCTATTGTCCGCTCTGTTTTCCAAGATGCACTCGCACGCAACAGTACAGCTATCGATGTGTTCACGGACTTGCACAAACAAGCAAAGTATAAAAGGATCGTCGAAGATATTCTAACACTAAACGAACGTAACGGCGAGCTGACTGTTATGGTTGTTCCTACTGTGCCATTTCACCCCACTATCAAGGAAGTATTGAAAGATCCGATTGGGATTAATGGGAAGCTAGGAGCTTTTGCTCATTTTGCTAATGTTTTGGATTTGGTTGCTTTAGCGATTCCTTGCGGGACTTATGCGTATGAAGAAGATGGAGTTAAAGGAAGACTACCATTTGGCGTTACGATTCTGGCTGGGACGGGTCTGGATCGGCAGCTCTTAAAATTGGTTGCGGGATTAGAAATTGAGGAAGATACCTAGGTAGAGGTTAGAGGATTAGTATAGGAATGGAGTAGATATGCATATTGGAGAGAATAGGCGGGATTAAGATCCGGATTCCATTGCATCTTATACATTTATTCATTTTTCATGTCCAATTCCGGCTTCAGTAGATACTAATTTAATGATATCAACGGAGTTTGGAACATCGATATCCATAACAAATAGCACACGAGACGGAAACACCCGGTTCACTATCTGCTTTGGGAATCATACCATCTCCTTTCTTCAACCCTTCAAATTTATTGATAAATATTGATATCCGTCTATGTACGGAGTATCATTCCAGATAATCTCTCATGCCCCATACACAAACATAGGCAGCCAATTTTCAGCCCCTTTCCGGACTCTTAACGCACTTGAAATGGTAATCCCGAATCCTCAGTGGCTTACTTGCGGATTCGGATGATTTCATAAATATTTGCAAGGGATCTGAGTGTGTCTGTCGGGTTTTTTTTACACTGGCAGTACGTCATCTTGTAGCAATGGCAATTGGTGATAGATATGGTATCACGCCTTCAAAATACTTGAATCATAAATTTATGTACTAGGTAATATGTCTACATGCCATGAAGTAAAGTCGATCTCACACAACAATCGTACCAGAGTACTGTATAGTTGTCCCGTCCTTGCGGTTCTCAGTAAACTCTATCCCTCGAAGTCGACATCTCAGGAAGATCCCTCTTTGTTCATGCTTTGTTTATGCTTCGTCCCGCCGATTATGAAAATGCAGGCGGATGAATTTTCCTCTTTTTGCTTCGAGATCGCTTCATATCTTTTCTTCATACACTACTTTGGTATTGGTGATCGGATATCTTTTCTTCTTGTTTACATGCTTGTTTTTATTTCATTTTATTCCATTCCATTCCATTTTATGAGATATTCTCAAACCCAAGTCCAATTCAAGCGGAGTAAATGCAGTCCGAGGTAATATAACGTGTGTTTTTCTACAGTATGGCCGATGTGAAGAATGTCGCCGTAGTAACTCCATCTAGAACATAACATCACTACCAATGAGACCGAATGAAACAGACCAAAGTTCTCAATAAATCAGATCTAAGCTAAGGAACAGGAAACCCTGACCTCCCCCCAATTTCCATATATCTTGCGATGAAGTATCCACTTTCTGCTCCCTCCCTCGATCCAAGTATGTGTCTTCATTCAGCCTTATCTCAATCAACGAGAGCACATTTTTACTCTTCCCTTTACTTGGCCCCAAGTGCCAAAAGAGTATCATTGATCCCATCAACAACAGGCTCTAGACCCAAGGGGGTCAAAAATGTCCACAAAAGTTGACGTGCCCGAACGCTTGATGTAAATGCAACCCCCTAAGTTTTTCAATATGTTAGAGAGGTGTTACATGCATACTAAATGGAAAGGGACGATTATAGAGATGTGGACTTGCATCCTTCTTCCCTACAAGACCGGTAGGTTTTCCTGTCTTGTTCTCGCCCGCGATGTTCTGGAGTGGATGTTAGTATATGATATGTAAGGGAAGGGAAAGAAAAGGCTTAAATAAGAACTCACAGCAATGGGAGCCGCAATGGCGAGGGGGAGGACGATGGCCGTGATGATAAAGTGTTGGAAATGCATTTTGAATTGACTAGACCTGAATTTTTTGTAATAGCTATTGAATCCTGTGATTTAGGATACTTTAAGATTTGTAGAGATTGGATGAACCGAGGGGATTGAGTAGGAGCAATTCAATAAATGAGGCCTCCTTATATATGCATTGTTCATGACGACTATCATCTCCACCATTCAGCTTCCACGAGTTCGAGCAAAGCTGGGTCACCGACAACGTTGAAATCCACGAGGAAAGTAAAGGCTACACTACAAGATCTCTGTATATCGAACGGAGAATGAACCCAAACCAATAGTTGGGTTCCAAGGACATTTCATGTGGGTTTCAGGAAAGAATAGTCCTGCCGTTGTGGAATTTAGCAGTTGGTGACGGTGGAACGATGAGCTTTCATCGAAGATCTGGTGCTGCCATGGAGATCGTTTCAGATATTTGTGTACTCTGATATATCAACCAAATCTCCTCGGAAATCTTGACAACTTGTTTTTTCAGGCAATGTGATAACCTACCAACGCGATATGTCACCGAGGATTATAGAATTGGCCAATTGAACCAATTGAACCACTTGACCCATCAGTTTTCCGTTGCAAATCGAAGAATGCCTTTGGATCGATCTCGTAAATAGAAGGACTTGGAAAGACAAAGTTGGACAACTGGGTGTTGACGGGCCATTATAAATGATCGGAAATCGAAGCGCACGATTGATTTCCATTAGAAATGAAGCCAAAGATTGACAGGCTGACGGTGATAGATCACTCCTTGGAATATTGATGTAACAAAAAAGGACCAAGTTTGAGTTTATGAGAGAGTTCGTGACCAGAAAAGTACCGGCACTGAGGTCCATTTCGGCTGTTCCATACCTGAGCTACACTCATCAACCGAAAGCACAATCATCGGCCTAAATGAAGATTACAAAAGAACTTGAAAAGAGTATGAGAATACTGTGGCAATATTGGGTTGCACAGGTTGATCCCAAAAGCCCTCGTGGGTAAGATTTGCAGATCAAGGTAGGAATCGTAGGATCTACTTGTTACAACAGTATGAATCAAGAGTATATTTAGAGTTCTAGTACGCCTCAGTAATAGACTTCTGTTACCAAGTAATCTGAAGGCCGTATTTGCGATGAGATTTGTGAAACGTTTCACCATGCAGTACGAAGTAAGGAGAGAAATGTCCTTGATCATGCTATCCTACCGGGAGGATGTCCGTGGCAATATCTAGAGCTCGATCCAATGATCGAAGAACATATTGTGAAAGCCTGTTTGGTGCAACATCAAAATGCGTGTGTGGTATGTTTCGATATCGGAGTATATCGAAGTTCTGCTGTGTTTTGAGGACAAAAGGTGATCATTGGCGAATGATTCTCACCACGCAGAAAAGGGAAGAAGGCGGCAACGAACTCCGGAGGTATCTCCAGAGTTACACGAAGATGTATGATGTGTGATGGAATATGGTTTGGGTTTATGATGGGGTGATTCTTACTCTAATAGAAGCATATAGAAATTTGGCTGATGTTAACATAAGATGTAGCGAATGAAGGGGTTTTCCAAGAACCAATAGAACTAGACTAGTGTATATGTTTTCTACAGCCAGATCAGAACTATATAGATGCTAATGATACCTAGGTAAGGTAAGGTTAGATAATTCCATGTTTTGTACTTGTATTACACTCTTGATATTGATTTCACACACATTTTCCTTAAAGCTTATAACAACAGACAAACAAACAAACAAACAAACAAACAGTTGATCTACAACAAATAAACAATAACCCAAAACAGAGTAAGTTAAAAGAACTGAACCATTTCCTTCCCCCTCCCTCCTTCCTTTGAAAGATGTTCGCTCTAATTTGCTATCAACAGCCAAGTCCCTCAAAACATGGCAAAGAGTTCTACAGTGCAGTCATGTCGGAGGCGGACGCTCTTACCGGTAACTTTTCAAATCTCCATATTTGATCGGAGGCATCTCCACAAAATCTTCTCATTTCGAATTTGAAAACCTCATATTTCTCAGATTTGGACCAAGCCATCCTTGAAACGTAATTACATTACCTACCTAGGTAGTCAAAGTCGTCGCCAAACTTGGAATATCATCACATTTTGATTATTGATCAATATTGCACATCATCAAATTTGCCACCAAGAAAAAGATAAAGATCATCATCATTTCGAAAATATCTCATATCTTTTGGATCTCAACAACCATCAGCGAAAGCAAACATCAAACGGAACTTCGCGATGATTCAATTACTACTAGATTAAGTTCTTTTTCTTATGCTATTTGCGCCGACCAAAAAGGGAAGATTACGAATGCGACACAACTTTGAACCGAGGTAGTAAGAACATCTATCTGTTGGGAATATACGATATAAGCAATTCAGCTAGGGAGGCTCCTGACGGAACCTCCTGTGTTGCAATGAATACCGACTCGGCTTCCAGTTCTACTCCCGTGATGGCTCCAACGCGGAAGGATCGAGGACCGATCGCGAGTCAGGTTGGTGTTAATTTCCTTCCTCATCCTCTTTGTGGCCCCTTCTCACGAGAACTCCTCAATGCTATTCGGTGTGGATAATAGTAGCCTCATTGTATACCATCCCACTGTGAAGCAGGGCTGACTTTTGACTTTTGAAGGCATGTGATGTTTGTCGACAACGAAAGCAGAGATGTGATGAGAAGCGACCGAAGTGTGGTCTTTGCACGCGGTTGAAGATAGAATGCAATTATAGGGAGCCCGTGCCGACAAAGTAAGTACTATGAGGCGTATTTCGGACGACTGAGGGGATTTGATACGTTTCAGTATTCCAACCTTCATTAGCCCTGGCTGAGAGCGTCCTAGGAAAGATAAGACCATGGTTGAAATCTTGGATCGAGTGAAGAGCATAGAAAACAAAATCGACCGACTTCCTCACCGAGGCGCCGCAGGTGCTTCAGTCTCGGATTCTGAGCCAGCCCAGAACTCACCCTCTACCAACCAACCATCGTTTAACGAGTCCTTCACTTTCGAATCCGAGGGACCCCCCACGTTTGCGACTTCGTTCTCACGCTCACATGAAATAAGTGCTGGTCGAATGAATACAAATACTACATATCATCATTTTACTGCATCTCATAAGATTTTGACATGGCCTGCTATAGAACAACTTCTACTGCAAGCCATGCCTTCAAGTATTGGTGATATGAAAGTTTTGGAAAAGGGATCAGTATTTATAGTGCGAATGCAGGGTACAAGACCTCCTTTATCATTAAATGTAGATCTACAAGACAAACCTTTTATAGGCATGCAATCACTTGCAAGTAGGGTTGTTGGAGGCTCGCGAATAACGTTTCCGGGTTTGACCCGGGAAACCATGCATCAATTGGCGGCGTCTTATTTTAATACGTTTAATTTCTTGTACCCTTTTATGGATAGGCAAAATTTCCTTTCTGACACCCTTACAAAAGTTACATCGGAAGGCTTCGATGGAGATATGGAGTCTGTTATTGCGTTGCTGGTCTTCGCTCTTGGTGAAGTAGCTCTTGAAGGTGCCCGCGGTAGTCCTATTGATATTTACCGAGGTCGGCCTAGTGGCATCAGGGGCGGATCAGGGTCATCTAGACCACCAGGACTCGCCTTTTTTAATGAAGCGATGAAAAGAATTGGCTGCGTCTTTACTGACTGCAGTCTTGAGAATGTGCAGATGTTTAGTCTGACTGCGTGCGTACCAACCTCATCCAACACAAGACCATCAGGCTCGATTAACCCATTTCTTGACTCAGGCTATACTATCAATCCTGTTCCCGCTACATGGTAAATAAACGAAACCACGAACCTTAAAGAGTAGCAGTTGATACGATTATAGGAATTCTGGAGGACGATGATCTCTGCGTCGTCAGCATGTAATATACTTATCACATCGTCAGTACACTTTTTCTTCTTCTTCTTCTTCTTCTTCTTTTTCAATAATCTGACCAAAATGTAGGAACAATATTGACTGGAAGTCTCCGAGAGGCGATCTTATCAAACGTGCGTATTGGCATTGTGCCACTATGGAGACGTAAATAATCTACAATGACCTTTCAGACCTCGTCCATCAAGCTAACGAGTGAAAAGAACTCTACATCTCGACTTGGACCTACCACTCACTTCGATGATGAATCTCTCGACGCGAGTTGAATTGCCACTTTTCCATGCTCCGTTTTGTGAAGACGATTTTAAAGCAGACCAACAATCTTACTGGCAAGCACATAATTCTTCGGTGCTGGCATTACGACGGATTTGCGTGCAGATGCAGAATGCAATTATTGAAAGTAAGCACAAGGTTCGCAAGTTGTGATCACTATGACGAACAAGATTAACTCCGTAACTAAAGTGTCCAATATGGACGCTAGCTCCCCTTCCATGGATGGCTTCAGCTTCTTATCCGCAATTGGGGTACGACAACTCGCATCTCAGCTAACTCAATGGCGGGGTCTTCTGCCAAGCTCAATCCAATGGCCCGAAGATGAACCCGCGAGTGTTCCCGGCGTGCACACGCCCGAACCGCAACCAGGGAATATTGATCCTGGTCTCAGATCTCCTTCCATTCCACAGGATTTAAGATCAGCTCTCTTTTCTACCAATCTCGACGTGGATCCTACTAGGTATCCTTATGCGTATGATATACAGGTAGCGATCTTGAGAACTAGATACTATTATGCCAAATACATGGTTTATCGGCCTTTTGTGTACAAGGCTTTGCATTTCCCGGAGCTGATCACGCCGGAGGATGCCCACAATGCTGCGGAATGTTTACGCGTACGTTATTTTTCCGTTTTCTTTCTTCCTTACCATCACCATCGCCCTCACACTAACTAACCCCAAACAACAGTCCTGCCTCCTCTGGCCCATCCTACTCTCCCCCCCATCGCGCTGTAAGCGCCTAGTCCCGTATCTCTTTACATGGTCCCAAATTTTTCTTAGTATCTTGCTAATCGTGCATCTCTCAAAACACAACACGATGTTGAAGGATATTTGTGAGAATCTGTGTGGAGAGCGGTATCAGAGGGAAATAAGGAATACAGTGGAGCTGATGTTGGATTGGATTCGGGATTTGAAAGATGCTGAGGATCCAATTGCGCTTTGGTGCTGGAATATTTTGGGGGGCATTTATTGGTAGGTGTATCGTATTTCCAGTTTACATATGCGTCTACTATCCAGCACGATTTTTGACCGTAGGTGTATATGGTGGTGCGGTGGTGCGGTGGTGCGGTGGTCGAGGCGAGGAAGAGAATTTGGCAGAACATTTGTTTGAAAATATTGGAAGATAGAAGGACAGCTGTGTCCGTGGTTTATGGTGTTGTGGTATATGTAATGTCGTGGGTAGGTAGAAAGGTATGCACCAAGGTATGATGTCATGACATCACGAAATTACGACGTGAGAAGAAAAGTAAAATAAATATATATAGTCAAGTTTAGATGAAACAATAAGCGAAAACAGGCAAGCTTGAGAAGATATATGTCTATCATCATAGGCGCCGGATTTATGCCGCGAAACCTAATCTAACAAATTGAGCTGGCAACTCTACATGTTATGTAATGCGATACAGTAGTTACAACTTTGACTCTTTTCGTCGTACGAATGTATCGTCTAGTAAGTAATCCGGGTATCTTTTTGCTCCAGCCATTCCTCCTGGCATCCTCCCTATTCTCATAACATTAGTAAATACAACTTAGCGAGGTTGGACGAGACAGTTAAGGCAGTAGGGTGGTAAGAAATTTGTGAGAACATACAGTTTCCACCATCAATAACCAAAACTTCTCCATTGACGAAATTGCCTGCGTCGCTAAATAAATACACAGTCCCATCTGCAATCTCCTTTACAGTCCCGTATCTGCCAAGTGGATTTCTTCGCTGCGCATCCCCACTCGCTTCACTCTCCTTATCGCCCAGTCTTGCCATTCCCTCCGTTCCTTCTATGGGTCCGGGAGTAATCACATTACTGGTTATTCCCCTAGGACCATATTCCAGTGCGGCCGTTGCAGAAATAGCATCGACACCGGCTTTTGCAGCCGCTGCATGTCCCTGCAGTGCCATGCCTGTGAAGTGGAACGTGGCGGAGATGAAAATTATACGACCACCGGTATCGGGGTTGGACGCTGTATTGGGATGAGCGGAAGCGGATTTAATGAGATGGGGGAGAGTAGCTTTGAGAGTATTGAAGGAGCCGAGAGTGTCGATCTCGAGGACGGTTCGGAAGGCGTTAGAGGAGAGACCTTCGAGGGGCGAGATGAAATTTCCTGCTGCTCCAGCTCTATTGGAGAATACAAATTAAAACATTGTATCTGTTTGATACATAGAAACGGAGAGAGGGAAAGTGAATAAAGATTCATACATAACGAAGTCAATACCCCCTAACTCCTTCACGCATCTCTCTACTGCAGTCTCCAAACTCTGTATATTCCTTACATCCACACCACCGATTCCAATTACTTGGGAACCGGAACGTGCAGTCGCTATGGATTTCGCCATGGATTCGGTCTTGGAAGGATTGCGGCCGATAATACATGCGTTTGCTCCCAGGTGAACCATTGCGCGAACTTGGGCGGAACATATTGTGCCTGCTCCTCCAGTACAGAATACCACTTTATTGTCTGATTGGTAGAGAGTTAGAATATGTAGATGAAGCAGACTGGCTGTTAAAACCACCTACCAAAGATTCCATCGCGCCAGACGTCGGAGAGGTAATGTGATCGAGGTAGAGCCATGTTCGTTTAGATTTCGAGGATGAAGGGGTTTTTGGGGAAAATCGGGGTAGATTTTATGGCTAATAAGACGCTTGATGTTTGTGTCAATCAAGTGCCTTGAGTCCGTACACTGCAGCTCGAGAAACTATATGGGAGAATAACGTGAGACATGCACTAAAAATCCGGGGTTGGGAAGTGCCTCGGTCCGTTGACCCTAGTTATCTATTAATAAGCTAGTACATGTGAGAAAAGGTTTAACTTAATTGGCTAAAATGCATAGTTATTTGTATAATAATAAATAAATACTTGAAATTTATTATCTAATTTTCAAAATATGGAGGTTCATTTGTATTTATTTTTGGATTAATATTTGAAAGTGATAATATAGTATAAATGCATATACAAATTTCGGTCACCTTTTTCTCTATTGAGACAAGTTCCGGGAACTAAGATATGATTACATAATCCCGCGAGCTCTAGGACGCTTAGGTAAGGTTACTAGGTACTTCCAAGGTTCTATTAAGCGGATTGAATAACCAAACCAGCAACTAACTTCATCTCTAACTCTACCCTATCACTTTGTCTTTGTGTTTTGCACAACTCTCGAGTAAAGATATATTTGACTGGAATATTGTGTGAATATTGTGTGAGGACAATATGTCTACAAGGACTGTGTCTACTTTGAAGTTTGTGGGATCTATTTCCCTTGGTTTACTTACTGTAAGTTCATTGAATCACCCCACCATGACCATTCCAAATCTAATAGCTTGTCCAACTTCATCACTCTCTTGTCTTCTATCTTTTGCTTTGCCATGAATCCAAACGACTAACAAGCATGAAAAATTAGGGCGTTTCTTATACACTCTCGTCCCTTACGATCCCCGCTTTCTTAACTCTCCCCTCTGCTACTCTCGCATCTCGTTCCTACAGTTCCCTCACCTCCCTCGCCACAACCCACACTCGTGCTCTCACCTGTATTTCCTCGTGGTCCTTCCTTCTCGCCTTCTATTTCTCCCCTCGGGGACAAAGACACCCATATCTCCTATGGACATCTCTATTCGCAGCCTCGAGTTCAATCGTCGATAAATTGATTCCACTTGCCATGGGTCCCACAGGTCCAAGACGTATTGCACAAAAGAAAAGGTCAAAGAAAGCTATGAGCCCCAGACAAATGGATGCTAGTTACGAGGTGTTGAGCAAAAGTGCGAGGGATTATGAAAGTGCGGGATTGGCTAGTAGCGAGGAGGAGGTGGACGACAATGTCAATGGAGAGGAAGTGAGAGAGGAGATGGAGGGATTCATGAACAGGCAAGTCATTAGGACTGTGGTTGCGGGGTTGGGCTTTGCGATGAGTGTTGTGGGTATCTGGGGAGATGGAGGATTGACCGAGGTCATTTTTGTTGATGTTGTGTGAGGGGTGATGGAGTGGAGCTGGGCAAATGACTATGACGGACGCGATATGAAGGAAAATGTAACGAAGCACATGACAGTCATGATAAGGTGATAGGGTTTGTTTTTGATGTAGGCGGTGGGTTCATCCTAAAGCTTGCAGGGTGGTGTGGATTTAGCGGTCTACAGGCGCGATTTGGTGCAAACACACTCCTATTCTTTCGTTATATATGGATTTCGAGTGCTTTCTTGTTTTTTTTTGGACATAAAAACTGTTTCATATTTCTACGATCAAAGCGGTCTTACCTCTGTGAGTCATTAATTGCGTGAGAATTGTGGGAGTCTTAAAATATTTCCTCAAATTCTTGACTCTTGTAAAGCACATGGTATGCATCTTGGTAAAAGAAAATAATCTTATCTGTTGTTTAGTGGACTACAAATATTCACATAATTTTTCTTATTCTATGGTAGAAAGATTTGGCAAGCTTTCTTCATACTACTGCTCAACTCTGCCCCAGCCCATCAACCACATCGTATTCAAAGCCTCCGAATCCAAAATTACGACCCAATCTCGTACATGTAAACATAGACACTCGCCCCAAATACCAAAGAAGCCCCCAACGAAATGAACACCAAGTTCTCTCCCAGTTATATATATCCGCGTCCGGAGTTGCTTCCTGCGTCATTGCCCCTACATCATATGGCCCAAATGTTTTATAAGGCGTCTTGCACCGAATCAACTTGGATTGCGGATCCTCTCCAGTCTTGATAAAAATTGCAGCGCTATAACACTCTTCACAGCTTACAAGTGTATAATTCGTTCCCGTGGTTGCAGCGGGATGGATATTGGTTTCCACCATTCGGTGAAAGCATCACGCCCATGTATTGTCGATTGCTATACTTTGCCAGCCGCTACGTCCTATTAAGAAACTACTGCGAGACAGGCGTTGGTGGGGAGGATGAGGAGTGGAAGGGTTGCGAGGAGTCGTGATTGGAATTTCAGTTTTGGGACGAGGAGGGGGTATCAGGGTTTGCTGTTTGGGTTTTGAAGGAGTGGCTTTTTGAAATTGGCAATGCTGATTTTTAGTGACAGTGTATTGGGACTACATAACAGCCGTGAATTAATAGGAAGAAAGAATAGAATGTAAAGAACAAGAGGTGAAGGACACCGGCTCTTTCTTTATCGACGGTAGTTCTATCGGCGTTCTTTTCAAGAGGTTTACAAATTCATACTTGTCTGCCCTTGCAGCGGTCCTTGGTAAAGGTGGTTCGTCATATCTGCTACAGATGCCCACATCGATTCCGCACAGCAATGATATCATCCGTTTCTATAGATTTCCACATTTCAGTATACTAAGAAATCTTGTTAACAGCCTGCTTATAATGGGCTTGAATTTTTGTTTATCATTGCTCGAGAAAGGCAGCATTAAAACTGGTGGTTTGAAGATTTGACGTGAAAGAAGTCAGAAATGTAAAGCGATGACCCAGAGCTGTTGTGTCCGAATCGATTGATCTTGTTTTCCGAATGGCCATTCCAGCAGGTGTTGGTATTTATTTGAAATTGCACTTTTATCTTTATTAGATACAAATTATAGGAAAGTCCAATCAGCTTGACGATAGCTTCTTCACAGACTGGTAGTGGGGGGTGCCAAGAGCAGGACAATCAACAGGCTGACCTCCATAGACATCCTTCGCATTGCAGAGGACTGTAGTCTGTCTTTCCGAGCTCTCTAAAAAGCGGAAGTATGTCCATGGGCCAGAAGATTGCCCAACTCATGACATAGCCAGTTCTTACCAATTGGGAAATAATCAAACGCTTCTGTTGTATCAATACTCAGTGTATTTAACCAGATGGCTTTGGGGAAATGAAGAACAATCGCAGCCGTCTATTTACCCTCGAGATAACCTCATGATCCACAGTCTGCGTGAGTCACGACGAGTGTCATCTGAGCAACTTCTTCCGAATACGCCCATTTGCTGTTGGAAAAGACCTTTGAGCTCCCCTTTTCCGTTATCAAATCTCTCCATAGCGCCAGAATTCTTTGTACACTTGCCTAATTGCCATCAATACCAGCTGGTACTGGTGATTTCGAGTTGATAGTTTGGATTTTGTATAATAGACGGGGGTCCCGCGAAAAAATTCAATACGAGATATGGAAACACATCCAAGTCCTGTCACTGGCTACCTCGACTCGATGCACAAATTTATAAGTTGACATATATAGAGGTTAAATGAAATCGAACAACCATGATTAGACGAATTTAGGTCAAATACGCTTGGTTTTCGTATCAAATTAACAATGTAATTGGTCTCGATTTAGCACGCAACGGCCTGTATCGGTTCTTCAACAATCTACTCAAAACGATACAGCACTCCACAAAAAGACGATATCAACCTTTGGCTTCTCTTGCCGTCGGAACTTATAAAGCCATCAAGCATGCAATGCAAACTCAACGAGGAAGTCATACTATCGTGGAATATAGTTGAGTTTTGAAAAGCTGGTGTCGTTTTTTAGAAAATGTAAACAGTCAGTCAAGAAGGACCTGCGGCATAGCACAGCCACCTCAGATCAGCCGCAACTCCGGTATCATATCCAATTTGAGCATCGCACATCTGGATTTCATTTTCAATACTAAAGAAATCCGTAGCGTACAATTCTGCCAAATCTCCATGTCCTTCCATTCCCTCAAACACCGCCTGCTCATTCGTTGGTATTGGTTGCATCTGTGGTTGGAATTCATCACTAGGCTCCCCTTCATGGGGTCCTCGATCAAAAGACCCGATATTCATAATCTTCTCAACATATGTATTGTTACTTTCTTTCTGTGCCTTAAATAACTTTTGACGGTACAACTCGATTGCGGTACGAAATCGACACAGTATGTCATGGTATTGTTCTGCCTGGGGACTCAACCGTGCAAGCTTTTTGAGCACGATGCAAGCGTGACCAAAAGATTCGTGAATATGAGTGGGGGCTTGACTTTCAAGGAGGGAGAAGCCGAGAACAAGTCCCGCAGAGAAAAGCCATGCTTTAAGAATACACATATTGTCAAAGAGTACATTGCCAAGATATGCTTCATAGCATAGCTGTACCAGCAGATGAGCAGACTGTGTGCAAGCATCTGAAAACTGGATGGTTTTCTCTCTTTCGCCAGCATTTGTTGCCAGTACCTCGACAGCATTTTTAGACTTGCTCGAGCCATTCTTCCGTAGCTGAAACATGACATGTGAAATTAGGAATTGCCGCGTCACCATCATGATTCCTACATAGTACGTGCAAGAAACGTGGATATTGCCGATTGAAGTCTCACAATAGTCCTCAGATCTGGAGTCGGGAACGTTACGAAGTGCGGAAGGTAGAGCCTGGCTCCATTCTCGAAGCATTTGAAGATAAGTATCAGCCGATTGGATGTCAACGCAGCTAGATTTGGCAAAGTTTCGTACAATCTTTTCGATAATAGAAGACGATTCGTAGGTTGCATAAAGTGCTAATGTTCGATGGTCCATACTTTCAGGATTGGAACTGTCTATTTCGTATTCGTCTCTCTCTATCGATGGTATACTGCTAGGCCGTGCAAGAATGGAGCTACACAACAGATCAAGAACGCGTGAGCTCATCCATATACGGCGCCTGCAAGTACAATTAGTAAAGTAGATCACTTGAGTTAATCTCCGCGTAATTTAGGTAGTGGGACCCACCTAGCAGCACGTTCGTCAGAGGATACCCGAGAATGTTGATATGGAACGTGTAGTCCAAGAATAGTTGCAGATTTCGAGGCAATGCCAATATACATAAAAGCCGTGTTTCTGCGACAGGCCCCGAGCATGTACATCGCCATCAATAAAAATATCTTAACCATGCAGAGCGAAGGATTCTCTAGCATATCGAGGAATGCCATTTGCCGGGCCTGCGCAAAATACTTTTTCCCGAGTTGAACCTCGGGCAAACTTTTGCCTTGAGATTGAGCTCCTATTGCTATCATGAGAAAGAGACACGCGAGGTCCTCACGCTGGGATCGGGAGCTCGAAGAAAAATTGGCAGCATCAGCTTTGATATTCAATAATCTTGATATATCATCCCGTGAAAAGAGGTGAAGAATACCATTCGACTAACGTATGTAAGCAAGTATTGGGGTCTTGTACACAAAATATTCAAAAAGGTTGAAATCTTACCACTTTCATAAAGCAAACGATTAGATTTTGCTTTTCTGCAATATCCAGATCATCTTCAAATGGGCTGTTGTTCCTCGACATCTCCACTTCCAACATTACATTACTCTCTTGGCGCTCGGTGAAAACAGAAGTTCCTATATATCTCTTAAGCGTAGTTTGGAGAAAGTGTAGGAACGAAATAGCAGCAACATTGCCAATATAGACTGTAGAAGTGTCAGTTTTGCATAGTTTTGGAATTTGATCAGGCCCAAGACAGCCAAAGTGTCCACTAGTCTGGAATACAGTCCGACAACGAGAGATTTTTGATTCCTAAACACATTCGAAATACCTGATTCATTTGAAATATTCAATCTGAATTATGTTCAAACATTGAAAGCTCTCACACCTAGTCTAACTAGTCTGGACTGCTGCTGTTGAACACCTTGGACGGCCCATCCTTACATCAAAGAAAGCCCCAAAAGAAAAATCATCAACTCTGACCTTGTTCGCCTTGAGAGCTCCGTAGCATCATAGAGCGTTGACATGGTGAAGATTCACGTGTACTAGCACGTGTACTAGGAAAAGTAGCGGCTTTGTCGCCTGAAACAAGGGGATCAACTAATGGCTCAAGATGCTGAGTGGAAGCAACATGAATATCTTGCCGTAAGGAAGGGGCAATATTTTCATCAAGGGTAGGTTGCGGTCTAGAATGAGGTTGCGTCGAAGTCAAAGACTCGTCATTTCTAGCGACAATATCTGGAGAATGACCCGATGTTCTCTGGTTCGGCCGTCGCGGCCTGTGTGACGGCAGGGGAGAAGATCGTGGATACCGACATGACTCGGTACGATCTTTTGTTATACACGATAAACAAGGTAGGTTCGCATCGCACCGCTTCTTCGAGATTTTGCATGGAACGCAAGCTCTAGCAGCGCGGGTACGATTTTCGGGATGTACTCGAGGCCGAGGCATCACCCGTGGAACATTACTTCATGAGCTACCTATCCACCGCGAAAACCCTTGTCTCCTTGATCGAGGTCGGCAAGAAAGATACAATATTGAGAGAGAGTAAATGAATTAACAAGCAGGCGGCTATGTGTCGGAATGGATGTTATTGATATGAAGTCGGAAAGATGTTTCTCGACGTCGGAAGACCCCCTTGCTAGGGATGCGGGGTAGGAGTGTATTCGCTTAGCCTTACACCCGATTTAATAACGTGTGTCCAAAAAAACAGCTTCGCGAAAAACCCTTAAATATAAGATTAAAATATTTTAATTATATATATCTCAACCAATATAGCTTCAAATTTAATAAACTTTTTATAATATTAATGCTTTTAATTGTTAAAATCATTATATAAATTTTGTAATGATTTGAAATTATATTGATTGAATTAAAGGTAGGTAGTTGAAAAATCGAAAATTTATATAAATTTTTTTTTGAAAATTTTGAACTTTTTAATTATTTATCTTTAATTCAATCAATTTAGCTTGAAATTATCTGAAATTGAATATAATGATTTTGATAATTGAAAGTATTAATATTATAAAAAGTTTATTAAATTTGAAGTTGTATTAGTTGAGATATATATAATTAAAATATTTTAATCTTATGTTTAAGTGGTTTTCGCGAAGCACTCAAAACTACGTTTTTTGGACACACGTTATTAAATCGGGTGTATCTTCTAATCCCAATTAGAACCGGGCAACTTTACATCGATCTACGCACATGCTGTCGGATGTGTTCTCAAGCTGTCGGCAACGGGTACGATTAACCTGAAGATAATCGCAACCACTTTTCCATGATTGGGAATTTTTGATAACGGAATCGCACTTCACACTTTCAGCCAGTCACTGTTAGCTTTAGCGAGCGCTCTGTTCTGTGTCGATATCTACGCCTTATCTCATGCATTTTAGAAAGCCGGCGGAACCGGGCCGCCTGAAGTTTGGTGGTAAATCTCGACGCATTCTGTCGATTATTTACGGGACTCGATATGCTCCCTTTGACTGTCGGTGACAGCATTTTAACTTGTCTAATTTTTATTTGATACATGCCCTTCTATACTTCTCGGCCTACTTCCGTGATTCGACAAATCATAATACAAGTTTACGATTCTTATTCCAAGTGCCTGTTGCAATACATCTTGTGGAGGGCTGTTATCTACCAACGATCTTACTACCAAGTAGTGTTGTTTCTTACACGGACCCTATCAGTTTTCTATTAGGGGCCGAGGTTCTTTTCT
Source organism: Myriosclerotinia scirpicola (assembly GCA_002162505.1). Taxonomy (NCBI): domain Eukaryota; kingdom Fungi; phylum Ascomycota; class Leotiomycetes; order Helotiales; family Sclerotiniaceae; genus Myriosclerotinia; species Myriosclerotinia scirpicola. Next base: position 2,619,535 of record NGKG01000001.1, read on the forward strand.
TCACTGATCTTCTACGAGATCAACCTGCAACTTTTTCAGATCAAAATGCCCTCTCAATCTGGCTTCAGGTCACTTGACATTGGAGTAGTAGGCGGCGGTATTGGAGGACTGAGTACTGCTATTGCTTTACGTCGTGCCGGACATAGAGTTACGATTTATGAACGTGCGGATTATGCTGGCGAAGTTGGTGCTTCAGTATCTTGTGCTGCTAACGGCACAAAATGGTTACACGAGTGGGATGTTCCAGTCGAAAAAGGAGATCCGGTTATCTTGAGGAAATTAATCCGACATGATTGGAAAACCGGAGAGCCTGATTCTGTTTATGACCTCGATGATTATGAAGAGAATTGGGGACATGTAAGTTCTTGGCACAGACAAAGATATTGAGTAGATGGGGCTAATGTGGTAGTATAGGTCTACAATATGTTTCACAGGCAATATATGCATGCCATGCTTATGGAGAGTGCTGTAGCTGAACCAGAAAAGCCAGGTGTGCCAGCTAAATTGCTTGTTAACCACAAGGTAAGCATACCACAACAGATCCAAGGCAAGTTCTCGTCGTGGTCAATTAACTAAATATCTTCGTTAGTGCTCCGGACTTGACGTCGAAACTGGCACAATTACTTTTGAAAATGGCAACACTGCAGTCCATGACGTAGTTATCGGTGCTGACGGCATCGGATCTGCGATACGTTCTCTCATCGGCATAAAAGTGGAGAGGCGAGCAGCGGATGCAAGTTGTCTTCATGCAAATGTAGACACTGAGGAGGCAGTTAAGCTTGGCTTGGTCGACTATTCGCAGAATAGTGCACTCGAATACTGGGGAGGTCTCAATACTCATTATAAGATCGTCTTGTCACCTTGTAACGGCGGCAAATTGCTCTCTTACTACTGCTTCTTTCCAAGAGAAAAGGGCGACTATTCGAACCAAACGTGGGGCGCGAAAGGAACGGTAGAGGAACTTCTTGCCCCTTTCCCAGATTTGGATCCCCAGGTTTACAAGCATTTATCGATTGGAAAGGACGTCGCCCCTTGGAGATTATGGATTCACAAACCTTATCCATACTGGCAAAAGGGTACTGCTTGTGTTATAGGAGATGCAGCTCATCCAGTAAGTCGCATTTTCTCTCCACTAGAAGCATACGCTTTAGAAACTAACTCATATACAGATGATGCCTGATCAAAGTCAAGGAGCGTGTATGGCCATCGAGGATGCAGCAGCGCTTGGCATTGTCTTCAGCGAGAAGCACTTCAACGGCGATGTGCAAGAAGCATTAAAAGTCTATGAAGAAGTCAGAAAGCCCCGTGCAACCCGTGTACAAGCGGCTGCCGCGAAAGCACGAGAAAATATCAATGAACGCATTGGTGAGATATTCCATTAGTCGATACTTGTCCATCTACGATGACATCTACGATGCAGCTGCTAATCCAACTTTATTAATTCTAGGCTTTTCAAGCAACACCAACTCAGCGGTCTACAAGGTTTCTGACGAGAAGGCAAAATTGACGATTGAAGAGATGAATGCGTAAGACTACCTTTTTCTAAGATGCGACAAGAAGAACTCCACTGACACTGAAGTAGATATGACATGCATGACGATATATCGAAGCATTATGCAAAGATTAGGGGAGAGTGATAGACACGTACGGCGGGAACTATTGGAATATTTTGGCAAATGAGATAAGTAAATGAACCGACCACTTGCTCGAATACTTTGCTCTTCACATTGTATACCGGCAGATTTTGGCTTCGATGGAGTTGGTTGGATAGATTTGAGTTATATATTACAAATGATAAATACCCCAAGAATACACCTAAATTAGCCACTGGAGTCGACACTAAATGCTTACTCTGGTTTGAATACTCAGCGGAATAGACATAAGTATATTCCCACTACCAATGTATTGATTCGATCTTAAGGCTATCGTAACTGACTCATTTTTATCTAAATGTTAGGTTAGAATAGGTTGTACTCTGTTGAGAATTGATGTGACTTCTGGGGGTCTAGATGAGGATATAGAGTTGGGAGAGTCCTAAAAAACGAAATAGTATTTACGTTAAGGTTACATCCTTCTATTTGCCCACCTGCCTGTACACATGTTTTCAAGATGTACATAAGAGGCTAGTTTTCCTTAGGAATTCCTTAACTTTAAAATGCACAGCAAATGAAGTATTGGAGTGATATTTGATCAAAGGGCCTTTCGACGCTAGGTTGTTTGGGAAGTTAAGATTACCTTTCTCGTTCCTTTCTTCTTCGTAGATGTGTATTTGTCTATCAAAACATTCCGCACGCCCTGGTAACTTTCAGATAATTTTTTCACATAATTCTATCAAATGCACAGCTCCAATGCCACTTGTAATTACGTATCGGTTGTGTGATAGACTCAGAAATTGAGATGGCCTTCACTTCAACGTTAAACTCTTTTTCAAACATTGACATGGTTCCAGACATTGAGATGAGTTTTCTCGCAAAAATTTGCCAACTCCTTCCCTCACAAATCCCTGATTTACCACCTAACTCTTTATTTCCTCATTCTGACCCTTAAATCCATCAAGCTTGAACAACTGTTTTGCATTATCTCTTCCAATATCCATCTTAACCTTCGGACTCAAATCCAACCCGTCAAACCAAGAGCACGCATCCTGATAACACTCAAACGGATAATCTGTCGAAAACATAATATGATCCGATCCCAACTCTTCGATACAATACTTCAATGTCGACGTCGAAAAATGTCCACTGGTAGTAATCCAAATATTCTCCCGGAAATAATCATAGATGCTCTTCTTGATCGGCATTCCCAGTGGCTTCTTGATATCCTCAAACCAATGATTGATACGCCACAAATCAAACGGGATATGTTCCCCCAGATGTCCAACGATGACTTTCAACTTCGGATTGCGATCAAAAACCCCATTGACCACCATCCCCATCAAATGCAACGAAACATTATTCGCAAAACTCAAAGGAGGTCCGATCAACCACTTGCGATCCGCCCATAAAGTATCAAATACCTTGCCCGTAGGCTGTTTGGGATGCAGATAGAAGGGAACATCTAGATCCACACATTCTTGCCAGAACACATCCCACTCTGGTTGATCGTAAAAGATAATGGATTCCCCATCACTAGCAATCTGATTATCATTCACCAAAGCCCCTTTAAATCCGAATTCGGTTACACATCTCCTGAGCTCTTTAGCCGCTACCGCTGGGTCGTGCATTGGCAATGCGGCAAACGATCCATAGCGGTCGGGATAATCTTTGATCTGCTCGTGAATATAATTGTTGGTGAGTGCAGCCACCCTAAGGGCTTCGTCCGGATCAACAATATCTTGGATCCCTGGGGCAGTGTAACTAAGGATATGGAACCCCACGCCGTGTTTATCGGCGTATTCGAGGCGGATATTTTTCACATCACTGATTTCCCTGACGTGTTTGTCGGCATCTACAGCAAAGAGGCCAGCCCTGCAGGATCGGTGAGCCAATAGTTTCCTATCAAGGATTCTCGGCAAAAAAAGGAGATGAAGCTATATTAGAAAGCAAAAAGAGTAGATATGAGAAAATATAAAAGTGTAGTTTGAGATCGGGGAACAAGATTAGGTATTTGAAAAAAGGATTTCTGCGAACCAATTATACTTACCACCATTTGGCCTTCTCAGCAAATTCGGGGAGGTTGAAGTGATCTTCGATGGTAATTTTTCCCAGCATGATGATTGTGATTTTGGGGTGTTGTAGCTTGAAAACTGCGCAGAAGGGTTTAGGAGAGTGGTAAAAAGAATTGTAGCGAGAATTTGAGGATTAGAGAAGAATCATATTCTTAGATATAACATATAGAATCTATGGGTTAACCTGTACTTAGTTTGACTCCGGCCCGCCTCCCTTTCCCCAGAAACGCGGGGAAGCTGCATAACTCAAATTGCTACCCGCTGCTGAATAACCAAGTCAGCTGCAGCACTTACGTTTCTCTACACATTATTGGAAAATATGCAATGTTTTCAGGTTTCTATTTCCTGAATATGATGTTGAGGAGGCTTGTCACTGTATGCATGAGCGGCCCGTGGGATGTTCAAATGTGGAGACGCGGAAGCGGATACGGAACACATAGGCGGATGCGGATAGGATAGGACATGACATAACTTACTTGTGCAAATGAATGAATGAATGAAACTTTTCCACTTTTTCACGATCATTGAACAATATTAAAAGGACCCATATCATCGATAAAAGTGATCCAAGGGGCGTTTGTTGCATGACTAAACTGACTCGTAATTTCATTTTGACAAACTCGAAAAGTCTAGATAATCCTCTGAATATTTGTTGCACAATCGCACACTGAATTGTACAATGACAGTGGAGCTTTTGATACAATTTAATTACCTTAAAGTAATTTGTTGTACATCTGAATGTTTGCTAGTGAAGTATGTGAGCTTGGTGTTGATAATCAGCTCTCCAAATCGGTCAGCCTTATAAGAGTGCTGACAAAATAAAGCAATACAATTAAACAACACCAGTCTAATTCCCACTAACAACAATATCAGGATGCATAGTCTTCGTCCCATAAGCCGGCTTTTGCGTAATATCATATGGAATAGCAACAACCTCATCTCCAACGCTTATTTTGAGAGTAGGCAATGAAGTGGGGGGTAATGGCGTATTATCAAGCTTCACCTTCATCAGCACAGTAATAAATTTGCCAGATACCAGAAGAATACAACAGGGGAAAAAAGACTCACAAGCTGCACCCTCCACCTCAAATTCTCTTTCAGATATTCCTCCGTCCCTTCTCCGTCGCCAGTTCCATCATGCCCCTTGTAAATACCACCAACGACCGGTTCCCTCAAGATTACAAGTTCATCATATGCCAATGCTTCCGCCGTACCAACTGCAGAAGCCCCAGGTGGAGGTAAAATTACCAAACTTCCTACCAAGCTTTCGCTCGCACCCCATGTCTTTGGATCATCTGGTATTTTGCCTAGGAAAATTCGGATGATGAAACGTTGGCCTTGAAGGTCCAATTTGGAGACACTGAGGGCTGCGGTCCATTCTCGTAGTGTTTGGTTTGTATTTGCCCCTTCGTATTGGTTCTCGGAGGAAGATTCTCTACTCTCTATATTTCTCTTTTTAATCTTTGAATTACTGCTATCAGCGTTGTATAATGCGTTTACTCTTCCCGTTACGTAACTTGTCATTTGTGCGGCTGTCATATTCCAATCCATAATTTCTGGATAACTGTATCCGAATTGCGACATCGATCTGCAAGTATTCGACGTGAAAAAGGTGGAACTGGTGATAGCAAAGGGTTTGAGGGGTGTGGAGGCGGTGTCGATGGTGCCGGGAGGGATAGTGTAGGTGCCATAGTAGTCGACTAGACCTGTGATATACGTAGAGGGGTTAATAGCTTGATACATGGCAGTGACTCGGTCAACATTTGCGTGGTGGAGCCAGCTGTTCAAGTCAGTTTTTATGCGATGGGCGAGGAGGGACGTGACGGAGAACATAAGGGAAATGAATGGTATGGAGGGAAAGAAGGGGAAGTCACAATATTGGATCAAAGGCAGAATAGCTCAAAAAAGACATATGCCCCCATTCACCCCCTACAAGAACATGTACCTCACCATGCGGTGATTCTATACTCGACCCCGAACTAGCCATTGTAGTGAAGTCATTAAACTTCTTCGATTTCATAACTGCTGTCCACTATCACATTTCACATTAGTATATTCCCCCTATCTCTTTCATTTTTCAGTTCCATCCCAATAAGTTATCTGATCAAGTAGAACCAAAGACAAAAGAAATCCAATAGCAAACTCACCACTTGGTCTCCTAACCCAGCATTTTGCAAATTCGTATTTGCAGCATTAAAATCACTTTGCCCATTGCCAAGATTATCCGGATCCCTCACCGTCCAATTATACTGTTGCATCATACCGTCACTATCCCCCGGCGGAAAATATTGTTGATTAAGTGGTTTATTCTGAAAATCATAACGAAAAAGAGGATTATTGACATATGCAGTAGCGCCAGAGGGCAATACGATGGGAATAGTAGCGACGTTCACGATGCTGGGCATACTTGGGGTTACACCCCAGTCCCAATAGGGAATGCGGAGGCTGTCGGCGGCAGCTTGGTAGGTAGGGTAGAGAGTGGAGATGTAGGTTTTGGCTATTTGCTGGGCGTAGCTGGCGAGGACTTGCTGTGGTTAGAGAGGATGGATAAGTGGTCGGTTTCATGATTTGATGGAGGAGGGATCATACCTCGAAGAGGGCAAGATAGGGACGATGCCACTGAGAAAATAACACCGAATCTGCATTGCATGTCAATACTTATTTTCACATCTCAAGTAGTAATCTCTTTACCATGTGTACAATAGCCAGTAGTTGGAGCACCGGTGGCTTGGCTTACACCATCCCAGGCAATATATGGTCTACCGTGGATACCTAAAAAAATATTTCAATGTCAACGCTGGAAGCTGATTTTTGAAGAATTCTTCATTAATCAAATTGTTTCAAGTGAAATTCAAGGCTAATCACCCGCGAGTTGAAAGTAGGAAAGCCCATCGGTATATTCATTTCCAGCTTGCATAGCTTGGAGAGCCTGAATATAAAGAGACCTTGACACAGACATATTAGTAACTATACCATGAAGCGGCCATATATTGAGGGCAATTTTACCATTGTGGCGTATTATTTTGTAAATCGTCAACATTTTGTCGGAATGGTCGAGCTTTTGTATTAGAATTGATGCCAGTTGTCACCCCAGTTATGGGATAGTACTGGGCGTTTCCATAAGCAATAAATATAGAACATGCCAGTAATGTCCAAGGGACAGTTTGGAATTTGACTATCATACTTGCTCGTTATTTTTGGAATATGGTAAAGAAGGGTTTGAAGTAAATTAGGATCACAAAATCTTGGGGGAAAATATCCCTTGGATACTACTCATACATTAAGTAATGCGAAAGAAAGCGAAAGATAGAACAAGGAATAAATGAAGTTTTCAACCTCGGTCGGAGAATGTCAACTATACAGATGTCGTGAAAGTTGACGTACCTATCCGTAGGTGCGGTGGATGTTGGGACATGCTATACCCACGAGTTGGAGCTCACCCAGGGTAACACAGAGTAGCGGAATACGAGCTTAGATACGGAAGCGCGTAACTAGTTTCTCTTAGTTTTCGATGGCACAAGAATCTCGGAATTACACTCATCACACGAAGACGATCCAATATTACGACCTTGCGTGTTCTCAATGAGATCAAGAATTGGTCTCTTTTTAAGGGCGTTGCGTAGGTTTGAGGATACCAATGCTCATCATGCATAGGATAATTAGCACATGATTCGAGTTCGACCGATCTCCCCATATTATTTTCTAAGATCTCGGTGCACAGCGGCAACGTTACATTCCCCAACGAAGACTTATAGACATAACCTTCAACTCGGTAAGTCTTAAGAGGCGTGGGAAAAAGCAGGTCGAGTCGGTAATCACAAGCATATGTACCAGGTAATAAATGATTTGTCCAAGTCATGAGCTTGTTAAGCCAAGATAACGCGTAATCTCAATGGAGGCACAAGTTATGAAGATATGTAATGACTACAGATCCATTTCCCTGAATGCGAGTAGCCGTCAATAGAGGCTGTGGTACATTGACACGGCATTACAGTTAACATAGACCGGTCAGTGTTCAACACTCCGTGTTTCTTGGTCGGTCATGGATGATGCAAGAGCTTATGCAGTTACGCAGATATATTTTTTTCTCAATGAATGAAATCTCAGAAATTTGTCCTCAGCCACCTCCCAGGTCGCTTGACCGTTCAATACGAAATACAAGAAGAGAAGTGATTTAGTTCAGAGCTGATGCTTGCTTGAACTACGCAGATTCCACGGTATACACACGCAGTTAGAAGAATTAAAAATAGATACACGCTATTCCGAGAGAAAGAAAACATTATGTATAAGAAGTCGAGTGTGTCTGAAATGGTTCATTTCTTCTGGTTCTCGCATGACCATTTCCTACTTTATTTAAGCCAAAATACGGTTATAAAAGCTTTGAGTCAATGGTACTATAGGTCTTGCTGAAACTTGTTCTCCTTGTTCAGAAAATAATGCCCCTAAACGAAGCGAAGCCTACTACACCGATAATTGTGGATACAACATTGACGACATTTTGACTCTTTCTGAACTGCACTTGTTGTCAGCACTAAACAAAAGTATAATGCTTGTGGTAAAACTAATTTGCTTGATATACACGACAAAAATAAGAAACTAACACCAAGCGCCGAAATCATGGCAGCTATTCCCGTAAGACCTTGCATGGATAATTTGTAATCGTACAGTTCCAGGTACATTTTCACCATTCTTGCTGAGCATGAAACGGCTGTCAAAAACGGCTGTCAAAATCAACGAAAAATTATCATGGAAAGAATCGCAATGGCCCAAATATACACCATCGGGGCCAGAAAGCCACCGGAATGTTGGTTTCCGAACTTTGATTGCACTAGCATCTTCCTCCGACTTCTCATTGACATGTCCTTCTTCTAGGCTAACATTTGTGAAAATAATCTGAGCGGTATCTCCTTCGTAACCATCGGGTGCAACGTATGCATTTCCATTCATCTGATGGCCTAGTGTATAATGGTGTGTGGTTGTTGATTGCGATTGATCGTAAGCCACTGTACATGTCGGGAATAAACTAGGGGAAGAAGGACCTAGTGCCTCATTAAAACGGACTTCTGCAACTCGGTCAGTCCAACTGGTACGATTGTTTGATGATAGACCAGGCCAAGGCAATTGTAACTGTATAGTTCGTCGTGTTTGCAGATGCTCAAAATATTACCTAATTATCTCGCATTGAATCGATAGAGATAATGTGGGCCATCTAGCAGTTTGCTGACGAAACCAAGGTTCCAAAAGAGCTTCTAATTAGGTAGCTGTTCATCTTCAACAGTGAAAACTCTGCCAATACGATCATTCGGCTTTGTCTGCGGATATGAAGTACTGCAAAGCTGGCCAAGAATAGATAGACGCAGTAAATACCGGCGCTGATGATATAAGAGGAAGAATAACATCAGGCGAACAAACATAACCCATATCCGTCACCGGGGGTATACTTTTTCACGGGGTGGTGGAAAGTAAACCTTCCACGCATGTTTGCTTCAAAGAGCTCTGCCTGTTTGACTGGCGGGTTTCGTGTCTGGAAAAGCTGATGAAATCATTGCACAAATCTGGATGGAAGCACTTGCTTGGGAACATCCGCATAATTAAAAGGGCTTGTTGAGAACTTCTTGTAAGACCCGATTCTGGAGAATGTTTGTTTGCACGAATTTGTGGGGTATTTGTACTGTAGCTTACGAATACGCGAACACTTGGAGTAAGAAATCCATTCCTGACCAAAAACAACCTTGGAAAGACATGAAGCATCACCAAATGGAATAAGCTATATTTGAAGTGCGGAGATCCTAAAGCTAGGAAAAACAAAATTGCACCGCCTCTTGATATATTTCCTGACCATATGAAGCCGTCTAAATGGGCCTTGTTCCTCCTTCACGAATTCCTTACGCCCGCAGACTATAACCGCTTGTGTTGCCATCTCATCTTGAAATTCCGGAGACAGCATGCTCTCATACACAACGAAGCTTATCATCTGAAGTGTTGCTCTCATACACAACGAAGCTTATCATCTGAAGTGTGGAAGTGTAGATAGCTTTCGTCAAAAGCCCGATATGGTTCAACTATATGACTATGAAATTCGTCATTGTCTCAGTGCTGCTGATTGACAATAGTTTCTCGATGGGAACCCATGTGATAGAAGATATCCTTGGTATCTTTGAGCAGCTTTCTTCTCAGTGAGCCATGTATTCATCTTACTGATATCGAATTGATCTGTATATTTGTCCCAGGAGTTTCAAACTCACTCGCAATCTTTGGATCTGGTCCCGTGGATAACATAGACCGGAGTCAGTACTTTAAATATCTCGCGCCTGTTATGGTTTTTTTTTCTTTCAAACCGCAATTACAGAGTTTGTAGCAAGTGCTTCACTTCTTTGCTTTCCAATCACAATGCTGTCGACCACACCTTAAATTATTCTGGCCTCTGAGAACTCTTTTCGTCGCACATGTTCGTCATATAAAGACTATTCAAGCTATCAGCAAGATCCAAACTATCCATAATCCACACAGCCTCTTTAAACTTCACAAACTTACAATGGGGAAATTTAGTCCAAGTCTCCAATAAAATCCCCAAGGAAGCCCACGTGTGGTGCTTCTTGGCTCTCACTCCTATCTCACCAGGGTCTTGACTGTCTTGAGAATTCTGGGCTATCAATTTCAATTTTTCTATAGCACAACGTTGAGTCGACGAAGGTAGATATCAGATGCTAGATGCCTAGAAGGTCAACAGTGGTAATAATCTTCAGTACCAATAATCATATAAGATTTCCAAGAGGAAAAAGTAGAGAATTCTGTTCTCGGGAGGAAAATCTTGGGATGCTGCACGGTGAAGAGGAGATCCAAATATTTTGATGTCCAGAGATATGAATATGCACCCTATAACTATGGACAGCATATAACGAAAATCAAGTCAAACCTTTGCATCTGTGCATTTGAGTGTCTGAAACCAAAATGGCAGTCCTAGAACAATTTGATTACATCTTTGCCATTGGCACGATTTCTGCTTTCCTTTATACTTGGATCATCGGTACAGTAATCTCCTTTTCGATCACTCAACACAAGCTATGATGATACCTACTGTCATAAAATTTGGCGATGCCTTTGGTGTTGGAGCTCGAATTGCAGACAATATAAAATTCTTTCAACCAAGGCCTTCGAAGCAGAACCATCCGGCTTGATGTTGGGGAAGAACGTGTTTTCTTATTTCTTCTATTTATCTAACACTAGCTATAAGATTCAGTCTTCCACTACGCAAGTACCATTCTGATTCGAGTTGACCATTCATTTTCTTACAAACGTAATAGTCATATTATAATCGAGGAGTGATAGAAGTAGGTAGGAATTGCAGCGATCGAATTGGAACCGTGTATCCCAAGTATTCGCCGCCTGGGTCATCACACTAGGAACAAAAGTCTGCATTGCAGCTATCCCATTCCCGATCAAAAAGCACGCCAGGATGAACCCAAAAATCCAGTTCGAGCTGCCCTTATCAGTCTCCCACTTTACGTTGCAATTACCACCTGCTCATTGACCAGTGCGCTCCTTTAACCACTCCTTCCAAATCAATCCTAGTACCCACAGCACCTCAGCCAACCAACATAAAAAGAGCTCATTATCTGGAAAGTCGCGGCGTCCGCGTCAGCAGCCATCAAAACATCGGATCCCGTTGAATCCATCGGCGTGATATTCGTCACTGCGATAATAACCTGCGCTCTCCTATCCGCCATATTCCTCGTCGCACTTCCCTGCCCCAACCTAGTGCGCGACGACTGGCAGCTTCACTGGTGACATGGATGCATATACCCCAAGACCCGTTGTCGCTTATACGAGGGGAACTCCCTCCTGATACTTCCGAACAGCGAACTATTCAAAATCGTTATAAAGGCCATAAGAGGCAAGCGGAACTTGATGCTGAAGGATCGGATGTGGTGGGCAGGGTGCCAAGTGATGATCTTGAATCGAAGTTCAAGGAGCATGAAAAACATGGTATCTCATTCATTTCGCTCGGAAAGCAGATATCGGTTCGAGGTCTGTAAGAGACGCATCTACCCCCATCACCACAGCCGAGCCCTCTCCATCACCCAAGCCCCGGCCGGTACAAACCCACCACCCTTTCCACCAAAGCCAAAAAAAACTCTTCTTCCACGGCATCACCGTCAACATCGTCGCCTAACCCCCCCCCNNNNAAGAACCCCTATCCTGACCGGCAACCCCAAAGCCATGCACGCCCACGCCATCCACTACGAATACGACAACAAATCCAAACACACCTCTTCCTTCCTGCAAGGTGCTCCGCCGCCACCGATTACGGGTATCATTTCTGGGTGTATGATGCATGAGGTTTACTTTAAATACGCCGAGATATGGGATGGACATCTGAGCACACGCACAATGGAATAGAGAGAATGTATTCAACACACGAGTAACCACCAGTGACCAGTCTAAACATTACCCAATTAATCGGACATCAACTAGGTACAAAGTAAAAAGTACAATACCTACGAAGTAGGTACCTAGTATCTACAACTTTTACCTTACCACACACTGCGATTAATTCAATACCTTCCATTACACAGCACAGCACCAGCACCAGCACCAGCACAGCACAGCACCAGCACCAGCACAGCACCAGCACCAGCACAGCACATTACACCCACCAGCTCTCCCCACAATACTCCAGAACCACGATTCCGATTACCCATAAAATCACTTTAATAGCCTCGCTGTACCATGTACATACCACCTATATCCAGATATCCAGATATCCAGATATCGATATTCTAAGAATCAGATAACTCCTCTAGCAAGTTTGCCTCGGACGTTGTTTCGTATTTACATTGTCATCTTATGACACACTACAGATTTTCGAAGACTTATAATATATGATGCGGCAATGCGGCAATGCGGCATGGTGTGTGGTGTGTCTGTTTCCCCTCGCCCTTGCCCTTGCCCTTCCTTTTCCCATCCTCCCCCATCCTCTTCCTATCTACAATCAACCCAAAAAGAAAGACATAATATATA
>NGKG01000001.1:2632300-2657647 GCA_002162505.1 Myriosclerotinia scirpicola
CCCCAAATATCCCCTCCTTCTCCCATACTTCTCTGATCCACAAGCGAAACAATGAACAATAAACAATAAACAGTAAATCCATCCCCACCCCCATAATTTTCCCAAGAAGACCCCCCTTCGCCTCCCGTGAAGCCTGCAAGTATAAGCAAACCGTTGGATCCTTCTGTACCAGCAGACAATGGCCGTCGACTATGTACGTAGCTAGACAGGAATCCATACCTGAACCCAACGGGGTACAACATCCACAAATAACCAAAATATTAAGGAAACAATTGTAACATGTGTGAAGGAGAAAAGACTCTCATGTATGTATTTGATGCACTTTCTGCGCTGGAGCTATCCACACAATTCCTTTATCATTCCGTTCCAATCCATTCCTTTTCCCTTTCCCTATCCCTATTCACAAAAGCTCTTTATCTAATTCCCATCCACCTTTTCCTCTCCGTTCCTGTGCTTATATTTCACCCCATCCCTATCACCCTACGACTTCCCCGCTCCCCTAACAGCCGCAATCCAATCCTCCTCTCCCAGCCCTCCTCCCTCATTCCCAAACACCCCCTGAAGAACTTCCAAAATCTCCTCATCACTACCCACACTATGAAGTTTATTTTCCAACGAACCAAAAAGCGCTACGGCACCCCTAACCAACACACTATCACCTTCAAAAACAGCGACATCCCACAATCTACTCGCATTATCGAGGGATATTGAGTTAGTAAATAAGGAAGCGAATATATCGCGGAGATAGACGTCTGGGTTTAGATTTAGGTCCTTCGAGGTGAGATGAGAATGGAGACGAGGGAATTTTTGAGAGAGGGTGCTCAGGAAGAGGCTGTAAACCCGGGAGATGGCGCCGGAGTCGTTGGTATGGAAGGAAAGGGGGAGAGGTCGGTTGAGAATATTTGAGAGGGCTTGAAAGGATGACGAAGGATCAGGAAGGTTGAGAAGAAGAATGGCTGCGATTGTCTAAGTTGAAATTAGCTTTTGGATGTAAAATGACGAGAAGAGAAATATTTGCTTACACTTGTTCCATGCACATAACCCACATCGCTCCGGTACATGGAATAAGCCTTGAGAACATCCGTCAACGCCACATGCAAAGGTCCCTCGGGCTGAAATATTCGTAATTCTGGATAGGTCTCCTTCACATCCTTTTCAATTCGTTCAAGCCAACCTCTCTTCATCTCCTCCTCTGCACTTAATTGGGAACCACTTTTGATTGTCGTTTCTAAGGCTTGAGCTCTTCGAAGGGCAGCAGTATATGATGAATCCGACAATCCCAATTGATTTCCAATTGCCCTTGCCCACACGGCCCCACGACTTCTTGGTGCTATACCTCTCCACCAAAGCTCTCTCGTTCTTCGTTGTCTTATCACATCGTCCCAGTTGGGCAAAACATGTTCTTCCCAAATCCTCAACAGTGAACTTGCTGTGTCATCTCTGCAAGTTGATCTGCTACGTTTCTCGGACTCTTTCTTGCGTTCCACTTTCTCTGCTGATGCCATCATCTTTTGATATTCTTTGAGATGTCGTCTTTCCTCGGCTGGATCCTTCGGAGGAAGCCAAGATGGTCTAGTCCTTGAGAGAACAGCTTCCTTCTCCTTTGATATAGGTAGCGGATCGATCATAAGTTCGGTTCTTCGTAATGGAGGCAATTCGGCGAACGATGATTTCACTCTAGTTGGCTTTGAGCTAGCTGGACGTATATAGCTACGAGGGTCAGATTCCCTCCTTTCCTCATCCTCCGCATGTGCCTCTAGAGCTTCCGTTAAAGCCTTGGCTTCTTCGCTCAAATCCGACAAAGCTTCATTCCAACTCTTTGCCCGAGGTTTATTAGAATTATAAAGATTAGTTGGAAATTGCCCCGTGGTTGTTCCTCGTGTCATAAAAGCTCTTGGTGATCTAAGTTCCCCCTGTTCCGCTGGTTTAGAAGAAGTTCCATTTCCAAGTGGCTTCAATTTCTCCTTCGCAGGCCTCTCCGGGCTCGTCGATGCTGATGGTGCAGCACTTGCTCGTTCTTGGGGAGGTCGTGGTGATATTGGCACATTTTCCAAAAGACATTCGTCGGGTACATCATCCCCATCGTCTTCATCGCATTCTCTTTCCAATTCCTGTGTAGTTTTTCGTTCTCGATTCGAGACCCAACTGCCCCTTCTTCCTTTTACGGATCCTCCGGAAGTGCTACTCCTTGGACTCCTGCTCGAAATATTTGGGCTCAAACTTCGCTGTCGTGTAAGTGTATTCGGTAATGCAGGTGCATTGGAATTGCTTAAGCCTCTTCTAGTTCTTGCCGATGAAGCGGGCACAGGAACAATTGCCAAGCCATCCGATGCTGCGTTTCTTATCTGTGACCTCAATGTTGGATAACCCGAACGACCTTTGACAATTGAAGTTAAATCTCTTGGAATCCTGGTATTTCCTTGCGTGGCAGACATTGGAACTCGTTGTTGTCGTTGCTGCTTTGCTTGACTGTGCAAATCGGTCGTAAATGTGGAAGAATATGGATTTGTCGACATTTTGACAGCGAAATCCCCGATTTCAGAGTCAATTCTGGATTCGTCATCCAGTCCAATCTCTTCGAAATGGTTGACATCGGAAAGAACCTCGTCGTTATCGGATTGGTATGAGGATTGGGAGGATTTGGATCCCGTTAGCTCAGGGGGTGAACCAGGCATTGATGTTGGATAACCCGCATTATTTGAATAGATCATCGCATCTTCGAAAGATGGAATCTGAGGATAATGGTTTTCTCGTAAGGTAGCTATTTTGGCGGTATTGAATTGAGAAAGTTGGATGAAGTGGGAGGTCTGACCGATTGCTGTTTCGAAAGGATGAGACGATACCTGCCTCCTCTGATTATGTTATGATGTATAGGGGATTATCCGGGCTAAGGCAGATTTCAAAGGAACCTTGGAAGTTCTGGGAGGGAAAGGGAAGAAACGTAGGTATTTAATCCAATGCAATAATGTATAACAGTTGAAGTGAAGTGAATTGAATGAAGAAAATGTTTTGAAGGTCGATTGATCGAATGAATGAATGAATGAATGAATGAATGATTGAATGAATGAATGAATGAATGATTCAATGATTGATTCAAAGTAAAGCAATAAAAAAACCCAAAGAAATTTGTATTAATTAACGATTGTAATGAATGGATTTGTTGGTAGTCGTGGTGGTCGTGAAAATAAAATATTATTATTGTTGGATGTGTATGGTGTTGCTGCTGCTGTAGAAGCTGTCGAGGTACTACTCTCAGATGAATGACATGTAATCGATTTTGCACTTTGAGATGTACTGTACTGTACTGACTGGTATTTTTTGGTCGTTATGAAATAAATTCGTTCAGATAAGGAAAGAAGGAGAGAAGGAGAGAAGAAGAGAGGTGATGTTGGTAGCAAGCAAGCAAAACACTGGTGAGAAGTGTTTGTTTGATGGGATGGCTTTTTTAAAGGTTGAAGGTAACTTGGATAGAATGGGATGGGATGGGATAGGATAGGATAGGAAGCATAGAATGGGATGGTTGGTTGGAAATATTGTAGAAGAAGAAAGTCAAGTAAAAAGAGTAAGAATCATGCAGAAGAAAGGTAACTTGGAAGGAAGTAATTTGGATTATTGATGATATTGAATTATTACAACACAACCCTCAAGTACCAGTCAGTCAGTCAATCAGTCAGTCAGTAGCAGACAGTATCAGTATCAGTATCAGTATCAGTATCAGTATCATCAGTAGGTATGATTTATGATTTTCCCGTTTCCCACTTTCGCAAGGTTGGTCGCGACCTCTATCGGAGTCTATCCAGGACCAGGACCAGGACCAGGATTGAGAGTAGCTCGAGAGTCGAGAATAGTAATGGTTTCTGTGGATCAGTTCAATTATTCAATAATAATTATTCAATTAATATTATTGCTTTGCTTCATTTAGCAAATCCATCCATCAGTGGGGTGGTCAGTTAGAAAGAAGAAGATTAGACAGACAAACTGGGGATTTGGGAATAATGAAGATATTATCTTTCCCCCCTGAGTCCTTGACTCTGATGATGTATATATAGTAGGTAGTAATAGGTACTATGTATAATAATGTACGAAGTATGTATATATCTAATATAAGTTCGATTGTTAAATCAGTAGATAAGTTTGAGTAGGTAGTTAGTTAAATAATCAAGTATAAAACGATTCACTTCTCTAACTTCTCTTTAGGGTTTCCTATCTTCTATATACCTAAGTGTATATACTCAATCAACAAAGTGAGTATCCGTGAGATATTCTATCTACTCCGACTCTCCGAATCTATTGTCTATTATCTATTAAAGTTCTTACAAATCTTGATATATTAAATTTAGAACCATCAGTTGAACTATTGACTATTATATCAAAATATAATAGCGGTGGATAGCGGTGAACGACAAGGAATCAAGAAATTGCTTAATGCATAATGACAACTTACAAACTTACAATGATGACGCTCCAGGGCTCGGTTTGCAATGCGATTCAAAGTCTAACTGTGTAACTGTCTAACTGATATACTTTAACTACCTACGTAAGTAGCCTTTTTGTACAACAGCAAAAGGCTTTTCCCGCCGAAGCTTTCTATTCTATCATTCGTTAGATCTTTGGACTCAACGGATTAGCAGATCAGATACTTCGCAGACTGCAGTAGATAGGAAAATGAAGGGGCTAAAAGGAAAAAGCCCAATGGAAATAATAACCTTTACTTCGTACCGACCTCAGTATTACACTATTAGTAAAGTGGAAATAAGGCCAGGTACCCAAGACTTCCCATTCGTCAATCATGTCAAATCCATGAATAGCTTCAAATCCCACCCGTGACCGTTTGGCCTGTTGTCAATATCTAATAATCATGACAACTTGACAACTTGTCACTGGATAGATCCCGTTCCGTCCGATGATTCCTTGATCTCTGCCGTGTCTACAAAAGTAAAAAAAAGTCCCTTTCCTTGATTTTCCCATTTCTCCCTTCTTCCATGATCCATCCTGATCGTCTCTCAATCCTTAAAGTCTCCAGATGATCTTCTTCCATTTACCTCGATTTATATATCCCTTGGTCCTGAGTACAAGTTCAACTACTCGGTCAAAGTATTGAAGGTCGAATATTATTATTGTCTCTAAAGTACGTCTAACTTGATTGTGTCTTCCATCAATGCTCTACGGAGAATCGATATAGGTAAAGATTCGAGGATTCATAAATCGTGGCTACTAGGTACCTAGCTACGTAACCTTTCCATAAGCCCCCCTTCCCCCCTTGTAATCTAGATATAAGCGGGGGACTTTTGGTCTGAAATCAAATTACTGCTAAGATAACGTGCTTCCTAACTTAACAAAAGGGGGGGGGGTGCTACGTGAAGGATAAATATATCCATGATCCATAACTCTTGAAGTACCCAGTATATTAGTAATAATTGAATAACTTCGGCATCTCATGCCAAAGTTTCATTCATATGTGTACATGTACTCTACGTGTCTACTCATTCGCACAAAATATATCGACAGCAAAAGAACAAGGGGACGGTTCCAAGGTTCCATCAGATAACTTCCAAGTTGTTCCATTCATCCAATATTCTTATTTTTATTTCGATTTAGAAGCTCCAACATTGGAAGATCTTGTAGATCAAACATCAATCTTTTTCCAAAGGAAAAGGGATGGATCATGGACGATGAGATTCGATGGTGCTAAACTTGAATTGATTTAGTGCTAAAAATCTAGAAATAACGTGAGCTAAAGGCCGAATTTATTCTCCATCTAATTTCGGCAAGGCCCCTGACGACAGCGGGAAAAACCGATACCTGATGCGTTTTTCTCTCTCTTCAGGTCTAGACCAGGAAACTCCTGCCTAAACATTGCTTCCAATCTTCTTTTCTAGCTTCTAGCCATAGTTTGGTTCGGGTCTGGTCTTGGATTCGGCGTTGCTCCCAAAAGAGTCCATTTGACTCTTGATGCTTTTCTGTGAGACTGTGCACTGTTAAATATGTGTCCAATGTCTGGAGTTGTAATATAGGGATCTCTGTTCTCCATCTGGATGTTACTCGATTGGGACAGGCCCTGATATAAATATGTACGGAGACAATTTTTGGTTGAGCATTTTCCTGACACATCGAGCCAAATGGTACCGGTGCGGATGAAGCTCGGTGGAAGAGGGCTAATGAAAGCTTGAAAGTTGTAGGAGGAATGAAGCTTCCTAACCTAGACCAATTCTTGGGTCTTCTCAACTTCCACAACACACACTATTTCTTCCCCGCTATAGACTCTCGATTCCAGCTCCTTGTGTATATCTCTAGAGGAAGATATTATGCACTTCAAAAGAATTTCACACCCTGTTGATCCTCCTGTCCAAAAACCTGTGCCTTTCCCCTCTTCACTAAAATCGCCAGAGATTTTTGTAATATTTCCGCATCCAGACCGTGAAATTCTATTATCGCACATCCATTAGCATACCCCTTCCTTAGATCCCAAGCAAACAAGACTAAAAAGAAACACAACATACCAGCACCTCTCCCCCCCTCCCCCTCAACCAACTCATAAAGCGTCAACACACTCCCTTTCTGCCCCGTAGTCTCAACCCACTCCTCAATAACCCTCGCCCACTCCTCCGGTTTCCTCCACCAAACCCAACATACATCAGCCCCTTTCCCATTTCCAATCCACTCCACCCTTCCCTCCTTCTTCATGAATTCCAACACCTCTCTCAAGCCCTCCTCATCCAACCTCCTATTAATCCTCTCATTCTTGAACAACTCTGAGGATATAAACGTAGAAACCGTCAGACGAAATAATTTGTGAAAGGCGAAATATGATAGGATTAAATCGCTCCATTTGCGGAGTTGCGCGTGGAGGGTCGAAGAGGTGGGTTGGAGGGTGAAGAAGGGGGGGAAGGAGTGTTCGCGGGGAAAGCGGAACGGTGCTTTAGCTTTGGGGGATGATTGGATTTGGGAAGTACTCATTTTTAGATTTGGAGTTGGAGCAGTGAGGTGAGGAGGGAAGGAGGGGTGAAATATTAGGTGGGAGTTGGCAGAGGGCTATTGGTCAGCCTTACATGGTCCGTGCACTATGAAGCTCGGCTTCAACGATGAAGTCATCTCATTTTTAGATTCTCCGAAAATACTAACACAAAATACGAAAATAAGAGTTAATTTACAAATAAACAGGAAGAATTCATCTCAGCAATATAACTACTAACAACGACGATTCCTTCACCATTGCCAACAATCAGAAAGAAATGAACAAAGCAGCCTTCATCATCACACTTCCACTTTGGCATCCTCCTCTTCTTTTTCCTACAAACTACACCTACACGCCAGGAATCCCAACAATTTTACCTGATCAAGGGTAAACGCGCTAAAAATAGAATAAGCTTTTAAGAATGCACCCTTCCATTTACAAGGGATTTCAGTTGTCGAAATAGTTCCACCCAAAATGTGACGTTATCGCTTCTAGAAGCGGAATCGCTTAGCTAGCTTTGACTTTAACTGAGAGGTAGATATTCGACCAGCTATCGATGGCGGCAAGTCGCGGTACTGGAGGCTAGTATTGTTGGTATTGTTGGTATTGTTGGGAGAAGTTGGGGAGATATCGCTGGAGTTAAAGTATTGGTAACATGTGGAATTTGCCATTGCAGTCTCTGAACAGGAGGGAGATAAAGTTAATGATGTAGATGAAGGAGATATGGTGGGTGAAATGAGAGCGGAGTCTGTTGGGTTGCTATCTAAGGTTTCTGGTGTGGAGATTTCGGATGGACTGGATGCTTCTGATGGAGCTAAAGTGATGGTTTCAGAAGCCGGCGGATCTGAAGGAGAAGGTGCGATTTCAGACACTGCAGAAAATATGAGGGATCCGATGGATATGGCCTGGGGGAGAAATTCTGGGCCTAACGTTAACGTGGCGATTTCAGATGTCGATGAATCTAAGGGTGAAGGGGTGATTTCAGGCTGTGTGGAAGATGTAAGGGATCCTGTAGGTATGGCATGAGATGTAGGTTCGGAGGCTGAAGTTGATGGAATGGCTATAGAAGCCGGCGAATTTGAAGGAGCGGATATAAGTGACCCGCTTGAAACTCCGAGCACTATCGATGAAGCATGGATTGTATTGCTCTCTTCGGCGGGGTTAGATTGTGCAGCGGGATCCGATGATTCGGCGGGAATTGATGAGATGAGAGCTGAAGAAATGATGACGGATGGTCCAGGTGTGATAGCCGGCTTAGAGCTAAATGTTTCAGAAGATATGGAAGCTATGTTTGTTCCTGATAACGATGATCTAGTTTGAATAAATGAGAGGGGGTCTGACGTGGCAGGAATTGGTACAGATCCGCTAGTGACGAGGATCATTTTTGAGGAAACAGATCCGCTACTGGTGATCGAGCCAATCTTAGTAGATGAGATGGAGCTTGAACTTGGAGTAGTGGAAATAGATCCAGATCCTGATCCTGATTGTGAAGATGATACAGTGGGGCTCGAATGTAGAATCGAAGTTGGCTCTTGAGTGTTGTTCGAGATTACAGATGACTTGATTGAAGTGGATTCGCCAGGGGTGACTGAAGGACTGTTGATGGAAGAAACTTTAGTTGGGAAAACAGACGATGAAACTTTCGTCGCTGAAGCATCAGATGTGGGGGCTGAGTGAGTGCCTGTACTAATCTCTTCAATGGAACTTTGGATGGAAGAAAGACTCGATAGAGAGGAAGTTGAGATCGAAGATTTGGACACCGAGGTAATTCCCGTGCTACTTTCTTTTGTTGAACTTTTGGTGAAAGAAATTCTGGTTAGAGAAGATGTCTTTGACAAATTACTGCTGGTACTCAAGGATTCCGAAGGTGTAGAAATAGTTTCTCTCGCTTTTGAACTGGTAGGTACTGGTGTTGTTTTGGATGTTTCTGAAGCTAGAATCGTCTTGGCAGTCGATGATTTTAATGTAGTGGAGATACTTTGCGTGGTCTTTGGGCTTGTGTTTTCTGGAGCCTCGGTCCCTTTTGAGGTAGTCTTAGTGGTCTTTTGACTTGTCTTTGGGGTCTCAGTGGGCTTTGTGGTAGTCTCTGTAGCTTTTGCACTTGTGGTTTTCGGAGCATCGGTTGTCTTTAGGGTAGTTTGAGTAGTCTTTTGAATTGGAGTCTTTGGGGTCTCAGTGGGCTTTGGAGTAGTCTGTGTGGTCTTTGGACTAGTAGCGATTGGGGCCTCAGTCGTTTCTAGGGTCTTTTTGGGGGCTGTTTTAGTAGGTAGTGCTTGAGTAGCTTTCGTTTTTTTTGTGGTCTTTTTGACTGCTCGGTTCTCCAGACCTACAGAGGCAACAGGTGCTTGAGGATATAATTCGTTAATGATTGTGTACACCTCTCCATTGTCGAGTTTTAGGCTTCCTCCATAAGTTCCTGGGTCGGAAGGCTCAATGCACCGAGAGACGATGTTCTCGAAGGCTTCTGTGCAATGTTCAAGAGTTGAATCGAAGCTGTCACTATGTTCGAACGATATCTATATCTGTCAATGTGATTGATTAGATGCGGCCGGGCTCAGATTTCTTACCTTTACGCTTGAAAGGTCTATGCTGCCCGATGTTTTACCTGTTGCATTCTCCAAACAAAAATTGGAAACCTTATCATCAGAATTGAGAAATGCTGTCAATTCTTTCCTGTGGGGATCCCCGGAAGCCCTATCTTGGTCATTGATAATCGCAGCAAAGGAAGTAGAGATTGAAGAAAGAATGAAGGCGGTCCTGAGGATTAAATTGACAAGAGCCATGGTAAGGACTGTATATTGCAATGGCACCAGAAATGAATGACTGGAAGTGACAATGAAAGAAGTTCAAAAAGAAGAAAACTTAAGAGGAAATGACATGAGTAGTTTACAAAATGCCTGGCAGGATATCATTTTCACATATCTATATATGCAATTCCAAATAAAGTTGATTCTTTACAGCCCCTAAGATTCTCAGTATTGCTTACCATTACCGAAAGGATGATACAGAATCTCATCATATGAGTGAGGAAATAGGAATCATTGGGAATCCTACAAGACGATGTGGGTATTGCACCTCAAAGGCACGGCTTATGAGTGTTACCATTCGAAAGTTGTACAAGCATGCTATCATAGTGATTAGATATAGGCGTATTCTAAAATAATGGACAAAACGCGAAAGTGCCTTAACGAAGATTGCAACTCTTCAATTGGTTCTACCTACTATACCCAGGTACGTATCGAACCTCAATTCTGCGAAATGAACATATCAAAATTAAAAATATGGCATCTAATTCGTGCAGAAATGTATGCTTTGTGAGGTTAATAAGGCTAAGACTCTTACACAACATGTATTTTCTCTCGGGCAAACGTTACATGACTCGAGGGATGTACGATCGAATCCTCTTACCGAATGTACGGACCCGTCTCCCTAATAAAAATTGCGGAATTCTGCATATCGCTTCAAAAAGTTGGTTCACACGGATTTACATACCCGTATTGATACATCGTGATCATGATCAAAATAGATCAGGAAGGGGCTCTCTAAATGAATGGTGTAAGCTCGCTAAAGGTAGGATGTGTACCCGTACATCATCTACCAATCAGGTTTGTTCTGATGACGACTTCAAACTTTACAATTTAAAGAGCTAAGAACTACTGACAACCTCTGTCAGTGGCGGTATAGAAAGCTCGTCCTTCAGGAATCATCATTGCTGTTGTGCTTGTGATGTGGAATTTTGGGGGTTTGACACCCGTTCACAAAACATCATGTCTCCCTTGGCGAAATTATATGATAAAGTAATACAACTAAAGAGCAACTCGAGATTGATATGGTAGATTATTCCCTCGGGGTCTTTTTTGCTGGTTCCAAAAGAGGATGGACGATGGCTACTTGACAATCATGGGAACGTTATTCAATAAGTGAGTTCGTCTAACTCCAAGATAAAAGTCCCCTTCTAATAATGGACCGAGAAAAAGCTATGAAATAGACGCAGGCTAATCTACCACTATTCACGAAAGAAGGTAGATATCCTCGAAGACAAACAGGTTCTGTGAAATGCAATAATCTGTAATTTTCCATTCCGTATGCGGCCAGGGACCAGGGTCATTGTTTTCTGCTTATGTGAATTATCTTTCTCTTTTTAATTGTACGATAGGGTTCAAAGTATGTGTGCAGTCAAATGGGGTGTTGCAAATATCAAGAAGATTTATGATTTCTAGGAAAGTAACGTTGGATGATTTGGAGATGAGGCTGTTTGATAACCCCAGGGGTGAATTCTATTGCGTTTGCCTTGAGAGACTATCTGGTCCTCTGTTCAGACAATCGACATGCTTGACATGAGAATCCCGCAAAAGAGATTGCAGAATGTGAGAAACTAAGCCCCTGTATTTTCCCAAGTTCAGAGCCACAGCTGGCTGCTTCATCCTTTGGCTTGCTGACATCTGATCTGCATCTGCATAGAGTTTCTTCAGCCCTAAATCGTATACTTTCAAAGTCGAGGCTCCCTGAATCGTACCTTTTCCAGAGAACAACATTGGTTACGAAGGCACCGCGAACAGGATATGAGATTTTGAATTTCATTATGCATTGGATAGCTCCGATTTGCTTCTTTAATACTCGGCCATATTTCCTCTATAAACGCAGCCCTTTTCTTGCGGATGGTTAAGTCCCGAGCAGAGTGAATCAAGAGTGACTATCGTGCAAGCCACTCGAAAGTAAGGAACCCATTGTCTCATTAAGGAGGTTCGTTAACGACATGCATGTCTACGCCGCACATTCGCACCAAAGAAAGCTAACTTACCTCACTTATTACGATTGTGGTAAGCTCCAGCTAACTGAACCGTCCATTTCCATCACAACAAATCGAGCGAATTTGGAATCTTCTCCTCAAATATCGTCTGACCACCTAAACTTTTGGTAAATCGATAATACGTGTGCTGTTTGTGCCTGTTTCTTTCCACATAAAAGAAATCAAGTTTTGGGTTGAAACCGGAGGAGTTTAAGGATATCGAGGATAAAACATGAAACGCTCCAACAAAATATAATAGATAATAGATAATTCAGATTCACCAAGAACTTTTGGATCCTCAAAAGAGCCTTCACAAGTCCCTCAAGATAGCTACAGAAACCCGCCCAACACCCACTAAAAGCCCTGCTGCCTATGCCACTTCTCCTCCCACCCAGGAAAATACGGACTCTCAGCCAACGTCTCCTCCTTCCAAACCTCGCCTCCCTCCTGCGGCACCACCAATCCCTTCTCCACCTGTTCCTTTGCCCACTCCTCCAATGCCGGTATTACCACGTGCTCCACATGCCAAGTCCCCTTATATTCCATCAAATTTCTCTTTCCCTCTTTCAATATCTTGCACATCAATGCTGGTATATACGGTTCATCTCTAAATTGCGTCACGGGTGTAAACAGTGCTTTAAAATTAAACACTACGCCCCCACTTAGCGGTAGTCGTCTGAGTGTTTGCCAATCAACCCTCAAATTACATTCTTCAATTGTCAAATCTTCTTTCTGTATTTCTCGCAATTTTTCATGCGGATGACCAGCTGGCATGAATAAAGGAGCGTCGATCTCGAGCCCCCAACTGCCTCGTTGAATAGGGGCATCGGCAGACATCTTGGTAAAAAAGCGATCCATGCTAAAAGACATCTTCTCTTTGTAATCTGGGATCGGCTTATGGATATCCTCGAGCTTCAATCCGATTTTCGTGGAGACGTTCCAGCCTAGTGAACTACAGATGACGCCGGCTCGAAAATAGTACATTCCATCTTCATCATTTCTCAGAACAATTGCAAAATCTTCAGGAACATTGTTGAGGATGACGTGAAGTGGATGCATGGATTTGATCTCAGTTGTGGTTTTAAGGAGAGCATTGTAGAATGTTCTTTTGTCTGGCGAGAGGGAGAAATATGCGGGGTAGCGAGCACAGTAGAATTGGAGGCACATTTCCATAAGTTCTTTGGTGGCAAGTTCGCTGCCTGGAAGGTAGTCGAGGACCATTTTACCGTACTGTTTGAAGAGCCCTTGACGTTCGGCAATGCGAGAACAGTATGTGTTCTCGACTTCGAGCCACCAGTCTGGTTCCATCTTTTGCAAAGCTACAAGGTGTTAATATAATTTCGGTGGAATATGAGGATTTGCTTACACATGGTTTGATGATATTGCCATCTTATAGGTCTGTATGGTCTAGGAAGAGCCTTCTCGGGATCAAATCCTTCATAAGGTTCAGGTAGTGGGACGCCGGTCAAGATATCATAAGGTGGAAAATCGCCCATGGCGTTAACTTCTTGAGTAGAGAACCCCATTGGTGTATATTTTGGAGTCTCAAAACCGAGAGTATATGATTGTGTCATGAGCAATTTGTTATTTGCCATGTGTTCGTCTGATGGGTTGGTTGAGGTCAAGACCGTGCCAAATCGTGGAGGGATCGTTTTTGCAACCTGTGGAAGCGTGAAGCGTCTAGAGGGAGGCAACGCATCGTAGTAATTTGGAGCTTTACTATTGGGGTTTAAAGCTTTATTTGCACTCTTATTGCTCGGAGACAATGAACGAGGTGGTGTTACGGAGGTAGATGCGCGTCGATGTTGGATATGAAATTTGTTGAATAGGGATTTTTGCCAGCTTGGGGTATATACAAATGCGGCCAGTGTGAGTAACAATACCATTACACCAAGGCCAAGAGGCCATTGGTTCGATACCAAAGTGGTATCGATCGTGATCATTGTGTTGCTTTGGGAAATCAGCAGCAAGTGCCAAGCCTTCAGGGTCGTTATGCAATACGCTGCGGAGCAGAATGATGTAGATGAATCGTGATGTTTAATCCAGGATGTGTGATAAATGGAAGTGTAATCATGTATTATTCGAGGGAAAGGAGGTCGGTATCAAAGTGCAGTCAAGACTTGACACAAAAGCCTGTCAACGGATGAAGTGTATATTGCACCGATGACCAATAAATGCGATATATAGACAGGCTATATCATATTGCGGAAAAGCTCCGAACGGATCAAAGGAAGAAAAGAGACGATAACTTATAGAGGAAGTGTACTTCAAGCTTCAACATCAAATCTACACTCTGAATATGAGGACCTGCATCAAATATAAAGACAAGCGACCCTCGACAAACCGTGAGTACTCCAAACGCATATCAATCCAGCCATCGACTCAACCATCTCAAATAGGGAAAGGAAATCGCGATAGAAGGAGGAATGATCGCAGCCAGATTGCAAACCCCGAGCCAAGTGGACGAGAGATAAAAAAGAGAGGTGGTGTGCAGCTAGCTCTATACCATTCATGGGATACGTACAAACGTACCATACAAGGAAACGCCATATCATGGGGTATCACGTATCATATATGTATGATCTACCTAGAGTAGTCACTCCCCAATGGATAAGACTCCCTATCTACTTCGTACTGGGTCTCCGCATTGAACCATACCTACCTACATACATACATACACCAGCCACTAGTACGCGAAGTAGGTAATCATTAACAACCTGGAACCATTCATTACTACGCAGAAGCTCTGTATTCTCTCACAGTTCGAAAGGATAAAATAACTAAAGCGGGTTAAGCGTAGATTGGCAACCCCGACATTCCGTGCCAATTGGCCCCGCACTCGAATACCGATTACCATATTCAGCGAATTGTTCCCTTTCTCACTTGATTTTGGCAAGGTGCTTTGCTTGTACAATAGGTACTTTGGGGTACCGGTATTATCATCAAATATCATCAGATGATATGCTGATACATGTGTACTCTCAAATATTATGAGATATATTTCTCCGAGATTGAGATGCGCTTTCTCTTATCATAATTTTTCAAACACGTGTGTGTTGGTTGTTGTATATGGGATTTCAGGTCTTTAGTTGCATCTTCAATGTTGGGCCGGATTTGAGTAACGAACTTTAACAGACTGGCTTTCTTGAATGAGGAGGGCATCTAAACATATCTTATTGGCGATTCTTCGAACTTAACGTGTACAGTACTTCGCTGCGTGCGGTATATAACATTAAAAAACATAATAAGGGTATACAATAGAAGAGAAAGACGAGATCACCTCTGCAACGACCAGTGTTCTGAGAATCTAACACCTGATAAATCCCCTGGTATTTAAATCTTTCCAAAGCCTCTTCGCTCGCTATAATGACAACCAGAACCCAAAAAAAACATGAGAGTAGAATCAAAATACACACGCTCATACTACCCGTTTCTCATGACCGAAATTACATAGCAGGTCATATCTTCGTGTCTCATTCGTTATCAAATCATCCCATTTCATTAGAATCCCCCATATTTCTTCCAACGACCGAAGAGTCCGCCAGAAGCACTTGGCGCTCGAGACGTGTCGAAGCCGGAGTCTCTTTGACTTTCTCGTAAAGCATCCTCTTGACTGCCCTCCGAGCTCCTTGTGGGCTTTTCTGTCTCCTTTTCACGTCTCCTCTCATCTCTTCTTCGTCGCTTATCATCATCATTCCCCGCTGGCCTTGTTTTTCTCATTCGTTTTCTTTCAGCCTCTCCTCCAACCGTGTCGTCAACAGGGGATGCTTCTCCCGTGGGAAGGTTTGGTGGAGGCGGCGCATCTGAGTTCTCTCTGACCCAAGAGTCTGTGCCACTATGAGGCCAAGCTGGAGTTTTCTTGGACTTTGAATGGCTGTAGACTGGGCCATCGGCTGGAAGGAATTCGGGTTCAGGAACGGGTGCAGATTTGCGACTTGATTTCCGAGGATCTGATGATTTCACCCGATCTTCACGTCTTCTTCGTCGAGCGTCATCATCATCACCATCTCTATGACTCCTTCTATGTTTAGAACGCGATGGATCTTCGAGTCGTGGCTCACCATCTGTTTGTACAGCCTCTCTCTCTTTCCTGGCCCTTCGGCGTTCAGCACGTTCAGCTTCCTTTGCCTCCCTTTCCTCTTCAACTCGTCGCTCAGCGGCCTCAGCAGCACGTCTTTTCTCTCGCTTGGCGGCCCTTCGTGCTTCACGTTCATCTTCCTCTTCCCTTCGTTGACGCTCTCTTCTTGACTCCTCTTTCGCTGCTCGTGCATCTTCCGCGCCTCGTTGACCCGCCTCGCGTTCAGCCCTGCGTGCACGTCGAGCTGCTCTTCTTGCTTCCTGATCTTCTTCGGTCGCGGCACCTGTCATGGTGACATCAATTTCCGGGTCCACATCTCTAGAAGACCGTCTAGTTTTTCGATCATCACGTCTGTATGCACGAATCTCATCTTCGGCTGGGGCTGTACTTCGACGTTTAAGATCCGGGCGATCTTTCTCTTTGTCCTTTTTTCCAAAAACGCCTCCAAACATGCCGCCCAAACCGGATTTACGAGCGCTTGAATCGGTTCGTTTAAGTCCAGGTGCACCTAAGTTTTCCGATGGGCCTCCTGTTTCTACCATAACAATGTCATCCTCATGTCGTCTTTGTTGATATGCTCTGGCATTAGCATTCCAGTCCGTGGCAGGCATGGTCTTCCTTCGTATCGGTATTTCCACTGGTGGCGGAGGCATTGGTACAGATGGTGGCGCTTGTCCAAACATTGAATTATCAGCTACCTTTGATTTTCCTTTTCTATCACGGCTAGACCTGTGACGGATATGATCTGCCACGTCATCAACCACGTCATCATCTTTTCACGAATAATATCAGCATGAGTAATATTTACAATATTTTAATTGGAGATACGCACCACGTGATGGCCTGGCCTTTTCGGACTTGCTTCTTGAAAGCTTACCAGGGACAGCAACACCAAACATCTTTGCAGCTTTTGCAGGCATTGGAGGAGGAGGAGGAGGAGCACGAGTATCATCAGGAATTGGGGTGGGGTAGCTGGAACTATCCATGGTAGCTGATTGTCGGCGTGAGCTCGTTCTACTCACACTCGGTCGCTTTTCAGACTTTGAATTAGATCTCGATATTGGTGTAGCAGGCCCAAACATATTTGATATTCCTCTGGAAACTGGTGGTCTGTTATCCCCTTTTGATGACTTATCTGCTTTGTCTGAAGATGAGTCTTTGGAAGAAGTTTTCTCCTCCCTGGTAGATGATCTTCTGGATTTAGAATGCCTGGGGTCTGCTTCTCTGGTGGATCTCCTCTCCTCTCTTATGACTTGAGGTTCATCGGGTCTACGCTCACGATCTCTGGATGATTTTTTCTCCCTTTCTTCCTTACGGGGCTCTGCTCCCCAAGCCCCCCAAGAAGATCCATCGCGTACAACACGAGGACGTTCTTTCTTGGAGGATTTGTGATCTGAATCTGGTTCCAGTTCCGGTTCTTCCTCAGGGGGTGGTGTGGGTGGTTCAACAGGCACAGCAGGTGCTCTAGAAGATTCCTTGCTCTTGCTAGATTTGTTCTTATTTCTCTTTTGAATTGGCATCTCAACAATATCAATAATCTCGTCGTCGTAAGCGGGCTCTGGGAATGAACCAGGAAGGACTTCCGGAGCCTCAAACCTTTCCTTATCTCTTCTGGATGAAGATTTTGATTTTCTCTTTTCTTCCTTGGACAGCACAGGCGGCGCAGGCGGAGGCGGAGGTGGAGGTGGAGAAGGTGCTGGGAAGTATTCATCTACTTCATCAGGCTCATCAAGCTCATCATGCTCTTCAGGGGCTTTATTTGCTTCAAATGCTCTTAACCTATCAGCGATCGTTCCTCCCACTGGTTTCTTTAATAAGCTTGATTTGATCGATGGAGGTGGCCATTTAGATGTCGTGTCCTTGGTTTTAGAAGAGGTGTCTGGACGCGTCGATTTGTCAGCAATCGCAATCTCGTCTGATCCCGTGCCCCAAGCCATAAGATTCTTAGTGGATGCCTCAGTAAGGTTAGATTTACCAAATTCACTATCCTTATTTGGTGATGACTTCTCTGGTACTAGTGATTTTTTTGGAGCTCCCCAAAAACTAAAAGCATGCGACGCTGGCTTTGCGCGATTACCTAAAGCTAGAATTTCATCTACTTCTTCCTGGGTTGGCTCTAAGTCTTCGTCTGGTTCCGGAGTTGGAGCTTTCGTCGGTACTGGTGGCGGCGGTGGAGGGGTAGGCTCTGGTTCTCTGCTATGTTTAGACTTCTTACCCTTACTTGATTTGGATTCCTTTTTGGCCTTTTTAGCAGCTTCGGCCTCTTCTCTGGCAGGCTTGTCCTCCGCTTCTCTGATTGCTCGTTCCTCTTCTTCTCTAGCAGCTTCTTCTTCCTCTCTCATAGCTTCTTCTTCCTCTCTCATAGCTTGTTCCTCTTCTTCTCTTGCAGCTTTCTCTTCGGCTTCCCTAGCAGCTTCTTCTTCTACCTCCTTTGCAGCGGCTTCTTCTTCGGCTTTCTTCCTTGCTAATCGATCGGCTTCTTTCTGTTGTTTCTTTGTCAGTCTACCTTTGGGTTTAGCTGCTTCAGCTTCCTCGGCTATTCTTTTGGTTTCTGCTTCAGCAGCTTCGGCTTCAATTCTAGCTCTTTCTTCCGCCTCCAAAGCCTCAGCCTCAGCCTCAGCCTCGGCTCTTGCTTGTTCTTCTGCTTCGGCAGCCTCGGCAGCCTCGGCCTCGAGTCTTTCTTGTTCCTCGACTTCCAATCTAGCTGCTTCTTCTTCCGCAAGTTTCCTTTCGGCCTCTTCTTTCTCAGCCTTTTTCCTAGCCTTGTCGGCTTCTTTTTGTTCCCTTTTGTTGAGTTTGACAGGAGGAACTTCCTTCTCCTTGGGTTTTGATTTCTTGGCTGTCGATCCAAAACCCCACAAATTATCTGTTTCAGGCTCTACTGGAGGAGTTGGGGCTGGAGGTGGAGCTTCAACTTCGAGAACACCCTTTTTCTTACTCTTTTTGTCGCTTTTCTTGTCTGATTTGCTGCCTGAGGCTAGACCCCATATTGAGCTCCAATCGTTCTTGGGAGGCTCTGGTTCCGATTCGGAGGATTCAGCTTCAGCTTCTGCCTTGGCTTTTTCTTCAGCTTCAATTCGTTCTCGTTCCTCGATTTCAAGCCTTTCCCGTTCTTCGAATTCAAGTCTTTCCCGTTCTTCAGCATCGAGTCTTTCTTGTTCCTCGGCCTCCAACCTAGCTGCTTCCTCTTCCGCAAGTTTTCTCTCAGCTTCTCTTTCTGCCTTCCGTCTAGCTCTATCAGCTTCTTTCTGTTCTTTCTTACCGAGTTTGGCAGCAGGCTTTGTAGAAATTGGACTGAAAAAATCATCAAATTTGGATTCTTTGATAGGCTCAGCTTTTGGAGCATCTTCAAGAAGGCCCTTCTTTTTTTTCTTGTCTTTCGAAGAAGTACCCCATCCCATGAAATCATCGACAGCAGGTGGCGCATCTGGTACTGGCGGGGGTGACATAGGCTCTTCAAAGTCATCAACAGGAAGTAAAGTCTCTTCCTTGTTCTTTTTGGTGTTTTGTCCCCAACTCGCCCAGTCATCGTCGTCGTCCGCAGGCTCTATGGCTTCAATCATCGGCTTACTTTCGGATTCGGGGGTTTGTTCCTTATTTTTGCTTCCCTTCTTTTTGTCTTTCTTGGAAGTTGAAGAGAATCCCCAGGAGAAATCATCCATGACAGCTGGAGGTGGATCCGGAACTGGCTGAGGTATAGGTTCATCAAAGTCCTCAATCATTCTGGGCTCCTCGTTACTTCTTTTGCTTTTCTTCTTATCTTTGTCTCTACTAGATGTCTTATCCTTCTCTTTGCTCGAGGATTTGTCCTTTTTCTTGCTAGAGGTAAGAGCACCCCAAATACCCACAGATTCTATAGACTTTGAGGCCGGTTCTGGTTCTGGGTCAATGAATTCTTCTTCAGCTGGCTCATCTTTCGGTTTGTCATCAAAACCCCAATCAAAACCACTGATCGCTGGAGCAGTTGGTAGAACTTCGTCCTTGGATTTCTTTTTCTTGTCCTTTGTGGAACTACCGAGTCCCCATGAATTCCAAGCATTGGTATCTTCTTCAGGCTCTGGGTCCGATTCCAATTCTGGTTCAGGTGCAGGTGGTGGTGTTGGTGGCTTTTCAACTTCAGGTTCTATAATTACATTCCTACCTTTCTTTTTCTTGTCTTTCTTGGTCGATTTAGCACCCCAAATTGGTTCCGGTGGTGGTGGCTCGGGGTCGGGTACCGGCTCAGGCTCAGGATCGGGAATCTTTTCAGGTTCTGGAGGCGGTGGTGGAGGTTGATCTTCTACAGTTTTTTTCTTCTTTTTGTCTTTTTTAGTAAGCCCCCATCCCCAACCGACATCTTCTTCAACCTTTTCCTCAACTACGGGCTCGGGGTCAGGTTCCACAACTGGTGGTGGTTCTTCAACTTTTGGCGGTTCGTCAATAATAGCGTTTCTGCCCTTCTTTTTCTTACCCGATTTAGTATTTCCCCAAGCAGAAATAGGTTCTTCCTCCTTTTTAGGTTCGGGAACAGGCTCGGGCTCAGGTTCAGGTTCGGGTGGTTCGGGATCGGGATCGGGGATCGGTGGCGGCGAGTCTTCTGGTTTTGATTGTTCAGCAAGCTTTCCTTTTTTCTTTTTGTTCTTTTTAGAGGATGTTCCAGGGTTCCAGGTATCTTCCACAGATACAGGTACAGGAGGAGGACTGGGTGGCTTTTCTTCTATAGCAGGCTCGACTACGGCTTCCACTTTGGCCTCCTCTTTGGCTTCCACTTTGGCTTCCAATTTTGGGGGTTCATCCACTTTTGGAGGTTCATTGAGTTTTAGGGTTTCAGTGGCTGCTTTACCTTTCATCTTTGTGCTTGTAGCGCCCCAAGCACCCCAAGCGTCGTCCAGGACAGGTATATTAATGGGTTTCGGGGGTTCCGCCTTTGGATCTTCTTTCGGGGCCACCTCAAACATATCTACCGCTGATGCTACCGCGCCTTTCTTCTTCTTCTTCTCCTTTTTGGAAAGACCAAAGGTAAATCCAACATCTTCTTCTTGTATCGGTTCAGGTTTGATAGGCTCGGGCTTTGGTTCAGGCTTTTTTTCCAATTTCCGGGAATCTGCTATGCTGTGTTTAGTTTCGTCCTGGTCAAGGGCATCGAATGTAAATCCTAGGTTTTGGTGTTCGGGCTTACCACGATCATTGCTCCATGGGTTGTTGTTATTGGCTTCCTCTGCGGATTTGTTTACGGGAGACGGCGTTCTTGCACTGGTTGCGCTCCCAATTCCCCACTTAGATACCCCAGTAATCCAGCTACTACCCCATCCACCGAGAACACCAGGTAGTTTTGGACTTGCGGTACCGCCAGTATCTAGATTCAGCTTGGCTTTGGGTCCTTCGTCCAACTTAATGTCATCGAATGTCTCAGCAATCTTTATCTCGGGGGCAGGAGGAGGCGGGGGTGGGACTGGTTCAGGTTCAGGTTCAGGCTCGGTAGCTTTTCCCCTCTTCTTCTTCTTGTCCTTCTTAGTTGTTACAGTAAAGCTATCCAATAGGTCTTCGGCAGGTGGCTCAACGGGCTTTTCTTCTTCCTCTTTATTATCTTCTTCTCTCTTCTCCTCCTCCTTTTTGTCATCTCCACCATCCCCAGAGCCACCTCCGTTAGCTCCAGCATCGCCGCCTGCGCCGTCACCTTTGTCGTCATTGTTACCCTCGTCTTCATACTTCTTCGCTCCATCATCCCCATCATCTTCCTTGGCTCTGGCTATAGGCGCATTGTTTTTGGCCTTCTTTTTCTTCGCAGCTACCTTGAATCCATCTTGGTAATTAAAATCGACTGAAGGATTTAATCTAGGATCGTCAAACGGTGAAGGAGCACTTCTTCTTTCTCGCGAGATTATAGGGGTAGCGGGGTGATTTGTATAGTTTTGCGATTGGGATTTGGCAAGCGAACTTGTGTCATGCAGGTCCGCTATACTATCTTCATTCTTCGGGGCAGGCATGTTACATTGCCATCTTGGTAAAAGGGTTGGAGTTTTCAACGTTACGTGTATTCGTCTGCGAGACTGCGTATATATCGAATCGGAGGATATGCCCTGAAAATGATGTTAGAGACCTATATCGATAGTCGCCTCCATGTACAAAAGTAAGTCGCTACTGCGTGACACAGTATTTGGCAAGCGATGAACGGGCTCAAGTAACTTTTCGATGACTGATCGAATTCCAATATATATGCATCTGGCGGGACAATAACCCAGTTTTCGACCCAAGTTCTCGCGACCATTGTATAAGACTTTCCTAGATATCGAAACAGACTGCAATTTGTTTTGCGCCAGCTCAACCCAGCAGTAGACTTAGAACTGAAACCATATGAAAATAATTGTATCCATACCAATTCTGAACGGCACACATCATTATATTCTCGCGATGCCTCCCATGCTTTCGCAATAAGTCCCAGCCTTATGCGAATATCCCCCTCATCCCACCCAATCGCCCAAGGAAGGGTTGTAGTCAATGCACAATCGCTCCCTAGACAATCGCTTCCGTACGACCAAGCCTTGACCGCTGCCATTGTGGATATTCGAACTTTTGTTACGGCAGGAAGGTGTCAAAGTCATCGAAGCTGTGTGGTATTTGGCATGGGAGATCTCTTGAGAGGGGGTTGGCAAAGTGGGATCCGCTTCAAATGCGTGGCAGTAAGGGACGAGAGATGTCGGAAAAGGGAGGAAAAGTAAATCGGATACGGCTGAGAAAATATAAGTAGAAATACAACAGTATGATAGGTTTATGGAGTGAGGGCAAATTGTAGGTGAGTTGGGTATGAAATTGTATGATATCGTATGGTATGAAGAGGAACTTCGGACGTGGTCACACGTAGAATATCTCCCTGGTCGTTTGTATCCTTCGCCAATTCTGAGACATTCAAGCAGGTATCGGCGCTGAGATTGTTGATCCC
Organism: Myriosclerotinia scirpicola; assembly: GCA_002162505.1. Taxonomy (NCBI): domain Eukaryota; kingdom Fungi; phylum Ascomycota; class Leotiomycetes; order Helotiales; family Sclerotiniaceae; genus Myriosclerotinia; species Myriosclerotinia scirpicola. Next base: position 2,655,042 of record NGKG01000001.1, read on the forward strand.
CCAAAGAAAAATCCTTATCGAGACCCTATCCGTATCACCTTAATATACATCAGACTTTCACATCCATCGAAGATCAGATTATTCTCGAGGACAACCTTTCTTAATGGAATATATCAATGATGGAAACCGAGGAGAAAAAGGATGTTGACATTGTCCAACGATACTTCAGGACGGGAGTAATAGAGCTATGTATGGTCGCATTCACGCATTCACGCATTCACGCATTATTATTCATCGAATAGGACAGAAGAACACACGATGACTGGTAAGGTTTCCACATTAGATCTAGTAGTTTGCGGGTACAGGCAGAGCGGACAGGTAGCTAATAGGCCCAAGTTGAATCGGTAGGGCAGATCGGTTGAAAAGCGTGGATGAGTAGATGGATGATTGGCACGACTTCACGACTTCACGACTTGGGCAATTCATAAGTAAGGTACTGAAGTTTTTGGTTGTACGGCGGGGAGTTTGATTTGGATAAGATCATTCATTCATTCATTCATAGGTAAAGTGGGTTACGACGTGAATACCGCTAGGTCAATCGAGATCAATTCCACCTTCATTCTTGTCATTTGTCTACTTCAATCTTCAGGCTCGCTCTCCATTACTTCTAGTCTTCTAACCATCTTCACTATTTCATTTTCTCCACTATAAGGTTATTCTAGATTTCCTATCCGCAAGAACATTTGCTACACCGCTTCTTGGTAGAAGTATCGTGACAATAAAGTGCGGCCACACTGCCACACTGACACACATCTTTTCGTATTGGCGACGAGGAGATTTTCATCAAATTACACTATACAATTGGAACTTATGCATAAGAGGAGGTTATTTTTCTATCATGACCATGAGTCTGGTTGGCTAGTCACACTACACACTTAAAATTAAAAGAGGTGTGGCAACCAGAAATGTAATGCATCATGCATGTTGGAAGATACATTCTGATTCGTTTGAAGCATATGCAAGTATAACAAACCGCGGATACCGACGCGCCTTAATATCTTCTTTTGTCCGAGTCACCACTGACCAGAGAGAGATACCTGATGGAGGGGGGCAAAATCCTCTTGGTTAATGTCTAACTTACAGGTCCAAAGATGCAAACCACTTCATGCATCGAAATAGCCCGAGTCAATTCTCGAACTCGAGGCAATCGAGGCGAATGAAAATGTATAACAAGTCCTCGCATTTCGTCAGGCATCTCGCATCTTGCATCTCGCACCTCGCATCTGAGATTTGTCTGTCGGTATATGTTTAGTACACAAAGTTTCCTTGAACACATGATGAATCTTTAAGTAATTATATCTTAAGTGGGTAGCAATCGCTTAGTCGTTCGTTTCAGCCTGAAGTACCTACTTCAAGTCGTCATAGTTTCATTTCATTCATATCTTTCATTCACATTGTTTTGGTTTCGTTTTCTTCTGTTAAGGTTTTTGTCACTCTCAAACATTGAGCTGTCGATGGAATTTCAGAAGCCCCATTTTCTAATATTGCACTTCTTCAATGACAATGTTAGAGGACCACTTTGCTGTACTGCCACTCAGGCACAGGGTCTACCGATATACTGTACAGAAGTGATATCGCCGCACAAGAGTGGGGTCTTTCGGACATCATTCCAGTGAAAGATTCCAAGTCCTTCCATACCAAGCCTGCACTTCATGATTTTCCCCCCAAAAGATGCTATAATCTTCAAACCCGAGGTCTATCGACGACGATCTGACCCACGTTATCTTGTTACCCATCGAGCCCATTACCTAGGTATTCGTGTAACTAATCCATGTTAGAGAGGGGCACTGTGATGTCAAGTTAAAAGCTCCCAACCAAACAAATCGAACCCCGCATCAAAATGCCATCTTCAGGGTGTTAAAGTACCATGATTCTAGAAAACTCAAAGATTGATGTCTCCACTCTATGAGCTCAAGCTCTTCTTTTAGATTATGATGATTATCAATCATGCTTTGCAGAATACTAGTAAATCAAGATCTCCTTCCAACGTGTTCTCTTTAATCTTTCTACAATATTAATTAAACATCTCAATATCACATACATATTTACCCAACCGCAAATCACCATATCTCAATATTCAAAATGCCATCAAATACTGCAATTGTTGTTCAGAAGCCTGGGGAAGCCAAAGCAGTTGAAGCTTCGATCCCAAAACTTAGAGATGACTACCTTTTGGTCAAGACAAAGGCTGTTGCTTTAAACCCAACAGATTGGAAACACATCGAATGGCTTACCAGCGCAGGAGCTCGAGTAAGTTGCCAGTATATCTTCATACTCACCGAGTGCTAACAGTTGCCTCTCAGATCGGATGTGATTACGCAGGTGTCGTTGAAGAGGTTGGAAGTGCAGTTACCAAGGACTTCAAGAAAGGTGATCGAGTCTGTGGTTTCTGTCACGGAGGAAACGAGGTGAACCACGAGGACGGAGCTTTCGGAAACTACATCACCGTAAAAGGAGATGCCCAAATCAAAGTCCCAGATAACCTAAGCTTCGAGGAAGCCTCCACCCTCGGCGTCGGAATCACCACGTAAGGAATTCCCCAAACCATCCATCCATCATCCATCTAACCCATCCCCAGCGTCGGACAAGGCCTCTACCAATCCCTC
>NGKG01000001.1:2663104-2687720 GCA_002162505.1 Myriosclerotinia scirpicola
AAAATAATTAAAAATTTATTATTATATTAAATTAAAATATAATTTTGTATACACAATATAATTTTATATATACAATATAATCTTTTATATACAATATAGTTTTATATATATTGTTTACTTTTATATATAGTTTATTTTTATATATAATTTACTTTTATATATAATATTAAAATCTTTTTATAGTTTAAAAAGTATTACAATATAAATTATAATAATTATTATAATATTATATTTCAGTTTTGATATTGCATTTCTTACATAATAATTTCTCGCTTACACAAATTTACATCTCTTACACAGTTTTGTATCTCTTACACAATTTAAAAAAGCGTATACAATTGAGATACTGTGTTTACCAACCCGCGTCCTCCACTAAGGTACGCATCGGTTACATACGCATCGGTTGAGCAGAAATTCTGCTGTCGATACTATCCCCCTTCTATTCCTCTTACCTCAACATCCATCTTCGCCGAGATATCAATGGCATACCGGTACTATAGTATGATACTATTATGATACTAGGTCCTATTTTATATGGAAATAATCTAGGTGCCTGTTTCCGCTAAAGCTCGAACCCCTCTTTTGATACCACTCAAGACAAAATCTACTGGCTGAGTCTGGCTCTTCAAAGTATCAAATCCAGGTATCGCTAAGTTATGAGGCTATGTTAGATATATTTACATACACCTGCAGCCAAAACCTACCTGGGAAGATATCGACAAACCAAATTGACCGACGGGAACTCTTCAAAAGGGTAGGTAGCTGAAAAAGAGGTCCACTCATGTGCAGCTTCTCAATGTTCTCATTAATGATCGTTCGCGGATTGACTCATGATGAGCTGTGTGATTATTAGACTCTAACATTGAGGTACTAAGGTAAAATATCTTCAATTTCTTAACCACGTTAAAACTTTTGATGCTATCATCACATGCAATGAGTGAATGCCACTGAATAGTGCCCAGGTGAGGTGAGATGGTTCCTGATCCGAAAAAATGGATATTTTCCGATGACTTCAAGAATGAAATCTGCCGGCATCATGATTACCTAGGTAGTAAGAAAATATACATTTTCCTCAGAAAGAGCGAAAGATTATAATTTCAATTATTATGATGCTGCATCCCTAGTAAATATTGCGCATCTCCATTTCCTTTGCCCAGCATGTTATCAGGGTGAGGCTTTCGGCAAGCAACCGCGTCAGAAGTTGAACTCCGTCGCTTGGCGCTTCTTTTGTATCTTGTCACCAAACTCGGATTTTCAGCATGAATACATCTAGAATTACATTACCCTTTCATGAATAGCATTAGCAAAATGACGGACGACAATAATGCCCCATCGTCTTCGAGCCCACCAAAGAAAATTGGTCAAATTGGTGAAATTGGTCGACATCATGCACCCTCGGCTTGGCTGCCTCTCTGTTCTGAAAGCACAAGTCCAATGGCAACACACGGGCAAGGTATCTTGACTAGACTTATCAAGAATCAATCGAATGGATCGTTAGCTACCATGCGGCGTCCATCGGGATCGCTTCTACGTAGAGACTCGTTTGAAGATGAAGAACACCCTCGAAGTGTATTTGATGACCGTGATGATTTCAGCGAAAGGCGTCTCAGTGCTGTTCTCAATGGACCTCAGATGCGTAGTCAACGCCTTATTGGTAATAGCAATCCTCGATATAAGTGGGAGAGATATTGGAAAACCGAGGAAGAATTGAAGGAGATGAAGAAGCCGATGTAGGTCACCCAAAGTGTCACTCAAGCACAAACTTCCATTCCAGCCTTATGATCAAAACTGACAAATCTCATAGACGCCAGTACTACGAACGTACAAATTCTCTCATTCAACAATACATTTATATCGATCGCCTGCTCGACTCTTCAATCCCTCATGACCTCTTGAATGAATACGAACATAATGCATCCAGCGGACGATTTGAAGTACCCGCAACGATATCAGAAGAACCGCGTACACCCCCAGAAGCAGAAAACCCAACTAGTAATGGCAATGGCTCTGGATCTGTGCCGAAGAGAATAAAACGGACACCCCGACATATTTACAAGGTCACGGAAGAAACACCTCTTCTCATCGGAGAGGAAGATAGCGAATACGATGGTCCAAAACCCGAGATTCCCGGCATGGAGGATGATAGTGTAGAAAGTGGTGATAGGATTGTACAAATCGCGATTTACATCAATCTCATTGCCAATACAGTTCTTCTGGCCGGGAAAATCGCCGTAATTGTGCTAACAAGCTCTCTTTCGGTCCTTGCTAGTCTTGTCGACGCGGCATTGGATTTTCTTAGTACAGCTATCGTATTCACAACCACCAAAATGATTGAACGTCAAGATCAATATTCTTATCCAGTTGGCCGCCGTCGTCTCGAGCCTATCGGTGTCCTTGTGTAAGATGTTTCTCTCTTTTTCGGGTCCCTTTTTCGTTTTCTTAGCAGTAGAAGTTGATTTCGTAATATTTTTACTAACAGCTAACTTGATGAAAATATAGCTTTAGTGTTATCATGGTCACGTCTTTCTTCCAAGTGGCTCTTGAGTGTTTCAATCGACTCTCCTCAGATGATCGTGACATTATCGAACTTACTTTACCAGCCATCGTCATTATGTCTTCAACGGTTTTCATCAAGGCACTTTGTTGGCTATGGTGCCGTCTAATTAAGAACTCTAGCGTCCAAGCTCTAGCCCAAGATGCCATGACTGATGTCATCTTTAACATCTTTAGTATCATTTTCCCCCTCGGTAAGCCAAACAATCACCTTCCTCTTCTCTTCATAATCTAACAAACATTTAATAGTTGGCTTCTACGCTCAACTATGGTGGCTCGATGCTCTCGGAGGTCTTCTACTTTCCCTTTTCGTGATCATCAACTGGGCCGGTACATCCGCTGGCCACATTCGCAATCTAACCGGTGCAGCCGCCACTGCTGACGAGCGAAACGTTCTTCTTTATCTCACCATGCGTTTCGCGCGCACCATTAAGCAAATCCAAGGCTTGCAAGCTTACCATGCTGGTGACAAACTCAACGTCGAAGTCGATATTGTACTAGATGAGAATATGAGTCTCCGCGATAGCCACGATCTGGGCGAATCTTTGCAGTATGTTTTGGAGTCAGTACCAACAGTAGATAGAGCATTTGTTCATCAGGATTATGCGAGCTGGAATTTACCAACGCATATGCAGCAGCAGGGTGAGTAAAGCAGATCAAGGGACGGATATCTTTCCATCACAAGTTCTAAGATGGGCACGATTCGGATACCGCGTTTTTGACTGCTCCGGTTGGATTTTTTAAAAATTCGATTCCTCTCCTGCATACCTCTAGCTTGGCTACATATGGGGTTGTAGAAAGTAGCGAAATTGTTCAATACCCTTTACAAATTGTAGATACTGTATTCTGTATGTAACACATAGGATAATCAACAGTAGACTTTTTTTTGGAGTTGAAATACTTATTGATTTTACGTTTATTATTTTAAATGTAGTGTATGTTGTTGTGATATCAAACTCTAGGGAGAATTTTGACTACCTTTTTTCTTCGTCGTTAGCTTTTGCTACTTGCTGGGTCTGTGGACTTGAATATTGTAATGGTGATAGTGGGATTGTTAGTAGGACTTGGTAGGCTGGAGGAAGAAGGTTGGGGATGGGGATGGGGATGGGGATGGGTTTATTGGATTCGGACGAGTAGCTTGTAGGGTATGTAGGTACCTAGGTAGGTATCTAGTGAGTGGGTGGGTGGTGGGGGGTTGAATGTTTGGTTTTGTTGTAGTATGTGGTGATGGTGATGGTGATGGTGATGGTGATGGTGATGGTGATGGTGATGGTGATGATGGTGTGGATGATGGATGAGTGGCTTTTTGTAGAGGTAGATGTAGATGTAAGAATGTATTATACCATATCAAAAATAAATAACAAAATATATAATTTCAATTCTTACATATTATCAAAAAATATAACATTTAACCTTCCTACCATTTAACAGTAACCTTACCTAGGTAGCGTCCACGAGTCCGTGCACCCCCTTTATTTTCCGTAAACTTTCATTGATATACAAAGTATACTCGAGTATATATCCATGGATACCTAGGTACTAGGTAGGTATCGGTAGTAGAATACTTTACAGATCGGAGAATATATTTTTTGCATGCTAGATTTGCTAGACTAACTAGGTTGTGTGAGTAAGTTCACGGGTAGGTAAGTAATAATAATGTAAGTAATTAAATATACTTTACGAAGTACGGAGTAGGGGATTAGGAGGGGTGATTTGGAGTCTGGAGAGGTGGTGGGTGGGGTTGGATGGGGTTTTGTGTGATGTGTGGTTTTGAAGTGATGTACGGATTGAGGTCTTGATGTGATATTGGAGTTTGGAGGGGGTATTATTGAGGATTTGGTGTGGATTCTTGGGGTTGGGGAGTGATGGGTAGGTATTTGGGTGGAATGTTTAAACTTTTAGGGTTCAAGGAGGATTTTAGAGGGAGGGGAGGGGAGGGGAGGGGGTTTAGAGGATGGATAGATAGATAGTAAGGCTTGCAATGAATGATATGAAGAAGAAGAAGAAGAAGAAGAAGAGGAAATTTAAAGTTATTAGTTTGTTTGATGTTTCATGACCTTTTTATTCATACTCTATGTATCTAGTATTTATCCACAGCAATAATATTGATATTGCAGCAATACTGTAAGAAAAATTTCACACACGAAGCACGAAGGAGTAGATATACGAAGTATTTCTTATCCGAATAAATCTTTATTTAACCGCTAGGATTTGCTGGTTGGCTGGGTAGCGAGAGACACGAGGGGGTTTTCCGTCGATGCTATTTTCGGATTGGGTGTGATATTATATTAAAGACTTGAATAATGATCTACCGTGCGGAGAAGTGGTTTATCTGAGTCACTGAGTGTATTCGGAGGTTCTGAGTAGGTGTTATACTCCGTAGCTGGAGGTCGTTGCAAGGCAGATAGATATTTGTAAGCTATTGTTCGAGGTTCTCTCGTATTTCTTTGAGGCTATCCCGCGTGTATTAATAGAACAGTTGGTTGGGATAAGTTGACTGGATGAAGTACGTTCTGTATGAAGAATAGAATAATCTACTATGTTTTTTTTTATGGAAAATGTTGATAAACTGTGTAAGGATGCTTGGTTTAAGCCTTTAAGGTTATCTATAAGGATTAAGATTTACTTTTTATAGTTTATTTTTAAGTCTACTTGACTAAAATTAGAAGGTTTAGTGTAAATGTTACTAAAATTAAGAATCCCGCATGAAGAATATAGTCGAAACTCGTATTACTATCTGCACTGCAGGCATTCCATTGAACAAAATAGCGAGCGGGATGAGGAAAAGACGTCATATTGAAAGGATCTCGAGAGATTCGTATTGTGGGTTCCGATTTGAGGGATGGTGGAGTCTGTATTACTCTTCCCCCTTGTGCTCTTGAATAATTCTGGGGTCGTGTGGATTGTGAATGTTAGTTTTTGAGTTTTGAGTTTTGAGGAGGAGGAGGGAAGAGGAGAGGTGCTCAGGAGATGATGCGTCCGATGAGTGGTCGAGTGACTAAAGTGAGCGAGGTGAATCCTTTCGTATGCTTCGAAATGCATATGTAGAAGGAAGTAGTAATAGAATAAGAGTCGGAGATGAATAATGATGGCTGACTGTTTCCTCGAGGCGCGGCACGGCATTGAACCTAGCATTTAAGGTACAGAGTACTGGATCGAGGATTAGTTCAAAGGATTCTCGGCGTGCAGTAAGCGAAAAGAAAACCAGGGGTGCGAGATCTTGTTATGCAAGTTGGAGAGGATAGAAAAGGAGTAGAATTCTTCTTGTGAGTCTATCGAGTTTTGCATGTACTACATATGTTCATAGGTCTGATATAATAATACAAGCGGGGAATAGAAGATATGATGAAGGGGTAGGTAGTGAAGATATTAAAACGTAATGAAGGGGTTATGAAATATCCAATAGTGTTATGCCATCCATCCATACCATCAAGTATCCACAAAGAGAAAAGGGGGACGGACTTCTATAAATTAATAAGTAGGTAGTACAGACCTCACTTGGGCAACTTTCATCAACTACTACATCTGTAGTTCAATCAAACTGTAGGAGGTAGGTAGGTAGGTAGGTAGGTAGGTAGGTAGGTAGGTAGGTAGATACGTAGGTATACAATACTTCTATTATATTATATGTATATTATGTATATTATATGTAAATATAATATTTCTATTCCTGATCTATAATAACAGACAATAATCACACTGACTACTGACTACAATAACCTTAAAACTTGGGTCCTTATCCAAAAAGGGAAGGAACCGGTAACTTACACCCAATCAATCAATTCACCTAACCAACCCATAAATTTCTCATCTCAATAATAATCCATATCCATATCCATATCCATATCCATACTTCGTATCCATCTCAAAAACATTCCACTCATTCCATCCATTCCATCATTCCACCCTTTTCTAAATCCTTGTTTTGGTTCCCCTTCGTCTCTCTCTATCTCTTAAAGATAGTATCATACTATCATCATCATCATCATCATCATAATCATCATAATCATCATATCAAAAATTCGACAATCATTGCAATTGCATTTGCCTGCCAAATCTATCCATGCCTTTCTTCAATCCCTATTGATTTTCCGGTTTCGTTTGCAATTTTGCCATTTCAGTTCAGTCCATCCTTCTATTTGCTTGGGATTTTGGGTTCTATCTTGTAGTAGGTAAGTAAGAAATATATTTCTTCATTTCTTCATTTATTTACTTTCTTCAATCTGGCTCCGGATTACTCGATATTTAAGTTGCGCCCATCAACCAAAAATACAAATTCAGATCAAAGACTACCTAGTAGGTATTTTCCCCATCGATACAACAACACATCAACCAACTTCAAAATTCAAAACTCAACATGCAAAGTTCAACAAACCTATCTCGCAGTTACAGGATATGTGTATGTGTTATGCGGATTTGAATCGAGCTTCAATCACTACGGGCCTTGAATCAATAAATCTTCAGCACCACCACACCTTTCTGCCACCAACATTCACTGACCCTTGCCTTTGGAGAATTTGTTCGGCGAATACACCACATCTGCTTTTGCCCAAAGCTACACTACTTCCTACCTACGACAGCATGGACTCATCATAAACCTATCGATCCATCGAAATACTGGAGACTTGCATTTCAACTATCTTGAGAGAGGATCTTGCTAACCTCGCCTGTGAGCCTTACAATAGACCGTTCTCTCGTTTTCCTCGCACACACGTCGATCACGTCAACGAAAGCTCTCGTTTTCATCTCATCGTTCATGACAATTTGCTCCAACATTGATTTGTGAAATTCATCTTGGAGCACTTCAATCTCTTACACATCAAACACACCAAAATCATCGAGCCTAATATCCCCTGTTTGGATCCACCTTTTCGATCATTACTACTGAGAAGTTCGAGACTGGCAATCTCGTCTTCCAGTCAACAAATATAAACTACATGCATAAACTTCCGAAATTCGGGCGACGCAAGTCAACAGCCAATGCTTTAGAAAATCCCGAACCTCCCGTCGAATCTTCTTTTAAAGTTTTTGAGCGTCCTCAAGTAGGCGGACATAAGTCTGGTCCATCTTTCGACGGTGGAGTAAAATTAGCCAGGGCGACGGGTACTGCCGATTCACATAAGGAGGATAACCTGTTTGAGGGCATGAAAGTTAATACTGTCAATCGGTTAGTTACTTGATACCCATGTGGGAGGTTCAGGGAACTACAACTAGGGTATACCCTTGGCATGCGCTGATTAAATTTATAGTGGCAGTGGAGCATCGAATACGAACACCTCATCAACTACAGATAATTCTTCACGCCTGAGTGCAGCATCTACAGCTCCTTCTTCGATGGAAACACCTGGCCACGAAGACTGGAGAACATCTCACGATAGACATCACAACGACGTTTCCTATCCATCAGGACCGAAATCATCGTCAGGGTTTTCTCTAAAGCATGCTGGGAGAACTCTCTCCTGGGGCAGAAACAAAGGCACTCCACCTCCATCAAAATCCGCAGACGAAATCCTACCTTCCCCAACCGTTCGAGACGATAATTCTTCGAATCGAACACGCGCCGTGACTGCATCAAGCTACGCAAGCACTGCTACACCACCAAAACTTGGGGAGAGAGATTTCGATCTCACAATGGGAGATGATTTTGGAGATATGTTCGCCGGAATGGCCCACCGTAGAAGTGCCGTTTTAGATTCACCTGGTATCAGAGGGTTTTCTCAAAGTCCTGTATGTCAAGTCCCAACTTTTAACCATGATCATCTTGCTGACCTCACGCAGGATATACTGCCACCTGAGCCAGCATTGAAATCATATTCTGCAAAGCGTGCTAACCAACCTTCACCCCTTGTACTTGACAAAGGTAAATCGGTTGAAGAGCCACCATATTCATGGGGATCAAATGATGGACTCATGAGGAATACTAGTCCGCCTTCCATGATAAATCGTCACATGCAGCAACCTCCTCAACAACCTCCTCCTCCAGTTCCAAGACATGGGCCGCTAACTCAAACTGATGGGAATCAAGCCATTCCAAGACCACGATCAAGTGCACCCCGCCCTGACTCCACACTAAAGAGAAGCAGTGCTCTTTCTATACGCCGCCAATCCACATTGGAATTCGATGGTGTCGACGAGGATGCTGCACTTCTACGGGATTCTGTCAATGCTAGCCGATATCTTGGCGAGGCACCAAGTAATCCTGAGGCCCGCAAAAGCTGGGCACTCCCTTCACAAGCTGCATACAACGCCAAGGCGACTGCCAAGACACAACTTCTTGAGCCAGATGAGGACGAAGATCTTTTTGAATCCGCCGATTTAGCTCAACAATTCCAGGACAAGGCACCATCCCCACCACCATCAAGACAGACTCCTGTCAACAAGGTTATGACACCGGCTCAATTCGAACGATACAGGCAAGATCAAGAGCGCTTAAGAAGTGTTGGGGGCCGTTCGAAGGATGAGGAAGCTGAGGAGGAAGATGAGGAAGCTTATGAGGACGACGAGGACGAAGCAGAGAAGAACAAAAATGCTGCCAAGCAAAGACGAAAGCAAGAGGCTCATATGTCGGTATACAGGCAACAGATGATGAAAGTTACCGGAGAGTCGACACCTTCGCCAGGACTGTCGCGACCTTTAATGTATGGCAGTCAAAGTACCCCCAATCTGATGCTTGATGGTGCGACAGAGGACGGAGAGGAGGAAGACGAAGAAATTCCTTTGGCGATTCTTGCGGCTCATGGTTTCCCTAACAAAAACAAGCCACCCACAAGCAGATTATCTGGCATGGGATCTAATCCAAACCTTCGCGGCGCAGCTCAAGCTGTCCCGGGTGTTGGTGGACCTTTACCTGTATTTGCTCGCAATCTACCACAAGACCCCTACGTTGGAGCAGGCCTCGTTTATCCGGCGAATAGAGAGTCATTGGCGTTTGGAAATGGTGGTTCAGGATCCATTAGCGGCACCCCGGCTAGAGTTGGACCCCCAGGAGGTCTCGTAGGTGTGATTGCCACGGAAGAACGATCTCGAGCCATGCGAAGAGGTAGTCCAAACCCAGGATACGGCCAAATGCCCCCTGGCGGCTTCACCGGCATGGTCCCTCCACCAATGCTAGGGCAGATTCCAATGGGCGGTGCCGGCGCACTAGGAATGGGCCAGATGGGACCTATGGGTGCAATGTCTATGGCTCAACCAATGCTCACTCCTGGTGACCAAGCTCAAATCCGGATGACGGAACAGATGCAGTCATTCATGCAGATGCAGATGCAATTTATGCAAATGATGGCAGCAAATCAAGGTGGTCAAGGCACTCCACCAGCCGGTGGCGCACCACAATTGGGACCATTGGGTCAATTGGGTCCAATGGGCCATATGTCTCAGCCAAACTTTGGTGAAATGAAACGACCTACAAGTCAACAGCTACCCACTAGCAACTCTGGCCCAAATTTGCAACCAGAAAGTGCTCAACGAACTATGAGTATGCTTGAGCCTGGTGGTATGCCTTGGATGCAGCAGCACGGACAAGGATATGCCCCATCGATACACGCTCAAGGCAACGGTTATGCTCCATCGATAGCACCTTCTGAACGAAGCAATATTGGATTACCTGGCCGATATAGACCAGTCTCACAAATCCCCATTACCGATGACAAAACAAGAACCTCGACCATGTCTGGTGCACTCGGGGGTTGGGAAAACAAGCATGCCCCAACCACGATCAAAACTGTGCAGAGAGTAGATAATGATGATGAAGATGATGAAGAAGGGTGGGCGGAAATGAAAAAGAAAAGAGAGCAGAAGAGATCGATTTGGAAATCAAAGAAGGATACCAGCGGTCTTTCGGAAATGATTGGTTACACACAATAATAATTTCTTGGGGTGGATTACTTGCTATTAGATGCGTATGCATATGCATTTGAAGGGGGCAGCTTTGTGATATATAGCATGAAAACTTTGGCGTTGTAAGACTTGGGGCATTGAAATGGAAACCATACCTCTGGCATGACTGCTTGTATAGTAGTAATATAATCTCTGATTTGGGCGGTTTTTGTTTCTTTTTCATCTTTCTTTCTGTTTAATGATCCGAGTCTCATACTAACTTTTTAATCAATGACTTTTTTTTATTCTTCATTTAATGCAAACCTGTGAGGACCCCAATGAACAAATTCTAGAACCAAACTGTCTCTCACTTCAAACACACTTCAAACGCCTCAATCATCCAATTGTTCATTTCGCTCCTTCATCACTCATAACATGTAATCCCGACACATGTAATCCCGACACATCTTATCCTCACGAAATCTTTCCAGCAGCCCACTCCCTCCTCTTAACCCCCAGCTCCACAGCCGCAGCACCCCAATCCTCCCCATGATTATGACCCTTGCCCTTCTCCGACGTACCCACGCCGGCCCTCATCAACGCCTGCTCTTCGGTGAGCACGGTCAACAGACCAAAGATGAGGGGGACGCCGGTATCCAACTGCACGCGCATGAGGGCGTGCGAGACGCTATCGGCTATGTATTCAAAGTGCATGGTTTCGCCCTTGATGAGGCAGCCGATGGCGATGATGGCGTCGAAGGGGGCGGTGGAGGAGGGGGATTGGGTGGTGGGGAGGCTGGTGAGGTCGGTGGTGGAGGAGCCGAGGAGGTCGCCGGCGGAGAGGGACGAGGTTTGCGTGGATTGGATTTGGGAGGCCGAGAAGAGTCTGCGGGAGGGGGGGAGTGGTTAGCTTGGTTGTTGGGGTTGGGGATGGGGTTGGGATTGAGGTTTGGATGTTGCTATTAGGAGTAAAGGGAGTAAAAGAAGTGTGAAGGGGCTGAAGAATGAGTATAGAAACACGTACTTGGAACAAGCAATGGGCAATTCCCAACTCCCAGGCACCGATTGCACGACGATATTTGATTCCTTCACACCACTTGCCAACAAGGTTTTCTTTGTACCGGCGAGAAGAGGCTCGATTATTGCTGAAGTGTACTCGTTAGTGAATGTTCCGTTGAGAGCGTAGGTGACGTGTAGCTGGAGTGAAGTATGGCATCAATGCAATCCACGGGAAAGACGGAAACTCACCGGTATTCCATCTCGCATGTACGATTCCAATGCGAAGGGCACTGCCGTCGTATTTTGGAGCTTCTCCTGGTCCTTTGAGTGAAGTGTCCATTTTTGAGTGTGTTTTGGATGGTTGTTTGTTTGTCTGCTTGTTTGTTTGAATTTGTGGTGATTCAATGTTTGATTTGTGGTTTGGAGAAGCCCGAGGGGTTTCGGTGGGGTGGAAGAAGGGCTAAAGAAGTATTGATCAATGGCAGCTTACCGGTCGGTGCTTACTTCGTACGTACCGGGTAGTAGTGAGATGAGATGGAGCTTGGACCATCAATAGTTTCAGATTCCCGAATCCGGGGGCACGATGGTTAGATGATAGTTTCCTTTTGTAAGAATGCGGTGTTTTGATGGTTTAAAAGCTTTGATATATCGAGATCCAATTGACAACATACAAACATATATACATACATACATACTTGCTCCACGCTATACTTACTTGACACCATTCTTCATCGACCGCAGACTTACTAGGTAGTTGACACCATTGTCCTACTCGACTACACTGATTACATTGCAATGGCACCTCCCAGAATTGGCCCTTACGTTCGAGTGAAGGGGCTCTCAACTTCTTCCTTGCCGCCGGGAGGCATAACTGTGAGGGAAAACCAAGAAGAAACGTACTTATTCTTAAACTCAGACGATGGACGCGAACAATCACAATCACATAAAGGACAGTTGAAAATCTTCATCGAAAACGTACTCACGGAATCAATTTCATTCATCCAGGGCGTTGAGCTTATAGAGGCTCCAGAGCTTATAGAGGCTCCAATACCAACCGAAAATTCCTGGATCAAGGCCGATGTGCCTAAGTATTATAGATCATGTGCGGCGGGAATTGAGTTGGCTAAACGCATCGTTTCCAAGGAGGAACTTGATAGTGTGGATGATACGAGCAATCCGAGAAAAAATAAGAATAATGAATATTGGTTCGCCAGAAGGAGTAAGCATGCAAATTCTCCAGTGCCAACGGGTACTGCTACTTGGGAGGAATTTACCCGCCACTTCAAACAAGAACATTCTGAGTCGGAGGCGAAATGGTGTCAAAGTGTGAGTGGTGTTAGGAAAGCCGTACACTGGGAAACGAGAGGCCTCGAGGTTGTGGCTGGTGAACAAAGATGGAATGACATCACTATGGATATCGTGGAAATGAAGCATACGATAATGAAACCAAAGTTAATGAAGGATCGAGTCTTTCCTGTGATACTCATTACTGCATCAAGTATGCAACATGGGCAATTTTTAGTTGTCTCGATACCTTTAACTGATTTCAACAATTCCGAGTCGGCCAAATTCGCAAAAGATGAGAGTCTGGTTGTAGCGGCTTACGCATCTATCGAGCGATTTCGTCTTTGGAATGCGCATACAGAATGGATAATGGCCACCGCCGTATGAGTCCTCTGCAACTAGTATGCTGTACTGTACAATTTGCTAATTGATGCATAGTCAGATGCCAAAGTCCCAATCCCCAAATTCATACAAAACTTCTTTTTAAAAGATGTGATTAGAAAGGATGTCGACATGTTTATGAGATGGATCGCATGGGAAAGGGCGAGACCCCTTCAACCATCCGCCAACACATGAAGCAGGGATGAGGGCATTCCGACAGTCAACCTTTCATAACGGTGCTGGAGCCTGGGAGAATGAGGTACAAGCTTTCCTCTCATATTTTGCTCAGTTTCAAGCAGGGATCGAATGGTTCTCAGCGTGATGATATCTGCTCACTGTTCAGCATCATGAAGCGAAGTACAAATGGGGTATTAATAGTTGCTATTCTTACAAATACCAATTTCAAGCGTTTTCATTACCCCTCTGAGCCCAGAGCTCTGTTATTGCCATCGCCGTTCCATCAACGATAAGTTTGTGCTCCTCATCGTGTACTCTCTTTTCCAGTTCGTTCAACGTTTCAGAGCTCTTACATTCCACATCTCTCACCAATATTGGTGTTCCTCGATCAACTTCACTGATCACATAATGAATCATTATGCCTGTTTTGTTGTCCTCCAGCTTGCCCTGTTGGAAATCATCGTATGCTCGTTTGAGAGCATTGGCCCCATCATATTTGCCAGGAAGGGCCGGATGAAGGTTTATGATGGGAATCTTTTTTTCAGTCAAGGGATCAATGAATGATGGTGCGAGGATATGCATCCAGCCCGCACAGATGATCTGGTGATTGTTAGAACTATTTCGATAGTGATGAAAGAACTAGAATTATGGGTAATGATAATAGTGGTCGACTTACAATATCAGGTTGGTCTGCAATCACGAGATCCGCAAGGTCCGCATCATACTTTTCTCGTGCAGCTTGTATCACTGCGGGGTCCTTTTCATCTTTTCTATAATACTTTCCAGCCAACAAGTTGTGATATGTGGTTGGTATGGAAGCCTTTTCTGCACGCTCAAGTCCATAGGCATTCTTTTTATTTGAGATAACTCTAATGATCTTCAAATGTGGCAGCTTATTTTCTGCATCATCAATAAGAGCTTGAAGATTGGAGCCATTGCCGGAGATGAGAACAATTGCTTTAGTCGGAGGAAATGACATTTTGCGTTGGAATGAACGACGGGCGATGAAGAGATTGTTTGATATGTGATTATGGTCAAGATGTGTGTTGTTGTAGAACGAGTGTAGATGTAAAATGTACGACACAAAATGAGATGCCAATAATAATAATAAGTGCGAGGTGGGGAAGTGAAATAATATGATGATGTGAGGAGAATTGGGGAACTGTGGAGTTTTTGTTTTTGGCACTTTAGGGCTGAGCTAAATATATATAAAAATCACGTGTTAATCTAAGTCAATTGGTTTATGTATAGGTATGTTTCTGTTCCTGTTATTCTTCATTCTCCAATCTTCAATCTTTAACTCTACAAATGGTGTGAAATGGAAATGACTGTGGTAGGAGTATGGAGTAAAAGTACAATACGTACCTAGTAAGTACCTACCCGTGGACAGCTTATGTAAGATTGATTCGAGATGAGGCTAAGATATATCATGGTTCAGCCTTACTGAACGAGGCGGCTGTTGCTTTGACTCTTTCATACAATTCATCATACAAGTTACTACTTCCTTCTTCCATACCAGATTTAATCCTCAATTGACGAATTCTCACCACAATGGCTATCGATGAGATAATTACAGACCCATCTCTCAAACTTGCCCTTGAGACCTCAAGTCAAACGCGTGAACAAGCAATAGCTCTCCTAGATTTCGTATCGACAGCATCTACTACCTCTCCTCCATCGAACGATGTCCTACTACAAATTTCTAAACAACAAAAATTACTCCTCACATATCTCGCGCAGCTGAGAGGTTTACATCGCGATTCGCATGCCGGCGCACGAGAAACAAAAGCATTAACCGCGGAAGCCCGTCAAGAAGTAGATAGGCTACATTTACAATTACAAAATCTGTACTACGAACAGCGGCATCTACAGGGAGAAATTGCTGCTTGCGAATCATATGAGTTGGTTTCCTGACAATTTTGTTATTTGAAATCTGAAATCATGCTAACGTTACCTTCCCATAGTCACAAATACCAGCAGCTTCCCCTGATACCCATCGACGAATTCCTAGCGCAACATCCCGAACATGTTGATGCTGATGAAAATGCGCTTATGACTGCACGCATAGATCATGAACATCAAGAAAGGTTGAAGTTGGAGGAACAGAGACAAGGACTTTTGAAGAAGAAGCAAGGGTTGATCGCCGACAATAAGAAAAGGAAGGATGATTTAGCCAATCTTGACAAAGATTTAGAGAAGTTTATTGATGTAAGCCTTGAAGCTTGTTACGATCATCTCTAGGGAAAATGGAATACCGTACTGATTGACAATAGGCTGCAAAACCGATACAAAAAACTTTCGAGCGGGTAGTATAAGAAGTCGGAGAATTAAAATCGCGCCTGCATGATGCATGATATTACCTGCTTCGCGGAATGACAATCGACATGGCAGAGAGTCAAAAAATAACATCAACCGGAGGATCGTACTGTGAGTGCGTTCTTGCATATGGTTGCGTCGGTGGACAAGCGGAAAGCGATGCATATTGTTGAACCTATCATTGGAGTCGAGTCAAATACGCAATTTAAATTTTACGATTTAACGGAAGCATCACGAACCCAATTCGGGAATCTGACTAACACTTTACTCGGATTCTTAACTGGAGCCTTTCAATAAATGTTTTAACTCAGTTCGGCTTCTATCTGGTATAGAGATGCTCGGTGATGCGATAACCAAATGTGGAAATGGCTATCACTTTTCCCATACCTCATGGGACTGGCAGCAACTAATAAGTTTCTTTCCTCTTATGACATCTATATATATTCCAGATACTACCATCTCTTCAGCCCAAGCTTTCATCATCTCAGCTCAACTTAGCAATAACCACCGATTGGACGCCCAGCCTCACATATTGTCCTTCGCATTATTGTTTGCTTCCGGCCTTGGTTTTCAAGGCGCGCTTCTCATCGTACTCTATTTCAATATAAAAGTAAGCTTGTCTAGGTATGTGAAAAGATCAACAGAAGCCGATCGCTTTTTGAAGTGACCCAATTACTGGAAAACAAACATTCATATATTAGGAAGTCCAATATTATTGGGAAAGATCTTGGGAGGGGGGAACCGGATTGCTCAAATTGGCGGTGGCGGCGCAAGGAACTTTTCCCGAGACGTCTCGATATAAATAGGCAAAATAGCTGACAGCAAACAGCCATGAAGTCTTGGCTGGCCTTGCAAAAGAGCAAAAACTGCATCTAAATGTAATTTTCCATGTCAAATTGTCAGTCCGTTCGAATTAGCGATGTAGGACAATTATTCTGCTTAAGCCGTCCTCATTACATCGATCTTTTTCTCTTTCTGTACATTCGTGCTCTAGTTTGATCTTTTCTTTTTGGAAATGTCCGATATGCTTTTATGAAATATGTTGAGACTTTTGATTGCATGGGTTACGCTGCTGGTTGTGGTTTGGGGTAAGGTTGAGGCGCACTCAACTACTACATCGAGTGCGGTGCCGACGCATACGGTTTCGGTTGGGGCAGAGAGGTTACAGTTCACGCCGAAGGAATTGAGTGCGAATGTTAGTGATGTTATAGGTATGCACTTTTGAGAGAAAAGTTTATTGCGACAGTTGTATGGACTATAAAGTATAACATATTGACGACTGATAAACCATTAGAATTTCGATTTTATCCTCTGAACCATTCAGTTGCTCGGGCGGAATATGGTAGCAATAGGGCTTGCATACCGTATGAAGTCACAGGTATCAACAAGCAAGGCTTTTGGAGTGGTTTTTACCCGATCAATGTGGTTTTAAATGATGTGGGTAAATTCGTGGTCGATTCCGAGTTGTGAGAATGAATTGCATTGCAAGATCTAATTCAAAAACGAAGCCTCCAAAATTCCAAGTCGTAGTTAATGATACGAATCCGATTTTCTTCTATTGTTCAGCCCCAGGAGCTTGCCACGAGGATGGAATGATTGGTGCGATTAATGCTGTATGTTCATCTCTCTCAGACTAATGCGATAGAATTGGGCTGATGTATTCATGATTCTAAACGATAGAATTCGGTTCAAACGTTCGCAAATCAATTGGCATATGCGAAAGACTCCTCTATCCAATTTAGTCCAGGCGAAAATTTCCCCGCCGAAGCCTCCTCATCGACAACCACCCATCCCACATCCACCACCTCCCCAGCTCAATCCCCCAGCATAACCACCTCCATAATCCCAATAATCCTTACGGACCCCTCTCACTCCTCCACCACCTCCGAACTCTCTCCAGGCGCCATTGCAGGAATAGTAATTGGCGCCTCCGCTCTCGTCTTACTAGCTAGCGCCCTCCTCTACCTCTGCGGCCGCCAACGACGCACCATCAAAGAAATAGTCCACCACAACTCCCGTCCCCCAACTATCCCGCCTCGTCCCCATCCTCATCGTCAGGGTGGGCCAATCCCTCAATCCTATATGCTCTCCTCCGCATCTATCTCAGAAGCAACATATTACGGTGAACCCCGCCATTCAATGAGCGAACATGAGATTAGAGGGATAGGACAACTTTCTGGTGCGGGTAGTGACCAATATTCTCATCTGTCGGATTCGAATTTGGGAAGCGAGTGGTATGGCAGGAGTAGGAGTCGGAGTCCGGGGTGGGATGAGTATGGGATGGTCATTCCGCCGTTGAATTTGGGGGGTGCGGGGGGTGGTGGTGCAGGAATGGTTAGGAGTGCGGGGAGTCGGAGTCCGAGTAATGCGAATGCGAATGCCAGTTTGCCGAATAGCCCCGATATACCTGTGGGGATGGCGGGGAGATGGGAGAGGGATAGGACAGAGAGTGAAAGGCGGAGGGGTTTAAGGTAACTCATCCCATCCCACCTTCCCATCTTCTTTTCCTTTCCAACACACCAACACACCACCAAACCCCATACTAATCTTCCATCCCATCCCAGACCCTCCCCCTCCCACTCCCCAATCCCCCCAAACCATTTCCCCGGCAATACCTCATCCGGACCCCACGAATTAGCTACCCATCACGATCAAGAAAGTATTCGTGAACGCGAACGTGAACGCATTCAAGACCGTTATGATGACCCGGAAATGTGAATACTGAGTAATTTTTCTTTCTATTGATCTTGTCATCATGATTATGATTACCCAGTCATGATTAGTGGATGACTGTTCTATCTTTCCCATTAATTTGTTCTTCTCTTTGCTCATCTATTCTTTCTCTTTCATGCTTCTTTTACTTTCTTTGGTGGTTCGTAATTTTATGTCATGTCATGTTCTCATTTGGGGAACTTGGGGGACTTGCATTCATGTAAGAGAGAATAGGCAAGGCAAAATACTGATTTTTAATACAGAGATAGCAGGTTAGCGAATCAAAGAGGAGGAGATACATTTTTTTGGGAGGAGGAGGAGGAGTCGAGGTGATGGCTTGGCTTGGCTTGGCTTGGGAGGTATGGTTGGGATGGGATAGCTTGGGGGAGGGTACACAAGTCCCCGGAGCGAGCGAATATATACGATTATAATATGATGTAATAATACCTTGTTTAGAACATCTCAGAGATGATACGCTGATATAGGCGCAGCTACTGGTTCACTTGGTCATGTTTTGTCTGGTGTGATTATTGGAGATAATGGATGGGTTGACATGTAAATAAATCTATGATGAATCTTGGTGCTCCAGATATTGTTTCATCAATCAGCAGTCCTAAGAAATGACTTGGGTTAAGTCGAATTGCTTTACTTCGAAAGGATTACTCCCTTTTGATTAAGCTGATAATTCAAATGTGTCCCTGGGAATCATTTACATTCAGATCAAGCTTGAACAACTTGGCCCATTTGTCGGAATCCGGGTTGGACATTGAAGGCTCGAGCTATTGATAATACTATTGTGAGGAATGTATGAAATGTAAGGGATGTTAGCGATTTGACATCTAAGGAGGTATGTTAAAGGACCATGATGTCAAATAATACAGTGGCTACGAGTGAAAGTTTTCCCATACCAATCGAAACACATGGTTTCTCTACTCCATATTACCATTTCAGAAAAATATAGCTTAAGAAAAGGGTATCTTTGATTCTCTATGTCATTAATTCATCTCCCGACCACCACACGGCTCAAATGCTCAAGTTCGCAGTGTTCGTAAACATCAAGCAATTGGTTTAACATCACTCAACCATGGCAACCCTAATTTCTTCATCTCCACGGCGATTTGAAACAGGTAGTCCAAACTATGCTAGATGTCAGTTTCACCCTCATCTTCACTATACAATCACACAATATAAAAAGTAACAAACAACCTACCTCTCACACTGAGTCTTCGCTTTGTGCACCGTCTCCCCCCAAACATAAACCCCATGTCTCCTCACCAAAACCGCATAGGTATCCGGATACTTTTCCATCGCCTCTTCCAAATACGATGTCAAATCCTCTTCATGGGGAGTATTTTCAATCACCGGTATGCGTAGCGTATCATGATATCCCAGGTTTCCGGATTTGGTATGACCTTTCCCGAAAGCTTTGATCTGTTCGATGTTGTTGATTTCGAAGATGCTGGGGTGGGGGGAGGATTCGAGGAGGAGCGTGATGAGGACGGCCCATTGGGAATGCGTGTGGATGCAGCAGCCGGCAGCGCGCTTGGTGAAGGCGGTGAGGAAGAGGGGGGTGCATTGGGAGGGTTTGAGGGTGGGGGGGGAGCGCAGGTAGATGCGTTGGTTGGGGGTGGTTTGTTGGGTTAGGTCGAGGACGTAGATGTGTTCGGGTCGCATGAGCTCTTTTTGCACGCCCGAGGGCGCGAGGTAGACGAGATTGCTGCGGTGGGGGTTTGGATGAGTTTGGGGTGGGATTTGTGGTGGGAGGGGGGATAGCATGGCTCATGGACGTACTCGTTGCGTATACTGGCGCCTCCTCCAGTACCGGTTACCCATCCCAGATGCCAAAATTTTGCACATAGTTCTGGGATTAGATTTGCGGGATGTTGGGGATCTGAGGATATAATGAGATGATCATTATTTTCCGATTCTTGAATTGGGGGTTGTGTAGTCATGATTGGTGAAGTAAAGGTAAGAAGAGAGGAAAGAGAGGAAAGAGAGAAAAGAGAGGAAAAGAAGGAAGATGAAATTGGCGATATAACAACTGTATTTTATTTTTCAAATATATACAGTATATATACCTAGTATGTATAGGTATTCAATGATTCAAGATATATCTTCAATTCACCACGACAGTATGGGTTAGGTATGGAGAAAATTAATTATGATTACCTAACTGGGCACGACAGGTTGATTAGTGGGTGATATCATGATATGGTGGGGAAAGTCTCGGGAAAGAAGCTTGCCCCTCTTTCTCTTTCTGAATACCTAGGTACCTAACGTTGATATCCATTGCATTGACTAACAAGTAGACCCTGCACCAAAGTCTTAAATATGCTTGTAATCTTATCTTATATGGAAATATATCAAAGAGAGAGTGTGTGTCTTAGAGAGAGTGTGAGAGAGTGTGAGAGAGTGTGAGAGAGTGTGTATATGTATGAGTGTATTTCAAATAAGAGAGGAAAGACAGAGTATCAATGTCAAGCAAGTGGCTGATGGATGAAGGGGGTTGGATAATTGAGGAAAAGACGGCATTGGATGTTACCTAAGGGTTAATGAGATGGAGAGTACTAACTAGATACTAGATAGATAGTTGAGAGGAAACCGACGGGAGTATTGATATTATAAGTGTTCTTTTTAGCTATTAGACTTGTATTGATACTTAGACAGATTAGAGGAAATATCGGTTATCGAGATTGATTTTGACTTATTAAGTATTTATAGTATTGTATATTAAATTTTTACAAACTTATTAATAAAAGAAATAGAAATAGATATAGATATAGAATATATATATTTAATTCATAATTAATTCTTAAAAATAAATCATCTTATTCATCTTTTTATCTATAATTGAACACGTATTAATATTTCTATATTAATTACCTATTATTCCCAAATTCACTTCACTATCAATAATAATATCATCCATCGGATACCTAGGTAGAAGCTTCCATTTGGTGAGGGGAAACTCTAACCTTATTACCATTAACCTTTCCTAAACGAGTATACTTCAAAATATGCCACTCTGTCCTTTTTCAATTCCCTAAGTACACCTAGTACTATTGTTCGGAACTTGGAAACCATAAAAGTCTCCTCAATCATCTTTTATGAATATTTAACTTCCTTCCCTCTTCTTTCCTTTTTTCCCCCCCAAGAATTTCCTGAGCTCTAGAAGCAATCATTCATAGTTGTAGAGCTTATTCTTGTCTTACTAGATAAGATTGATCAGAATACGGTTCTCTTCTTGTTCATCATGCGTTTCCATACTACAGCTGCTATCTCAGCAGCAGCTCTGCTGGCAGGTTCTGTCAATGCTGATGCTCAATCTGTACTCAGCGAGGCAAGCTCTTCAGTATCAAGCGCTGCCACTGAAGCTTCTTCATCACTCTCATCCGCCACTTCTACCGGCATTGAGCTTCCTACCTTCACTGTAAGTATTCCACAGTTTACGCAATTGTAACTCCCCAACAACTACTTCTGAGATGGTTTATTAATAATCAATTTTATTACAGCCTACCAAAATAACTGCCGATTTCCTTGAACAGTTCACCGATGACTGGGAGACACGATGGAAGCCATCCCACGCCAAAAAGGATACCAAGGGCTCTGATAAGGAATCGGAAGAATGGGCTTATGTTGGAGAATGGGCCGTAGAGGAACCCCACGTCTTCAAGGGTATGGAGGGTGATAAGGGTCTCGTTGTCAAGAACCCAGCTGCTCACCATGCCATCTCCGCCAAATTCCCCAAGAAGATCGATAACAAGGGAAAGACTCTCGTTGTTCAATATGAGGTCAAGATGCAAAGTCAGTATACAGTGCTATCAATCATTCGGTCACCATTACTAACATCTAACTAGATGGTCTTGAGTGTGGTGGAGCATACTTGAAGCTTCTCCGTGACAACAAGGCTCTTCACCAAGAGGAGTTTTCTAACTCATCTCCATACGTCATCATGTTTGGTCCTGATAAGTGCGGTACCACCAACAAGGTTCACCTTATTATTAACCACAAGAACCCAAAGACTGGTGAATATGAGGAGAAGCATATGACTCCTGCACCAGCTGCCAGAATCCTCAAGACAACCGAGCTCTACACTTTGATCATTCACCCCAACAATACTGCCATAATTAAGTTGAATGGCGAACAAGTGAAGGAAGTCAATCTTCTTTCTGATGACTTCGTCCCGTCATTCACCCCAGCCAAGGAGATCGATGATGCCAAGGACTCCAAGCCAGACACATGGGTTGATGAGGCCCGTATCCCAGACCCAGAAGCTACGAAGCCTGAGGACTGGGATGAGGAGGCACCATTCGAGATCGTCGATGAGGAAGCTACCAAGCCTGAGGATTGGTTGGAGGATGAGCCTCTCAGCATCCCAGACCCAGAGGCACAAAAGCCTGAGGATTGGGATGATGAGGAAGATGGAGATTGGATCGCCCCAACCGTACCAAACCCCAAGTGTGACGACGTTTCTGGCTGTGGTAAATGGGAGAAACCAATGATCAAGAACCCAGCTTACAAGGGCAAGTGGACCGCACCTTACATTGACAACCCAGCCTACAAGGGTGTTTGGGCTCCACGAAAGATCAAGAACCCAGACTACTACGAGGACAAGACCCCATCTAACCTTGAGCCAATGGGAGCCGTAAGTAATCCGTCTTATTGTTTGTAAGGCATGACACTAACATTATCAATAGATCGGTTTCGAAATCTGGACCATGCAAAGCGATATTCTCTTCGATAACATCTACATTGGTCACTCCGTTGAGGATGCCGCCAAGTTTGCCGACGAGACCTTCAACGAGAAGCACCCTATTGAACAATTGGTTGAGCTCGAGTCCGCTCCAAAGCCTGAGGATAAGGCAAAGTCTCCATCTGATCTCGTTTTCACCGATGACCCAGTTCTCTACGTCAAGGAGAAGCTCGACTTGTTCCTCACCATTGCCCAAACTGACCCTATTCAAGCCATCAAGTTCGTTCCTGAGGCCGCCGCCGGTATTGGTGCCGTCGTCGTTACTCTCGTCGCCTTAATTCTTGGTATTGTCAGCATGAGCGGATCTACCCCACCACCACAAGTCAAGAAGGCAGCCGCTAAGGCCAAGGATGTTGCTACTGATGCCAAGGACAAGGTCGCTGAGGCTGTTGCATCAGGAACTGATGCTGCCAAGGCAGAGGTCAACAAACGCTCTACCAGGAGCACATCGTAAATATGGGATGGATGAAATAATAAAAACTGGGGGGAATAAGGGAAGGAGAAGAAAATACAAACAGCTAACGAGGAAACGGATACGTCCATATTTGCATGCATTTTGCAATATATTTCCAAGCTGTTCACAATCATCGCGAGTCTTTGTGAATTAGGAGTTTATCATTGAGGGTGGAGTGAATGCAAGTGAGGGAGCGAAACTTTGTATTTTAGGCGCACAAAATACTTCACATGAAAATTTGACCTGATCTTTTGATAAAATATTTCTTTCGCATTATTGCTCCTGAACCATAGACATCTATCTACTGATCATATAGCTCCGTCTATCTTCTATTCCATAATTCATTCTCTACTCTCTATTCCATCATTCATTCTCTACTCTCTATTCCATCATTCATTCTCTACTCTCTATTTCTATCCCTATCCACTTCCCAAAAAGTCCGGCAGTCAATTAACTAGTCATACATTGTATTCTCATTTCATCCATTCCTATCAACTCACATGACTCATCACATCCCCATATCCTCATCAACAACCACACCCCATTCATGCTGGACATTCCCATACATAATATCGTACAACCAGGTTTTGATCAATTTGGTGTAGATGCCACTGGTATTGGTACCATCGTCTGAGCGCATGGGGATGGGGATATCGTGGTCGCGGAAGGTGATGGCGGAAATGGGGGTTATGAAGTACTGAGGAGGGAGGGGGATGTTAGGTTTTTTTTTGATCGGGGGTTGGGGTTGTGGGGGTTGTGAGGTTGTGGGGAGGGTTGATAAGGGGGCGGAGTATGGGGAGGGATGGATAATGGGGACGATGGAAGATGAAAGGTGAAAGACGAAAAATGAAAAATGAAGGGCGTTTTGAGGGAGATTCAATCGATGGAGGTAAGATTGGGTGATGAATGAATGAAAGAATGAAAGGGTAAATAGAATGAGGGAAACATACAGCAGTACCACTCAAGAAAGCCTCAACAATCCTTCCTTCTTTCCGCGCCTCTTCAACCTCCAACATGGTATAAACCCGCTCTACAATCTCCAAAGGCTCGGTGTTAGGAGGGAGAGCACTGGAGGCTGGGGCTAAGCGTTCATGGACGAGATCAAGGACGCTGCGGCGAGTGACGCCGTCGAGGATTAGTTTGGAGGTTAGAGGGGCGGTGAGGAGTTGGAG